>CAWUFW010001147.1:1855000-2322500 GCA_963921515.1 Calotriton arnoldi | reverse complement strand
AAAGGTTTTTCCAAAACCGCCAGTCATTGCTTACCGCAGAGCTCCAAATTTACGATCTCTTATTGTGAGAGCTGAACTCAAGCAAGTTGTAACAAATGCAGGGGTTCATTGCTGTGACTCTAAAAGGTGCATCACGTGTGAATACCTTTTACAAACATCATCAGTAACTAGTTCTGTTACAAGAAGGACCTATGGAATAAGACAGCATCTTACATGTCGCTCAACATGCATTATTTATGTGATTCAGTGCCAACGGCAAAGCTGTAAAAACAATATGTAGGCCAAACAGTGAATGACCTCCGTACACGATTCAGGAACCACAAATCGGCAATAATTAATAAGAAAATTGACCAGCCTGTAGCCAATCATTTTAACCTTGTGGATCATTTACTATCAGATTTGAAGATTTTCCCCGTGGAACATGTCTCAAAGGAAGAACTACTGGACTCCAGAGAAAACTTCTGGATGTACCGTTTAAAATCACTGCATCCAGATGGACTGAACATTACTGATAATACAACCTGATTACTGCATATCTCAAGAGCTCTCAGGACTGCATTGATTCCACATTCCAAATAGAATCTTCACTCATGATGCTTTTTGAAAATTCAGCTGTGTCATCTGTGCAGCCACTGAGCAAACCATCTTGTACTACCTGAGGAAGGCGGAAGCTGAAACGTTGTAGTTGAAATATATTTTTGTTCTTTGGTGAATCTATCTGTTTGAGTCACTTCTTTCTTGGATATACATATACACATATATACATACATATATATATATATACACATATACACATATATACATACATATATATATATATACATATACACATATATACATACATATATATATATATACATATACACATATATACATACATATATATATATATATATACACACACACATATATATATATATATATATTTTGGATAGTGTCAATGCTTTTCGAATTGTTCTAGAATCAAATGAGTGTTGGGGAACTGTGGTGCCCAGTCTGAACCACCCAGAGACAAGGTTCTCACTGACAGTGCGCAGGCATCCAGCGATTCAAACCACCTCTCCAGCCACTGACATACAGAATTTGAACTTCAATGCCCTAAACAGTGGTGCACAGCAGTTAATATTGGACCACTATTTTTGTATTACTGTTTCAAGCAGTTGTTTTTGTCCTTTTATCCTGTTTAATCAGTTGCTGTGTGTAAGTTAGAGCAGTCTCAACTGCTGTTGATCAACATTCATCAGCATAGGCTTTTAACATGCACTTGCTTATCAAAAGGAGAGCTGTGTTCAGTCACAGTACTGTATATACATATCACTCAAAAACTTGGACTCAATCAATGTGAGAAAAAAGTGTCATCTGCTATGCATTACCCCACAGCTGCTGATTCTCACAGGGGGTTAGCAAAATCCTCTGCTGCGATTTTTCAATGTTCCCCTGCTATACAATCATTTAAAAAGCCCTATGATTTCACGCAGTAGTTGGATAAACAGCCCAGCGTACCACGGCAGAGAAAGAAGTCACCAACCTACAGGAGCATGGTGTGGAGTGGCGTGTTTGAAAAGAAAGTTAATATTTACCTTGGTCACTGCAGATCTATCTTCCACCGCTCATACCTCTGTCTTCATAAATGGTGATTTCAATCTGCATAGCACAGTTGTTAGGGAAAACACTGCATGCAATACGGAATTAAAAAGGAAACAAAAACAAGACATGTACAATCGTGTGGAAACATGGAAAGGAGGATGTCAGTACACGCCATATTATCAGTTAAAACATAATTTTGTAGGCTTTTGAAACTAGGTGACCCAACCATTATCCTTTACGGAGGGGTCTTCTTAAGTCATCAATAACCTACCCACACTAATCTACTCAAGATTTAAGAAAAGAAGGAAGGATCTTTTTTCGGATTATGCATGAACTATTATCTATGAGGGCAAACAAAACACGTTGTCATAACTACCACAAAAAAACATTAAAATGCTAATCTCCCTTTGTAGTGAGGAGCGTAGAATCGCCCAAAATAATCAGGTAAAAAACAGGGAGAAGAAAGAAACCGGCAGAGGTGAGGCGGTCATGTTCTGTTAGAAAGAGCAACAATTTGAATCGCTGTACAATCAATATGAGATGGCGTTCCAAAACAGATGGTATACAAAGAGTGGAATGGCGTTAAATAAAACAATAAAAGACATGTCAAGCTGGTATGCATGAGAAAAGGTATACTTAGAAGGAAAAAGGAACCTGCGGGTGCTTATGATCAAACATTAAGGAAACAACATCGAACTTTGTCTGAACTGTAAACTCCATAAAGGCGTATGTATATGTGTGTCCTGAATACAAGATGGGAGATCTGATATTATGCTATGGAAAACATATTATTGGAGAAGGTGCTGAATAATGAGTGGAAGGGACTGACTCGGAAGTGACTCACTGAAATATTCATTTGCAAAACAAGGTGTGAGTGAAAATTTTGATTAAAAAAGCATGAAATTGAAACATAGGGAAAAGGCAGACGTTGGTAAACCGGTTATTGTTGGGTCACAATATTTCATAGTTGCCCATATGTTCAGAGTTGAGAAAAAAAGCAAATATTAATGCCCATACTCTAAGAACTCTCTCCAGTTGGCCCTGTGCTCCGGGGTGAATGTTTCACAGGTGTCATGGTACTGAGACAGTGGATCCATATTCAAAGAACAAAGGGCAAACTTACTTGAGTGCAGGTTTATTCAGAAGGTTGTGAGCTTTCAAATCAGGCTTCACAAAAAGGATACAACTCTTAACCCTCTTTCAATTGGGTCTGTTATAAGCAGGCCTTGAGGGGCGTAGATCTTTTCATTTTGTTCTTGTATATATTTGATGATCTTCTTCAGAACCTACATAACATCAAGAAACAAGAAAATAAAAAAATTGAGCTAGTGGGCCATTATAACTCCATTAAAATCTTTATAAGCGCACTTCATTCAGGTCATTGACTTTCAGTGTGGCATTTACCGGATTGGCATTCATGGTATCCATAAAACCACAGATTCAATGGAGTGTGGAATAACTGGCATTGTACAATACAGGAAACAACAATAAAATCAAATACCTATATAACATTGAACAAATTATTATACCATACATTAGGCGAAAAATGTTAAGTGATTTTTTTAACTATCTCTAGGTCTTCAAGAATATAAGCCAGTTGTTCTTATATGTGCACGCTTACCCACTACCCTCTACTGCCGTTGGATATTCGGTGTGAGCCCAAACTACATAACTTCAAGATATCTCCAAGCACCACCTCTACCAAATGAGAACAGAGTATACCCAGAACAAACCCTGGACTGTATAAAAAAACACAATCAATTTACACCTCATATTACCCTTAGGCTAAGGCAATAACCCAATTGCAATATAGTCAAATGTACCATGATTTATCAACTGCCCCCTCACTGTCAACAGTTACAGTAGCTTTGTAAAGCATGTCTGGTGTAAAAGATAAATAAATAAACACATAAATAAATAAAATATAAAGCATTATCAAGTGGTATTCTAGCCAATGTTTGCATGTACTTAATTGGGGTAACAATGTCAAGTGGATCAATTATCCCATTATAGTTCCATGAGGTCCGATATCTCTAAAATCATGAACATCTGAAATGAAATGAAATGACGTAGATTTATAAAGAACACAAATACCAAAGGGCGTCAAGGCGCTAAAGAGGGGAGAACTCCAGAGAGAAAGCCCAAGGAAAGAACTACTATCCCTTGGAAAATCACTGGCCAGGAATCAAAGAGTGAAAAGTCAGGTCTTCAATGCTTTCCGAAACTGTTGTGTTCCTGAAGGTCACTGATATCGCATGGAAGAGAATTCCAAAGTTTTGATTCGGCCATGGAAAAAGCCCTGCCACCCCACCTGGTCTTCCTACATTTAGGGGAAACTATAAAGTTGTAGCTAGCCAAGCGAAGATGTCTAGTGGGGGTGTATCTCTGAAACATCTTCGTCAGTCCTCTGAGACTGATATTTTGCACCGCCATGTGATCATAAGGCTTTAAAGGTAATGCGCTTGTTAACAGGTAACCAATGCAATTTGGAGATCCCCGCTGAGACTGATTGGTATTTAGGAATTTCAAGTATCAGTTTTCCGGCCGCATTTTGTACTAAGTGCAGTTTAGCAGTTGCTGATTTATTGATCTCCAAATAGAGTGCACTGCAGTAGTCTAGCCTAGAGGAGATCAAGGTCAGGACTACCTGCAAGCGGGATTCAAGACAGAAAAGAGGAAACACCTTCCTCAGGGTCCTGATAATCCAGAAACAAGTGGATACTGTATGGTTTAACCTGAAGTTCAAACAATAACTTGGTATCCACTAGTACTCCAAGATGCTTGGTGGAGTCTGCCGGGGTAGACAATACCACTAATGTTTCTGGCCACCAGGAGTTATTCCAGATGGAGGGCTGGTTGCCAAAAATCATGACCTCAGTCTTGTCCCCGTTCAGTCTGAGATAGTTGTTACCCATCCAAGTTGCTACTGCCTGCATACATTTCTTAAAGTTGGGAGCCGTGGTCTCCATATCCTTGGTGATAGACACGATAATTTGCATGCCATAAGCATAAGATAGGGCCTGCAGTCCTAAGGACCATATCAACTTAGCCAGCAGGGACACAAAGATTAAAAAGGGTCAGGCTCAGGGAGGAACCCTGAGGCACCCCGCATGAAATAAGGATGGGATCAGAACTAAATTGATTCATAGGACTAGAATCTTCTGCTTAAAATGGCACTCGGATGCTGTCACAAAGAGCACATTAGTTATATGCTGCCCTGTAATGTGGGTTTTGGTGCATAAACTGACATGATATCGGCATTTTGGTCACTATCAAGCCTATCGTGAGGATTTTTTAAGAGATGTAGGTGTATTTTGCAAGTGATAATCCACATATAGTAATAATAATTTCACACCAAACCCTCACCACAGTCCGATCCAACCACACTAAGTTTAGAATGTCAATTTTAACTCAGGAAGGTGGAATCAAAGCAAACTTACAGGTATTAAGTTGAAAGCATTTAACAATGTTCCGAGGTTACATTTTGCGGGGGCGACAGGAATGGATGGATGGAAAATGCTACTTACCAGTATGCATCTGTTCTTGGCATGTAGAGCTGCAGATCCTCACACTGAGCATTAGATCGCCATCTGGTGTTGGGCTCGGATGCTTGCACTTTGTTGTTGTCTTAGGAGAAGTCTTTGTAGTCAGGAGATAGGTGACTCCTCCCTTGGACGATAGTGCGCATGGGCATCGACTCCATCCTCAGATTGTTTTTCGCCATAATGGGAAAAGATGGAGTTAGTAGAAAAGAAAGAGATGCCTATGTGTGTATATCTAAGTAAGATAGGACTGGAACACATACAGGTCCCGGGAGGTGGGTGGGCGTGTGAGGATCTGCAGCTCTACATGCCAAGAACAGATGCATACTGGTAAGTATCATTTTCCGTTCGAGGCATGTGAGCTGCAGAGCTCACACTGAGCATAGACTGTACAGCAGTATCTCCCTAGCGGTGGTCACCTGTATGTGTTGCAGTAGTTTGAAAAAGTGTTTTAAGAACAGCTTGGCCCACAGAAGCTTGTTGCTTGGCTTGCACATCAACACAATAGTGTTTAGTGAAGGTGTGTGGTGTAGACCATGTGGCTGCCTTACAGATGTCTTCTAGGGGAATGTTCCCTAAGAATGCCATGGAAGCCCCTAGTTTGCGTGTTGAGTGCCCTCTAGGGGGAATTGATAATGTGCGTTTGGCTTTTTGGTAGCATATTTGAATACATTTAACAATCCACCTTGCAATTCCAGCTTTTGAGATGGGGTTACCCTTATGTGGTGGAGAGAAAGCTACAAACAATTGTTTTTTTGCGAAATGACTTGGTCCTGTCAATGTAATACATTAGAGCTCTTTTGACGTCTAGGGTGTGGAGAGCTCTTTCTGCTACGGAGTCCGGGTTCTGAAAAAACACGGGTAGCTCTACAGATTGATTAAGGTGGAAAGGAGAAATCACTTTAGGAAGGAATTTTGGGTTTGTCCTGAGAACTATTTTGTTACGATGTATTTGTAAAAATGGTTCTTGTATGGTTAAAGCCTGGATCTCACTCACCCTCCTGAGAGAGGTGATTGCAATAAGGAAAGCTACTTTCCATGTGAGGAATTGAAGTTCACATTTATGCAGAGGTTCAAATGGGGGACCCATGAGCCTAGTAAGCACGATGTTAAGATTCCACACTGGAGAAGGTGGTAATCTGGGAGGTATGATCCGTTTAAGGCCTTCCATAAAGGCTTTAATGGCTGGGTCCCTAAAGAGTGATAAGTGTTGTCTGTTCTGTAAGTAAGCAGCAAGTGCTGCTAGGTGCAGACGTATGGATGAGTATGCTAAATTACATCTTTGCAAATGTAGTAAGTAGCAAATTATGTTTTGTATGGAGGCATGTAGTGGCTGGATATTATTGTTATTGCAGTAAATAGCGAATCTTTTTCACTTTGCTGCGTAGCAAGCTCTGGTGGTAGGGCGCCTGGCCTCTTTAATGATGTTCATACAGTCCGGTGGTAGGTTAAGGTAACCGAACTCTAGGACCTCAGGAGCCAGATTGCAAGATTCAGTTGAGATGGATCGGGGTGCCTTATCTCTCCATGGTTCTGCGTTAGTAGTGATGGGGAGAGGTGTAGTTTTTGGTGTGGGACTATTTATAGTTTCAGCAGTGTTGTGAACCACAGTTGGCGTGCCCATGTGGGAGCTACTAGGATCATTTTTAGCGATTGTTGTCGGAGCTTGCGTACTACTAGCGGAATGAGTGGGAGTGGCGGAAAAGCGTACGCAAATCTGCCTGACCAATTCATCCATATCGCATTGCCCTTGGACTGCGGGTGTGGGAACCTGGCGGCGAAGGTTGGGCGTTTTGGTGTGTGGCAAATAGATCTATGTCTGGTTGGCCCCACATCTGGAAAAGAGGTAGAAGAACCTGTGGATGTAGTTCCCATTCGTGAATCTGTTGTGTCTGCCGACTTAATAGATCGTCAATCTGATTGTGAACTCCTGGTCGGTGTTCGGCGAGAAGGTATATGTTTTGTGGAATGGCCCACCTCCAAATGTTCTGTGCAAGTTGGGACAGTTGTAGAGAGTGTGTCCCCCCCTGTTTTTGTATATAATACATAGCCATGATGTTGTCTGTTCGGATCAGGACGGCTTTGTTTTGTACGTGGAGTTGAAAGGATTTGAGGGCTAGGAATATTGCTAGTAGTTCTAGATGATTGATGTGGAGCAGTGTTTGTTGAGTGGTCCACTTGCCCTGTGTTGTATGATCTAACAGGTGTGCTCCCCATCCTGTGAGTGATGCGTCTGTTGTTAGTACTATTTGTGGAACAGGCTCGAGGAACGGCCGCCCTTTGGATACGTTTTTTGTGTTCCACCACTGCAGAGAGCGATGTGTGCGGCTGTCCACCAACACCAGATCTGTAAGTTGTCCGTGAACCTGATTCCATTGGTGTGCTAGACACTCTTGTAAGGGACGCATTTGCAGCCTTGCGTGAGGTACGATGAAAATGCAAGATGCCATCATGCCTATTAGTTGCATGAACACTCTGGCTGGGAGAGAGTGTTGGATCTGAAATTTGGGGATGAGGGCTTGTATACTGGCTATTCTGGCTGGGCTGGGATAAGCTAGAGCTGTGGAAGTGTTTATTGTGGCCCCCAGATATTGATGTACATGGGAGGGCTGGAGGTGCGACTTGGTATAGTTGATTGTGAACCCCAAGTTGTGTAGTGTTTGAATGGTTTGATGAGTGTGTTGGACACACTGGTTGAATGATCTGGCTTCTATGAGCCAGTTGTCCAGATATGGGAAGACATGTATCTGTTGTCTTCGTAGGTGCGCTGCTACTACTGCAAGGCATTTGGTAAACACCCTTGGAGCAGTGGTGACCCCGAATGGAAGGACTTTGAACTGGTAGTGTTGTCCATCGAGTACGAACCTTAGATACTTCCTGTGAGCAGGATGTATGGGAATGTGGAAGTAGGCGTCCTTGAGATCTAGTGTGGCAAGGAAGTCTTCTTGTTGTAGTAAGGGAAGCACTTGTTGGAGAGTGACCATGTGAAAATGATCCGAATGTATATACTGATTGAGGGTCTGAGGTCTAGAATTGGCCTTAGGGTCCCGTCCTTTTTGGGGATTAGGAAATACAGGGAGTAAACCCTGTTCCCTGGTGTAGTAAAGGGACCGGCTCTATGGCGTGCTTTTGAAGCAGTGAGAGAACTTCTTGCTTTAAAAGTGTAAGATGGTCTGCGGACATTGGACGCTGCTTGGGTGGTATGTTTGAGGGGGTAGCAGTAAGTTCTAGGCAGTAACCATGTTGGATAATTTGTCTCACCCACCTGTCTGTTGTGATGGAGTTCCAGACAGGTAGGAACTGTGCTAATCTTCCCCCGACAGGAGTGGAATGGTCGGGGGAAGTGGAGGGAAGTCACTGTTTAGCAACAGGGGAGGTACGGGTGTTGGTGTTACCGCGGCCTCTCCCTTTACTGTTGTTCCCTCTGTAACCTCCTCTAAAATATCCTCTATTGGGGGATGTTTGGGTGGTGTTTTTGAAAGAAGATGAACTATCTGTGCTGATGTTTCTGGAGGCTCCTCTGTAAAAGGAGCGACGAAAGGAGCCACGCGGTTGCGGAGACTGCAACGCTCCCATTGACTTGGCAGTTTCTGTATCTTTCTTCATCTTTTCAAGAGCAGTGTCTACAGCCGGTCCAAAAAGTTGGTTATGATTGAACGGCTGATTTAGAATAGTGGTTTGGACCTCCTGCTTGAAGCCTGAAATGCGCAGCCATGCATGTCTTCGGAGCAGTACGCTAGTGTTTACAGACCTAGTGTCAGCTGCATCAAGGGCACATTTAATTGAGGCGTTGGTGACTAGTTTGCCCTCTTGAATGAGGTCATTTGCTTGAGTTCTATACTGGTCAGGCAAGTGTTGTAAAAGGGTTTCTAATTGGTCATAGTGGGCCCTATCATATCTGGCCAGCAATGCTTGAGTGTTGGCTATGCGCCAGTGATTGGCGGCCTGCGCAGCCACTCTTTTGCCAGATGCGTCGAGTAATTTTGATTCTTTATCAGGGGGCGGTGCGTCCCCTGAGGTTTGAGAATTAGCTTGTTTCCTAGCATTGGAGACTACCAACGAGTCTAGAGGCCGCTGGCCTTTAATGTACGCAGGATAGTCAGGGGCAGGCCTATATTTTTTATCGATCCTGGGGTTAAGAATCCTGGCGCGTACAGGATCTTTAAATATGTCAGGAGCATGCTTAATGACCCCTTTAATCATTGGTAATATTTGTACAGTTTTTTGGGACTGTTCAAATGTATCTAATAGGAAATCCTCCTCTGGTGCGTTTGTATGCATGTGTACCCCATGAAAAACAGCAGCCCTGTTGATGAGTTGCCCAAACCCAATATTATCATCCGGAGGAGAGGGTTTTGTTGGGTATGGAAGAGGGCTTGGGAGGTCTGGGGGATCGATTGGATCATTGTAATCCCAATCATCTTGGGGTGGGTCATCTGGATCAGTGAATGGGTCATCAGGGTCACCACCGTCCCCTATGTCATCGTGATAATGATGTGTAGGTGGTGTATGTGGTGGAGATGTTACAGGCTGAGGCGGTGTAACAGGTTTGTGAAGAGGAGGGGTGTTAAATGGAAGGACAGGAGAAGAAGGAGACATAGGTGAAGTGGCACAGTCTTTCTTCTCCACAGGTACTGGCTTGTGGCGTGGTACAGCTGTGAGATGTCCTGTTTTGGGGTTAATGTGGATCTTTGATTGCTTAGGATCAAGAGGATCCGGATGAAAAAGCTCCTCTTCCTCGGTAACTGGTTTCGGCGCCGACTTTTTCGGTTCCGAGCGGGGTGGTGGCTGCGTTTTATGCTCTTTGGCCTTAGGAGGCGTGGAAGAATCCTTAGGCTTGGTTGTCGGCTCCGAAGGCTTTGGCTTAGGTGCTGTGGCGTGATGTTTAAGTTTCGACGCCGGCTTATCCCCATGCTTCGATGTGCTCGAGGCGGGTTTGGTTTTAGAGGTGGAAGGATTCGGAGCCGAGTGTTCTTTTGGCTTTGACGCCGAAGGTGCCGGTGGGACTAGCACATGCGGTTTGCTCGGTGCCGAGGGATCGGAAGGCTTGAATTTTTTCTTCGGAGCCGGGCTCGAAGGCGGGGCTTCTGAATTGTGTTTTCGGTCGCGACTGGGGCCAACGGGCGAAGTCTTGACCGGTGCCTTTTTTGGTGGGGGGGGTTGGGGTAGGGGCAGTAGTACTCACTCGTTGCCCAGGAGTGATGGGGTCGTCTGAGTCTTCGCCATGACGTGCCTTCGAGCTCGATGATCCCGAATCGTTTTCTTCGATCGAAAGGAGGCGCAAGCTGGACAGCTGGACTCGTTGTGGTCGGGCGAAAGGCACAGGTTACAGACCTCGTGATGGTCACTGTGGGGGAATTTTGCTCCACACTGGGGGCATTTTCGAAAGGGCGTCCTTTCCATGAGCCGTAGGCCTCACGGCGTCGATGGGCCCAGCGGCCCGCGTCGACGGCTGGAAAAGGAATCGATGAGAGGCGCGTCGAGATTTCGATGTCGATAGAAAGTTTGTAGGAAGTTTTGCGCGATGAAAAGTTTCAAAACTGTTTCGAACCGGTGCGCAAAAATTGCATCCGAACCCAATGGCGGAAAAAAACAATCTGAGGATGGAGTCGATGCCCATGCGCACTATCGTCCAAGGGAGGAGTCACCTATCTCCTGACTACAAAGACTTCTCCTATGACAACAACAAAGTGCATGCATCCGAGCCCAACACCAGATGGCGATCTAATGCTCAGTGTGAGCTCTGCAGCTCACATGCCTCGAACATGCTGTTTCCTAATCTCTCGTATCAGTATGTTGAAATTACCCTCACAGTACAGTCATAACACAACATAACACAAACATCCACCTCAACTTAGATATGCCTTAAAAGGCAGCCAAGAACCAAACAGCATTTAACAATAACACTCCCTCCTATGCAACACAAACACAACAATATAGCAGGGCGACAAAGTGCACCCAATACGACTTTCCGGTAAATAAGACACATTTCCAACATAACAGATAAACACAACACTGCACTGACATACCACTTACGCAGATAGCAGCATACAGACAACATAACTCAAACATACTATTAACACTCACCACCCTACAATAATACACATCTAAATATTTCTATTAAATCCCAACCAACGCAATACAGATAATCCAGTACACTGATGTCAGAACTCTGCAACATCAGTGAAATTCACCCACAAACAGATTAGGCAACACTTAAACCAAATACCCCGGTTTACACGTAAGCTTCTAGGCTAGTTATCTGGCCACACACAACAAACCGATGATACAACTATCAATAACAAAAAATAAAACCTCCTCATACTGCTTGTTATGTACCACAACCCACTAACCCTACCAGACAGCAGTCTGCGATGGAATGCTTGCTACCCGGGCCTGGTGGTACTGAACACGAACTGCGATGTCAGGCAATGTAACTGGCACGATGCACACCCTAGTCAAACGTATAACAAACATGCACTGCAACAAGATGTTCTCAAAGAGGAATAGAAGATTTGAGAGAAATTTTTTTCAGCATATAGTTTTGTCCCTTGTCCCAGAGAACCCTCTGTAACCTGTGATCATTTTCAGCCAACAGAAATTATTTCAGGAAAAGGAGGGACACTGCATTCCTGTTGAACTACCTTAGGCAAGAACTTTATGCCCCTAACAGGACTACTTTCTCAGAGCTATGGACATCCACAACTGGAGTAGCAGGCTACTTTAGGGCACCAATTTCAGCGTCCCAAAACATGACAAACAAGCATTGAAAATGCAATAGGTCTCGCCTTTGATTAAGTTAAAGCCATTTGCTTTGCTAATGGTATTGTATAGCAAAGCAAATGGCTTTAACTTAATGAAAGGCGAGACCTATTGCATTTTTAATGTTTGTTTTCTTTGCTTAAAGTTAATCAGGAAATTGGCACGGGTGTTCTTTCATGCGAATACCTTTCATTTAAATTGCCGATGGGCGAGTATTTGCAAGCCTTTAAAGCAAATTGTATGCTAGAGAGTTGTATCGCCTTGAGCCAAGCGCGCCTCAGCCCCACCCATTAGGTTTTAGACACCTTTCTGCCCCCACTAAGATAAAGAAAACACCCAGCAGCAAACCCCTTCTCTCAGGACTCCCACAGCAGCGCACGTAGATGGCACTGTTCTGGAGTCAAGAGCTGCTGCTCTCTCTTGTCCCAGCTCAGCCCGGGCCTCCGCCCTGTTTCAAAGGCTTGCTTTAAGCACCGCAGAAGGTGCTGCGAGGGAGGGTTCATGGCGCAGCAGCACCTGCGTCGAAGCTGGGCCCGTGAGTGCCGATACTCTCAGGTACTCTAGGGTAGAACATGAGAAAGAGCCGGTCGTCCGTACCGGTGAGCACCGGCACATTTAAAGCACTGGGCACAATACAGCAGGATGCAAAAACGTATTCAGGAGCAAAAATCAAATACAGGTGCCTAAACACAATTTGCTTAGGGTGTGCGAAATGTGTGTAATTAGCTTCCGCGCAATTACCCAAAGTTGCTCACTATTACGGGATGTTTACGCGCAAGTGCGAAATCGCATTACGTTGCAAAATCCCTATTGGTGTGAAACCACCAGGAGCGTAGAGATACTATTAGGAGCACAAATTAAATTTGAGAGCAAAAATAGTCAGGAGCAAATTCACATTGTGGTTCAGAAGTATTATTGGTGGAACATCCACAGGGTATGGAAAGAACACTACAACATTGAAGCGCACAGATGCAGTGCTTCACAGCGCGCGTACCACAGTGGGAGGCGCCCTTTGGGCAGGGGGGCTAACACGTCAAGCAGTCAGAGGCTCAAATACCTCCTTCTCTGATGTGCACAGCACCACGTAAACCGGGCCCCACAAACGTGAACGACACTGTCCAGTAAAAATGGCAAAGGAAGCGGCCTCGGAGGAACGAATGGCTGAAGCGGCGGCCTCGATGTGGATGACCTGCGACCTGGCAGCAGCTTTTTTTTAATGTAGATTTATATAGCGCAAACTCGACCCGAAGGTATTGGAGCGCTTTGCACGAGAGATTTACCCAGAATCACAGGATGTGGACGCGACCCCGAGGCTCGAACCTTGGTTTCCAGCACCAAAGTCGCAATTTAGCCGTCAGACCACTTCTTCTGTGTGCAGATGGAGCCGGACCTATGGATTTCACCCGAGTCTCTCCTCCTCAACACACATGCACACTCCCCCCAGGGTGTGTTCCCACGCCTGCTGATAATTCCTCCTCCACCAGTCTGGCACCGACTGACCATGTACAGCATCAGTACTGAGTTTCAATGAAAGATACTGCAAGTCTGGCGGCGTCTCCCCCCGCCCGCCCCAGGTCTCGACTGTTCACTTCCCCGCAGAAAGGACCAATCACAGCCTTGCCCCTGTGATGCTGAAAGGACGGGCACGTGCTGCCTAAAAGGCTGAGTAAATACACGCACACATCCCCCCTGCTGGGCATGTACTCCCCAGGCACTTACTTCCATAGTCGACATCATGGTTCACACTGATCATTCAGCAAACACGGGGGGGAAGTCTTTAACCCGGGGGAAGGGCCCTTTCCAAGACTTAACATCCACCCAGTATGGCGCAGTGCACGCTGGTAGATTAGTAGGGTAGCTCGGTAGGATAACGAACCTGCTGCTTCTGCATGCGGCTGCCACCCCGGATGCACCTCAGCCTCTTAATTATTTGGGGTTTTCAACAAGAGTATCATTGACTTGTTTAAAGGAAGCCCTCGTGGTTTTAGAGCAGGTGGTCGTGCTAGACCCCAAGATGATGTCTGCTACTACTGTGCCCCAGGGAGTCACCGCCCTGAGAGGTGCAGGCTTGGAGTAGGGTCCAGCGGTGGTTTCCGGCTACAGCTGCCTGCCCCGGTGACTGCCTGCTTGTGCCCTGGGGGCACTAGGTCATGTTCGCTTCCTCCGGAGCAGGCAAAACGACAAAAAACCATTGCCAAAGTCAGCAAGTCAGGCGGGCGCCTGTTAAAATATTAAACATGGCGCCCGTGCTGTTGGTAATGCTAAATGTTTAGTGCGGACCCAGGAGCAGGACGGCAATGAGGAGCACGTTGACCCGGTGACAAACAAAAAACAAGACTGAGATACACTTTCCGTATTTGTGAAAACCCTACACAATTCCATTCCAAAGTGCGTTTGTATTGTCAGCTTGGCATCGACGCCTATTGGCCTGTTACTCATATTCCCAGCGAGAGGCCGACTGCTCGTCTCGCGCCTTCGCGTAAAGCCTTGGCAGAGAGTGCCTCGCGGACAGCAAGCCTGTGCAGAGGAGGCGCAGTTAACAGCTCTCGTTATGAAATAATGCCACGAGACCTTGCTGGCCCCGCAGCCCGCGCCACCGCATTGATCTCTTGGTGAGGGTCCAAGTGGTTAAAACAGATACGAGCATTAGAAACACCTGGGTCGGGAGGAATTCCTGCAGGAAATACGGCGGGAGAGCCGGGAAGATAAAGTGACAAGCGCTCGTCATTGCGGGAAGGCAGCCGCTGTTTATTTTTGCATCGCGCTTTCACTTCGCGATGCAAAAATAAACACGCAGTGCCCTGTCTTCTTTTGGGACGGCCCATCCGGACTGGATCGCACGGCTTGTTTATATAACACACCTCCTTGCGATAAGAAACTGCTTCACGACAGCCGTGAAGCAGGCGATCCAGTCCGGATGGGCCGGACCAAAATGCCAAAGGGAGGCAACGCCAACAGCTCATTTCCAATGGCAGGCCACCGTTTAGCATAAACGGTGACGCCAGCCAATGGAAATGAGGGGCGGGGCTTAAAGCCCTTTTCTGAAACTCCTCAGTCACAATAAATCTCGCTGAGGCGAGCAGCGCTTTGCACTGCAACGCCACGCGAGACCTAAAAGCATCATTATTTTTCAAGTTGTTCAAACACCTGAAAGATTCAGAATTTCTAAGTAAATTATTATTATAAGTACATATTATTCACTGTACCACACAGGCTCTTCATGGGACATTAGTTACATGCAGCTTCTATTCTAGAGGACCGACTCTCTACCTGACACTGTTTAAGTGTAATTTTCTTTCCTACAGAGTCCTCAGCCTGTAAACGCCACAGAGCGTGGACGTGAGGCAGAAATTCCCAACACCTAGAAAGGAGGTGGGAAGCCAAGTACTTAAACAGAGGCAGGGCTAGAAGCAGTGATCTTTGCTGCATGTTTCCGAGATCGTGGAATTGCCGATTAATGTTCAAAATTCTTTTGAAGCATCCCAATATCTATCAAAAATTTGGTCACGACAGCTCTGGGGGTTCGGATAACACAATCTCACAATACGGTTTTGGAAGCTTGAAGCAAGTAGGAATATCCCGAGGATACTACCATTACTTGGTGGCAAGCAGCAGGCATTTCAGCAGGGTAAAGTAAATATATGCCAGTCCAGTGTTGCAAAGACCTAAACCGAGACTGCCAACCCAAAATATTTTGCACGCTATTAATTCCCTTGAGAGTGCGAATGCAACCAACAGTATGCTGCTTCAGTGCACTGAGAGCAGCCTCCATATGCTGCTATACTGTCAACTAGTTTTCAATCTTAGCAGAGACTGTCTCTCCTGTGAAGTCTTTCTGTTGAGTCTTCTGGTGGGCGTGAAGCCACCGTAATAAACTAGTCAGTGAAAGCTCGGTTTAGGCTGTGTTTACACCAAAGGTAGGTTACAGTCATTTGTAATATTCTTCTGAAAATTCCACTTCGATCCAAGTTATTTTTTTTTTTTTAACTTTATTCATCTATTTTGAAAAGCACTGGAGTCATCAACATTTCGCTTTGTACAAACATAATACATACAGTGCGACAGGACTCATGAGACACATATGCAGTACAACCCACTGAGCGTGCCAAACAGTCAAACTAACTTATTAAGCTGGAATTACATATTTTCCTCAGCAGGTCCCGTTTTATCTTGAAGAAGTCCGACTATATATTTTCAGGTTTAGCTGCTTTGACATACAATTAGCGCGGAATAAGTGTCTTCTATCTCATTCAAATATATCATGTCTTTGAGCTAAATAGAATTTACAATCGGGCCCGGAGCCATCTCAAAGGCACTAGTCTCTTCCCTATTCTAGCGGTGTAGCAGCGGAACCCTTTTCTGATTGAAAGGCAAGCCTCAAACAGTCCTAGCAGCCACGGTTCAGGTGACAATATACAAAGTAATGGGGTAACCCAGTATCCCTCAGAACCTGGGCAAGTATAACAAAAGAAACAATTGGTTCTGTCGGGTGAAACAATTTCCTTGTGATTCATAACATTAATATGGATTAATGAGTCTGAGGACGACAATAGAACACATATAAACTGACAAAATAATCTGTGATTTTCAAAAAGAATCTTTTACTTTTTTTCTTCTTAAAGCATTATGAAAGGGTTTTCGGTTTTCACCACAGAATAATCACAAAAACACAGGCTGTCTGGAAATTCAATAAATGAAACGGCGCAAGTGCAAAATATTTACAGTGAACTAAGTGCAAAGTGCCCAAGGGACAGAATGCGTGTATTATACATGAAAGTGAAAATTACAATTTGATTATACATCTACAAAATCGGGGGAGGAGTATTGGGGATAGGTCCAATTGCAACAGTATGATACAAGTGTTTCTAGCTCTGGAATTAATTCCTCAATGATTTGCAAGCTGCGAGACCTGATGGTGTATGGACATGTAAAACCGTTGACGTTTCGACCCTGACAGGAGCATTATTAAGGGGTTGTCATAGCGGGTCTTCTTCAGGACAATGGGGTAGAGCAGACAGCTGATTCCTTAAATTTGATCAATGCCAATGGACGTGTAGAATGAACAGGTGGACCTGGGAGTTCTACGAGTGGGCCTGGACTGGTTGATTCCTACTAGACAAGTTAGGATACTGGGTGAGGCTCCTGGTAGCACTGAGGGACCAGGTGCTTCTAAAAAGCTTAAGATAGACAAGGCTCTGGTGATTTCCAAATTAGACACGAACAAATCGTGTGCGCGAAAAACCGCTTCTTCAGCGTATTAGTTTGTCACGTCTCTGCCAAAATTTTCTTCTCGGGCCTCGCTATCAATAATACATAGTACTCTTTTCTCTAGCTAATGTAGCATAGAAACTGCATTTGTTAATGATTCGGTCCTACTTCAGTGCGGGAACGATCGTAGGGAAGTACGGACTTAAATTGTGGTTTCTATCAGCTTCTTTTGGATTCCCTTTTGCTTTTCCGATGTTGTTTCTTCGGCGTTCCTCAATACGGCGGAGAAAAAAGTAAAAGATTCTTTTTGAAAATCACAGATTATTTTGTCAGTTTATATGTGTTCTATTGTCGTCCTCAGACTCATTAATCCATATTAATGTTATGAATCACAAAGAAATTATTTCACCCGACAGAACCAATTGTTTCTTTTGTTATACGTTTCAGGTGACGACACAAAGGACTAGTCCACCATTTCAGTTCCCATCTTTCTAACATCTTGCCAAAACTCAATGATTGCCGGATAAGTCAGGCCAGGCGGAGAAAGTAAGCCCCATCAATACTGTTCCTAGGACATACTTCAGGTTAAGCCTGATGAGGGGTGAGGCAAGCCTGGTGTAAAACTTTAAAACAAGCATTGGCAAAGCCAATAGGTCTCACCTATGCGAGAGCCATTGGCTTTGGCAATGTGTTCTAGCCAGACTGTACAGCAGTGTGGCTGCTGTTCAGTCAATTAGTGGGTGGAGTGGGGTTAATTGGGGTAGAATGGAGTGGGGTATATTGTAGTGGGGTAGACTGTAGTGGAGTAAAGAGCAGATTGGAGTAGAGTGGGCTAGATTAGAGTGAAGTAGAGTGGGGTAGATTGGTGTTGCGTGAGGTGGAGTGAGGTGGAGTGGGTTAGATTAGAGTGGAGTGGGGTAGATTAGAGTAGAGTGGGGTAGATTAGAGTAGAGTGGGGTAGACTGGTAGAGTAGAGTGAGGTAGATTGGAATGGAGCGGGTAGATCAGAGTGGGGTAGACTGCAGTAAAGTGGGGTAGATTGGAGTAGAGTAGATTGGAGTGGGGTAGAGTGGGGTAGATTGATGTGGAATAAAATGGAGTGGGCTAGATTGGGTGGAGTGAGGTGTGGTAGATTGAGTGGAGGGGAGTGGGCTAGATTGGGGTAGAGTGGAGTGAGGTAGAGTGGAGAGGAGTGGATTGGTGTGGAGTGGGGTAGATTTGGATGGGTTAGATTGAGTGGGGTCGATTGGAGTGGGGTATGTTGGATTGGAGTAGGGAAGATCGGAGTGTGGTTGGGTATATTGAATTGGATTGGAGTACACTGGAGGGAAGTGGGGGAGATTGGGGTAGACTGGAGAAGGTCATAGTGGGGCGGGGTAGACTAGAGTGGGGTAGATTGGAGTGGGGTGGGTTAGATTGTAGTGGAGTGGGTTAGATTGTAGTGGAGTGGGTTAGATTGTAGTGGAGTGGGTTAGATTTTGGTAGAGTGGGGTAGATTGTGGTAGAGTGGGGTAGATTGTGGTAGAGTGGGGTAGATTGTGGTAGAGTGGGGTGGACTGAGTGAAGTGGGGTGGACTGGAGTCGATTAGATTGGGGTAGACTGTAGTGACGTGGATTGGGGTAGATTGGGGTGAAGTGGGGTAGACTGGAGTGGGGTGGATTGGAAAGGGGTGAAGTGGGGTAGACTGGAAAAGATTTGGGTATATTGGAGTGAAGTAGATTGAGGTGGATTGGGTAGAGTGGGGCAGAGTGGGGTAGATTGTGGTGGGGTGTACTGGGGTACAGTGGAGTGGGGTAGATTGTGGTGGGGTGTATTGGGGGTACAATGGAGTGGGGTAGAGTGGGATGGGATAGATTTGGATGAGTAGATTGGAGTGGGGTAGATTGGGATGGAGAGGGGGTAGATTGGGGTGGAGTGAGATAGACTGCAGTGATTAGGGTAGATTGGAGTGGAGTGGGGATAGAATGGAATGGGATGGGGTGGATTGGGCTAGATTGGAGTGGGGTAGAATGGAGGGCGGCAGATTGAGGTAGATTAAGTGGCGTGCTGTACATTGAATGGAGTGGGGTACAGTATAGTGGGGTAGAATGAATGGAACCGGGTAGATGGAGTGGAATGGATAAGATTAGGGTAAGTGGAGTAGAGAGGGATAGAGTGGAGTAAGAGGCATGGGGTGGAGGGGCATAGAGTAGCATGGAGTGGAGTGGCGTGGAATAGAGAGTCTTTAAGCGGAGTGTGGAGTGGCATGTTGTAGAGGAGAGTGGCATGTAGCGACATGGAATGTCGTAGAATGGAGTGGCATGTTGTGGAGTGGCGTGGCATAGAGTGGAGGATGGTAGGGTGGAGTAGAAAGTTGTACAGTGGAGTGTTGTAGAGTGGAGTGGTGTAAAGTGGAGTGGCGTAGTGTGGAGCATGCAAGGTGCTGTAGCGCACTGCCATTACAGACAACACATTTTTAATTTAGATGACCATTACATTTGCAGACATCTAGTTTTACAGCGCATAAACAATGATGTGTGGATCGTATTCAAATATTTGCTTCACCACACTTCAGAATTACAAAAAAAATTGTTCATTTGTACTTTTGAAATTCTGCTTTATTATGAATTATCAGCACAGTTCATTTTTGTTGTGTGCTAGAAAAAATAACATCCTACATCCTCTCCTCCCACATGGGTGCCCAGCATGATTTTCACATAAATTCTCTCACTTTGAAGTCAGAGAAAGAAAAGTAAACACCAAGCTTCCTCGGAAGACAGAGTCTAACATTTGAACTCTGTTTCTGAATGCACAGCAAATGTGACAAGATAAGAACAAAACTAAACAAGCATTGGCATAGCCAATAGGTCCCGCCTTTTGGATGTTCTAATTTTTTAGTTTTGTGCAACATTTTTGTAAGTGAAAGTAATTCCACTAACTAATTACTTTTTAATAAAGTTTTGAAATATTTATAGTAAGTGTGTTGAAATTTCCATATGTAATAATATGAAAGAGAAAGAGAAAGTTATATGTTGTAAACATTTTCCCATTATATCTAATAAATGTGTGAAAAATTGTACATGCAGTAATATAAAAAATAAAAAAACTTCTAATATCCTGAAGGCGAGACCTATTGGCTATGGAAATGTGTATTAGTTATGTTTTATATAAGTGTATGTGAAACTTTTAATATATTTATTATGCATATTGTAGAATTTTATTAAGATTTTTTTTTTTTTTTGTGTTTGGTGTCGAATTATAGTGCATGGCATCTATAAAGAATATTACTAAGAGGGTAGCAAAGTAAAGAGGCAGAATGCTGAAGTGCAATTAGAAAGCTGTAAGGTAATGTTGCGAATGCTGAAGTGTATAAATACAATAATTTTAGTTTTAATGTACTAGCGGTAGTATTGTTGGTGCATAAAATAAATACCCAATCATAGTAAGGTAGTTTTGAGTATTTTTGAAAATAATATGTATTACTAGTAGTAATACTCCAAAAATTACTCTAAAGTACCTTACTGTAATTGTGTTGTTTATGTGTGCAGAAACAATTTTATTGCAAATAGATGAAAAGCAAAAATATTGTATGTTTAGGCTTGAATTTTTAGAAATGCAATTTACTGTTTTTGTAACAGCATTTAAAGGTATAAAATACATTGCATTGCCATACCGAAAATGCACAAAAAAAGACGCAAAATACCCCATGCCCAACTGATGAAAAAACAACCTGGATGAGCGTGCGCCTTATGGTGTTTAGGGGCTAACGGTATAAGTACAGTTTGGGAGTATGGCTAGGTTAGCTATAGTTATTGCTAGTTTTGTATAGTATTTGATTTAGCAGTTTAAAAGAGAGACAGTATTTTGAACATGGGGATATTTTTTGTGAAACGAACAAATACATTTTTTGGGGCGGTGGTATAAGTTTCCCGAACAGGAAGGAGTATTTAGGCAGGAGTGTATATTGTAGTGGATGGCACCGGAAAAAATGTGCGTGTACAATAGCTGGGGGTGGGGGGGCAAGAAAGAATTAAAAAGCGAACGCAAAGCTGCTACGTGGAGAAAGGGCCCCGTGTATGTAACCAATATCTATATGCGCTGTGTGAGGTGTTTTGCGTGCTGTTGTGTGCATTTTGGGTAACGTACTGTAATGAATTTTATGCGTTATAATGTTGGCGCTACAGTGTATTGTGTACGTTGTGAGATAGGCAGCTGGTATTTGGTAGGTGCTGCTACTGGACCGTGGAGATTGTGTTATAGGAAGTCAGGCGATGTAGCCTGATTAGGGGAGTGGCGTAAATGGCTTTAACCGGAAGGAAGATTTAGGCGGGAGACGACATTGTAATGGACGGTAGCGGAGAGGATGTTAGGAGCACCGAGAGAAGTGAAAAGTGTTATAGCTTGGCAGGATATATTTGTTGGAGGTTTGTTTTTTACTGTTTAGTAGAAGAGGACGCAGGCTTGGAGAGACAGGAATATTTAGCGTATTTTTGGCGATGAGAAAAGGCATAGCAAGGGAGTACCTGCGTTTGTGAAATTGTGGAGTGGGAACTAAGCAACACCATGTTGCCTGTGTTTATGTTGTTTGGGGGCTAATTGTGCGAGCACAGTTTGTAAGTGTGGTTATTTTAGCTATAGGTATTGGTAGGTATCAGTTAATATGGGTTAGCTGTAGTTTAAAAAAGAGATGACATTTGCAACATAGGGGCATTGTTTGGGAAAGGAAAAAAAATGTAGGGGCCGGTGGTGTTACTGCTGCGAACCTGAAGGAGTATTTAGGTGGGAGTCCATACCGTAATGGATGGTATCGGAGAGAATATTGGGGGTACAGAAAAAAGCGAGAGGTGGCACAGTTTTTGTGGGAGATATTTGCTGAAGGTTTGTTTTTTACTGCTTGGCAAAAGGGTATGTAGCGTTAGAGAGAGAAAGAAATGTTTAGTGTACGTGTGGAGATAAAAAGGAAAACCTTAGTGACGAAAAAGTAACGGTAGTTAGTGGTGTCGTGTAAGAGTTTTTTTTGTGTTATTAGCGGGCTGTGGTGGGAGTGCTGCGCAATGGTGAGGCGCGCGGGGGGGGTACTTAGTAAAATACGCCATAGGTACCAATCGAGGTAAGGAAAAAAAAAAAAGAACTAACACGACTTCCTATGCGCGTGCTGCGGCGTATTTGCCGATGCAGAGCGCGCAATGAAATATGTTTTTTTTTGTATACTTACTTCCGTTAGGATGCATGCCGTAATTTGCTACCACTCCCCACCCTACTCTTCCCCCGTATATAACAACTAATGGTAGGAGGGCGGGGTGGGAGGATGGGGAGGGGAGAGTTCTGGAACACACAAGAGATGAGGAAAGTGAAAAAAACCAAAACAGATGGCACATCTACTTATACAATGAGCCTGCTGGGGCCTGTTTTTGCGTGTTATTCTGTGCATTTTTACTAAGACTCTGCAATTTATTTTCCTTATAATGCCCAATGTGTGCAAGCCATCCCTATATGTATTGTATGGGGTATTTTGCGTCTTTTTTTGTGCACTTTCGGTATGGCAATGCAATGTATTTTATACCTTTAAATGTTGACGTTCCCCTGTATTTGTTAGGCTACCGGCAGCATTGTATTTTTTTGCATTTAGTATTAACGTGCCTCTGTGCCTACTGAGCACATGCGGATGAGACAGCAGCTCCATGGGGCAATATTAAAGGGGCGGGCAGGAAGCAAGAGGAGGCGGGGAAAAAGAATAACAGAAGACGCGAGAGAGAAGCGGGGCGAGCGAGCGCGGTGCAATATTAAAGGGACGGGCAGGAAGCAAAAGGGGCGGGAAAAAAGAATACCAGAACACGCAAGAGAGGAGCGGGGGCGAGCGAGCGCGGTGCAATATTAAAGGGATGGGCAGGAAGCAAAAAGGGGTGGGAAAAAAGAATACCAGAACACGCAAGAGAGGAGCGGGGCGAGCGAGCGCGGCAGCAAAGCGAACGCGCTAATTATAAACACATGGTAATAATGAGAAACAGATGCCGCTGCTGCGCAGTAACCGCAAGCAATAGGCCATGGGCGGTTACATTTGTTGAGAAAGGTGGGACATGCACCCGCCTTTGCCCAATTGCGTGCTGTCTTTGTTAAAAAGACGCACGCAAAGGCTAATAGCCTGTGACAAAAACAAAAGCACAAGCGTGTGGTCAGATTTTTGAAGCCCTTACATAAAGTCTCGCAGAGCAACGCATGCGCGCTGCCCTAGGCTCGACCTAAAAAGGCCTGTTTACAGAAAGCAAGTATTCGGAAGGATAGACTAAACAGGTGATGCTCCATGGAAGGGGCGAACTCAAGCTACAGAGCCTAAAACAAATAAAGTCAAGAAATAGAAAGCAGGCAACTGAGTTACAAACCACAAAGCCAATGGTAAGCAATGGAAGGAATGCATTCCCAGGGAAGCTTTCAGAATGGCCACAAGAAGTCGTTAGCAAACCAGACAGCTGCACTGTCTGGTAGGCTTCGACCTAATAAAGCAGCGTATTTTTATAATTTAGAGACACTCTCTAGCTCTGCAAATATTGGTGATCCGAGAGTGCATATCCTAAATCCTTAACTTAGCTTGAGGAAAACTCAAATGACTGATCCCTAAAGCCTCAAATTAACAAATGAACTTATTTTCAGAAGTGACCTTGAGTCCTTGGAAGTGTGTGAAGATGGGAGAGAAGAGGGTGATTTCTTCCTTGTATTCCATCAGTCTCCTCCTTCTCATTAATGTTATGGAAATAGGCTGAATCTCTTGGGAAGCTGGATGCTCAGTGAGCAGCTGCTTATTCAACAGGAGGGGTGGCCACCACCCTCTCTATACTAACATGGGGGTGGATCAAAATCTGAAGGACTTCAAAAGTATGCACACTGTGCCCGCAGTATCAAGTAGTACCACTTAGGAACTGCAAGCCCCCCATCCCTCTCATAAGACGAAAGTAGGCACTCATAACTCCCTTTAGGGATTTCCCTGCCCA
The DNA here is from genome assembly GCA_963921515.1 of Calotriton arnoldi. Classification (NCBI taxonomy): domain Eukaryota; kingdom Metazoa; phylum Chordata; class Amphibia; order Caudata; family Salamandridae; genus Calotriton; species Calotriton arnoldi. Next base: position 2,298,435 of record CAWUFW010001147.1, on the reverse strand, counting down.
TATCAATCTTGTCATTGCAGAGTGCAGACACTGAAAGAATCAATTGGGGCAGTAATGAGGACATTTGGAATATAGAAAGTAGTTTAGGCAACACTACCATGCTGATGAAGGAGAAATTATATTATAGAGAGGGCGTCGCATCCAATTACTGATTTTTAACTCTATATCGGTTAGTTCATCTTAAACAAGACCTTTGATTCACAGAAAACAACCACTTCAAAGTAGTGTATCAAATTAGAGGACCATCAGAACAGAGTCGTCTATGATATGCTGTGTAATGTGGGTAAGTGAGAAAAGCTCAGATTTGCTCCAATTAATATGTAACACTCAGTATCTTTCAAAGTTAGTTCCGCCAATAAAGGGGCCAGATTAATCAATGTATTCTTTAGATAAAGAAGGATGTCATCACCATATAGGCTAATGACCTGTTTTCGTGCATTTATCCTGATACCCCAATCGGCATGTACGCAGTGTATAAGGCAGGTCATTGGCTCTAGGGCAAGAGTAAAAAGAATGTCAGATAACAGACATCCCTGCCTAGTGCTCCTCCTCAGGCAAAAACTATCTGAGAGGATCTCATTAACAAGAACCTTGGCTGCCAGTTCGGCATACAGCAAACTAATAAGAGAAAATGGCTCCTACTTCCGAGCTTACACAAAAACACGTATTTATCCAGTGTGACCCAACATACAAGCTCAGCCATCTCCAGGGGTGACCTGAAAGTACTACCTGCAAACCCTGACCGCACTTGTGCCTGCCACAATAACGCCAGTATGTCACGGCGCCCTTCAGCTTCATCGAACCTCGTTGGAGCAGGGAAGTTGAACCTCAGATCTTGGGCCCGGGATTCCAGGGACCCTGGGATCCGAAGGCATCATTGCAGTGTCACTGCGGGAAGTGTGACTTCGGTGAGGGCAGCCAGCTAGTGGCGTCGTGCCTCGAACACCGCGACCGGATGAGCATGGGGAAAGCGGCTGTAATAGCATCGGCCTGCTCCGGGAAGACGAGGCAGAGCGTGGCGTGCGGCGGTGCAGCCGGTGCCTCCTGGTATTTCTGGTTGCCCGATCTGTTGGTCCCTATTGCTCCTGTCTGCCCCTGCCAGTCATGGTGGTAGGGTTGGGGGCTCTCAATTGGCCCTCCCCATCACAGAAAACAGTGAAACACGACAGAAAAAGCAGTGAAAGGGCCCTAATCTTCTCAAAAGCCCAAACTGGTGTGCTGATGTGCTGATTTCCACAGATACTGAGCAGGACTGTCTAATAAAAGTAGACACTGTGGCGTTTCGGTGGTGGTGGCGGGGGTCAGGCTTGTAATAAAATTCTTCTACTTACTCTCTGTATGCTGTAAGAGCAGTAAGCACTATTAAAAGGCCCCAAGTAAGTCCTCAAGGGTCTATGGAGCAAGAAAGGGGAGGAAAGAAAGAGCCCAGTCAAACTCTCCCAGTGCAGTGATGAAGAGTAACCCAGAACAAGCAAGTACATTGGATGGCTGCTCAGGTCTGGGGAAGACGCCTGAGGTGGATGGTGCTGGGCCACAAAGGGCATCTTCTCTGGTGAAATCAACGAAGAAGTTGTGGAGAAGCATTTAAGAGGTGTGCCATCTAAAAAAGGAATGGAAAATGTATCCTCTGTTCTGCCGATACCTTCCCCTTCTTTGCCAGATATGAACAGGATAGAGCTACATGAGTCTCAATTCCTCACTCAGCAAGGTGTAGCCCAGCTGGAGCCAAGATTATCTTTGTCACCTTGATTGCAATTGAGGGAGACTGGAGTTGTAAGCTCCCAAGAAGAAATTCCAGGCCAGTGGAGTGAAGAAATCCTGGATTTGGAGGAATCTGCCATTAGTGGAACGTTACCAAAGGCCCTAAATGTTACAGGCTTCAGTCTTGGTTGAGAGCCAGGGGGGACCCCGTTAAGCCCTATAAATCTGGGGAATGAGGAACTTCCTCCCAAGCTATCATCTGACTTTGCTGTTGGTTCATGTTCCTTGTCATCGATGTTTGGGCATTTTTGAGGCAGTGTTATTGAATACTGACACGTTGAAGTTGCATAAGGTCTATTTGCAGTGTATTGCCTCTGAGCTAAAACAGATAAACGGTTGTATGCCTAAGCTGGTGAGACCTGCTAAGGAGAGGGATGACCTAGCAGGTCAGTGTGTGTGGGGGTTGGTTGTGAGGTGGGTGAGACTGATAGATTCACGGTTGTGGTTCCAACTTCAGGGGGCAGCCCTTGGTGTATCTATCTAAATACCCAACTGTAATAAGAAAGAAGGGGCAGCCGCTATGGCTACTCCTCCAGCTTGGGACTTCATAATGCTGAACAACCAAATAAAAAAAGTTGAGCAGGGAAAAGAAAAAACAATGCGTTAGGCAACAGTCTTTACCCACAGTCAGAAGCTCAGAGATTAGAAAAGGAGGGGGTATAGACAGCACCCCGGCCAAGGTAAACTATCTACCCCGCACCCGGCTAATCTTAATAAAAATACATTTAAGCAAAAGAAAAAGTGCCCTCCTTCTCCCCTCTGGGTCGAGCAAGGTGGTCCGGCTGGTAGGATACAGGAGGGGCAAAAGGATAATAAAGAGCGTCAGCGGGTTTAGAATGCGGGATCCAATATGGTGAGTAAAAGATGGGAGGAACCCGAGCCTCCAGAGGTTAGATTTGTCACGGAAGTGGAACATAGTTCTAGTAAAGCCAGGGGGGTGGGTGTTACTCCCCTCCTCGGACCCAAGGAGGACCAGGGAAGGGAGGCAAACTCTCAATGAGTTTACCTACAGCCAGCCCTAGGAAACAGGCGAGAGAAAAGAATAAAGAAGTTAAACACTTTAAATAGGTCTTGGCTCCTTGAAATATTTTCCTTTCGCCCTAATCTACACTTAGTCTCTACAACCGACCAAAAACAAGTGGGCATCTTGGAAAATAGAGATGGTAAGTATGTCACAAAAATCTTGCTGTACTCAGGGTTGGTGAGAGACACCCTTCTTAAGCAGAAACTGAGCTAAAACGCCAGGGGGTGAAAATATCTAGGGAAATAGCTTTAGAACAGTCCGCAACTCAAAGCCTGGGCTTTCTGAATTGCCATGGCGGCCTCGAGGCAAACCAGGTTAAAAGGGGTCTGCAGGAGGATCAGGTCAGTCATAGACACACAAAGGAAAGTAGTGAAGGCAGACTTCAGGTTATTTTGTCCCAAGAGGAAGGATACAGATATAGGGGCATACCTTTCGATCAAAATAGGTAGGACTGCCTGGATTGGGATTAGACTGTGGGTGAATGAGCAAATCTAAATAATGTGGATTAGGGGTGGGTTTCCCTGCACAGCATCAGCTTGTTCTTCTGGAATTCTCATGGGCTTAAGAACATAATGAGGTTGCAAGTGTTTAGAGAAATTACAAAGCAGTATTCAATTTTGTGTTTTCAGGAGACATGGCTGTGCAGAGAGCCCCCGTAAATAGATGGCTTTTTGGGGGCCAATCTGAAGGCAGTAGATAATGCTGCAGGATGGCCCTCTGAGGGACTGTTAACATTGGTATCCACTAAAATCACCTCAAGTGCATGGCAAGTGAAAACACAGTGCAACTGGATACCAGCTTGTGGTATAAAATTAGCAAATGTAAGAAGGGTTGAGAAATGCATCATTGTTTTAAACATATACATGCATGCAAGAAGTATTTCTGATTACAATGGAAAAATTGAATTGTTTAAAGAAAATTTGGTTAATATAGGTGCACTGTACCCCCACAACCTGACCATTTTGATGGGATTTTTTAATCATAAACTGCTTTCTGAGATGGTGGATGAAAAATATGAGGACTTGTTTAGCTGCTTTTAACACATAACATGTTTGTTTGAAGGCAAATGAGGCCTCAGGGAAGGATGTAGCTCTGTTGGATTTGCTCACATTAAATGGCCTTGTGAGTCTAAATGGTCGGATGTCTGCGGACACCACTGTAAGGAAAACGTTCCGGTATGGTAAACAGAATTATCCAATTGATTACTTGTTTGTACAGCATTGGGCTTTTGAATTAATCAAGAAATTTGAGGTCCTTCAGCTCGAGGGGAGTGATCATTACCTCGAAGTACAACCCTTAATTTGCATATCATACCTAGGCACACGAGGGATCTCCCTTTAAAGGTTGCTTGATCAAAGTGTTTAACAATGAGAGACTCAGAGAAGCATCTAAGTTTATTGAAGGTCCTCCAACATAATATGTAGGATCAGCCTCTGAGAAGGGACCCTCAGATATTTTAGCTTGGTATGATAAAATAACAAAAAAGGTTGATGTGTGCCTAAAAATAGAAGTCACGGCCTTCAACACCACACAGAATAAACTTAAATCCATGAAACAGCCCAGGAATAGCTCGTTTGATAAAGAATGTGAGCAGGAAAGTAGGATCTGCTTTCATGGTTACCCCCACCTTTTGCTTGGCGTCAGTCTGTTTTTGACCTAGTCTGACTGGGATCCTACTAATCAGGACCCCAGCCACTGTGCTTTCTCCCTAAATTGACCATGTGAAGTACTTTGTACATACACAATTGGTGGCTACTGGTGTACCCTTGTAAGTACCTAGAATATGGTACTAAGGTACCCAGGGTATAGTTACACCAGAGGACTCCTATGGGCTACATCATGTATTGTGCCACCCGTGGGAGGACACAAACTGTGACTAAAGGTCTGCCATTGCAGCCTGTGTGAGTTGGTGCTTGCACCCCTCACAACAGTTATGTTTCCTTATATCTGAGGTCACTGCACTTTAAACCTATAAGTTACCCCTATGGCAGACTCTTCAGTCCTGAGGGCAGGGTGCTTGTTTATAAGTGTGAGGATGCCCCTGCATGAGCAGGACACCCCTACAAACCCCGGAGTCGATTCTCCAGGCTCTGTAAGTGCGGTCAGCCATTTTAATACATATAGCGGACATCAGTCATTACAAGATGTCTAACTCTATAGTAGCTGCACAGAACCCAGTCATGTTTGGTATTAAACATGTTGATATAATACCCCAACACCGATTTCAGTGTTGGAAGTATGATCCCATGTACTAGGGGGCTCCCTTAGGGTACCCCCCTAAACTCCTGGTAACAGCCTTTCGGGGTCTGACAGTAAGCTAGTGCTGCTGCCAACCACAGACACGATTCTACCCTCCTGCTGCTGAGCCAAGCTCGAGAAGGGGAAGGTAGAACAATATATTTCCTGTCACAGGGAGGTGTGGCCACCTCCCAGACAGGACTTAGTGTATTGGGCTGGGGTGGGGGCACATGCCAGCACCACCAGACTGCTTTGAAGGGCACATTTGGTGACCTCCTTGCACACTCCAGTTTGAGCCAGTTCAGGGAGCCCTTGGATCCTGCTCTGGCGTGAATCTGGACAAAGGACATGGGAGTATCCTCCCATCTGTCCAGTCCCTCCTCTGGGAGGGACCCCAGAGTTGTTCCAACCCTTGCCTTATGGTGCTTAAGGGCTTACCTGTGGGTCGTTCCTTGAATTCGCTGTGGGACAAGACTCAAGCTTGAAACTATGTCACTCTTCGACCGTCTGGACACTTGGACTTCGATTAGAACTGAGACTGCACCAAGGTATACTCATGCTGCTCCTGGTCTCACTGTTCTTCAAATCTTCTTCGTTGTCTGTGCTTATTTCAGGTTCTTCCACGGACCTGTGGGCATCAAGGACACACAAAGTAATCTCCCTTGAAGTGAAGGAGTCACTTCTCTGCATCTGCAGGCACCACAACCAAGCTGACCTGCCTGATGCTCCTGTCGTCATACGAATTTCCCGAGGCTCAGCAACACAGGTGTTGGTTCTGCACCTTCCTTGAGGACAGACCTGTCCTCTCTGCAATTTTGAGGCCAGTATCCCTCTTCAGAACTGCTGGGACAGAACCCTATGCACCTCGTTGCCTTACCGTTGCCAAGGCTTGTTGGCTCTGCACTCCAAAGATCTTCAGGCTACAAGAAGCTCCAGCCTCCAGCATCTCTTCCCTCCAAGCTCAGCATCCTCTGCACCATGGGCCTTCGTTCTAGGTGAGCGGCTCAAGGTCCTCTTGAGACTTCTGTGCCTTTGGCCTGTGGGTCCTCTGGAGGGTCTTCTAGTGCTTCAGTGGGCTCCCCTGCTTTCTTGGGGCCTGCTCCGACTCTCCTGCTGTTGGTGAGTCACTTGGACCTTGCTGGTCCCAACGTTGCTCCTTCTTCGTTCCCCACGGCAGTAGCAGCTACCAAGGCTTTTTGATGCTCCCGACGGACACCAACCACCTAGTCACTGAAGTCCGACGTGGGACAACTTGTGCACGGCTCCTGGTCTTCCTCAGCATCGCCTGGTCCTCACAGCTGCAGCGACAAGGTCACCGTTGACTTTTCTGAATCTCCCGACATCGGTGGGCATTGTGTCGTCATGCCTCCTGGTCACTCCAGAGTGGCATAGACTCTATCCCCTCTGCTTGCAGGTTCTTCACTTCCAGAATCCACCCTTGGATTCCATCGAACTTCTTCACCTTCTTCTCTAGAGGCATTTTCTTCAAAGTCTTCCATTGTCGTCTACGGAGGTTTCCAACGTCTTTTCACCCCTATGCACTGGCTTCCCTGGTGTAGGTAACCTGGTTACCAGGGCATCCACGGGTGGAGTGGCTCTCCAACCTTCCGTCCTCCAAGGGAATTCTTCGGGGTCCTCTGGGAAGGGTCCTTCTTCTGCAAAACTGCAACCACGACTTCTCCATTGACTTCCGTTGGTCACTCTGCTGTGTTCCCACTCTGCATACAGCCTCCGTGGGATTCCTGGGTACTTACCTTGGGTGGTTCTGTGTGTCCCCAGCTCCTCTGGGTCTTCTAGTCCAAGTCCCATCGTCCTTTGCAGTTTGCATTCCACTTTCTTAGTATATGGCTTGGTCTCCCTCTGGAGACCAGTTTATTCTGTGCTACTTACCTGATTGCATTTGAAGTATGCTTGTGTATTGTGTAGTTATCTCTGGGTAGGAGATACACCAATGTGTTAGTGACTGTTGTGTCATAAATAGAAGTATTTTTATATAAACACTGTGTGATTTTTTGTTTAAACTGCACTACAAGATTAAACTGGTAAAACAAGCGGCTTAACACCAAGATAAGCCTGAAGGCTGCTCTCCACAGCTACCACTTTGAGAGCTTTCTATGGTTATCAAAGACCACTAAAATCACCATAAGGGTTGCCTGGATTAGTGCAAGGTGCATCACTTAAATAAGTGAGTCCCATATACTAAGCCAGCCTCCTACAATCTAGAATTTTAAAAAGTAATAATCGGAAGCTTGAAAGACACATAAGGTACTCAAGAAAAAGAATTGGGGGGGGGGATATGCCTTAGCTTAAAGAAAGAATTAAAAAACGTGGTCGCAAGGAAGAAGCAGGAATCAAATGCAAAATGCTGGGAAGCAATGATGGAGACCATAGCGACTAAAAATATAAGGCCATTTTGGAGGTTGGTACAGAGTGGGGTAGGAAATTCCCCGGGACAATCGACAGGCTCCACAGGGAAGGACACGTGGGTAGAATTTCTAGAGGCGGCCTAAAACAACGATGCCACTACAGTTCAGCACCCAAGTAGATTCCTTGTTAACAAGGAGACAAATTAGAGGTTTTCAGAGTGAAGAATTACGAAAACAATTGAAATGTTAAAACGTACAAGGGCTGCCGGTCTTGATAATTTACCGGTGGTAATAAAAACAAATGCTGTATGGTGGACCAGTCTGTTTTATATCCTCTTCCAGGAAATACTTTCGACAAGGAAGATTTGCGGATAGTTGGAAGGGAGCGGTGATCAAACCTATATATAAAAAGGCGTGTATGCCCTCTCAGGAACTGACCAGCAAATAGACCTGTTGTGTAAGTGGCAAGGTTGTCGCAAATATCCTCTTGGGGGCGTTAAAGGAGTGGGCAGAAGCAAATTCTATTATCCCACAGGAACAGGGGTTTTTTAAGGAGAGTCACTTGACGATTGACCACTGCTTTAGCTTATGGGCCATTGCTGAGAAATCCATAGAGCAGTGTGGAGTACTGTATTGTAGTTTTATCAACTTCAGCTCTGCATTTAATTTTGTCAATCGAGTCTTGTTATGGGAAGCGTTAAAGGAACATTGAATCCCTAAAGACTTGCTTTTAATCTAGCAGAAACTCCATAGGGATAATTGGGCCCAAGTTGAATTGGATAGGGAAGGATCCCTTTCTAAAAGAAGTAATATAGGAAATGGCCTGAGACAAGGGTGTGTATTGGAACCGGCATTGTTCTCTTTGTTTCTGGCTGATCTCCCTAATGTCCTAAGTCAACCAAATAAGTTTACCCCAAAAATGACTGGCAGGCATATTAGCTGTCTCTCATACGCCGATGATTTAGTGATTTGACAGGAACTTGGCTTCAAAGAAAATTAGATATATTTGCGAATTACTGCAAGAAGAAAAAATAAACATGGAAAAGACTAAAGTGTTCCAGATAGGGAAGCAAAGGAAAAGCATGAGTTTGGTGATAAATAAAGTCAAAATAGAGAGAGTTAATAAATACAAATATTTAGGGGTGTGGTTCTCTCATGATTTAGGATGGAAGGATCACCTTGCCTAGGCACAAGCCAAGGCGCATTCGACAGCAGAGGGACCAATGAAATTTGACAACCGTTATGGGGGGTGGGGGGGCCTCCCTGCAGCCGGTGCTGAGGGCCTATCACAGGGCTCGAAAAATCCACTCGCCCACTTGCATTGTGGAGCAATATTTAATCAGGACCAGCTATTTTTAGGGACTCCTCAGCTGAAAATCCTCTAACTTCTCTGGAAAACAAACTGACTTTTGATCTCTGTCTCTGAAAGTGGAGCAAATGTGACAAGATAACAAGATTTAAAGGCATCTTTATTGCTCACAAAGTGAAAAAGCAATAAAATTGCCTTTAAATCTTATCACATTTGCTGGCTTTCAGAGACAGAGGTCAAAAGTCAGTTTGTTTTATTACATTTATTTTTCTTTCTGTGACTGAAGTCAGAGGATTTTGAAAAGTGAACTGTGTTACAATTGAACAAATTAGAACACTTTACATGGTGATGTGCAAATTTAAAATATTTTTGCTGAAACCCAATTTCCAAACATTGTTTATGCACTATTATCAGTGAAACTACACGTTAGTGGGAAAGTTTTGTGGCCATTTCAATGGAAAATATGCTATCTGTAAATGACAGTGCACTACCACATCATGCTTTAGTAATATATTTATGAAAAGTGAGTTTTTGAACATGAACTTGGAATTATTACTGCTCCTGCTATGACAGTGCTATTAGTGAACTAAGGGCCAGATGTACGACCATTCAATTTTGCGAGTCGCAAATTGCGGCATTTTGCAACTCGCAATTTGCAACTCGCAAAATGGAATGTACAACAATGTCTGAGACACTGTTTGCAATTCTCAAATGGGTCGCAAGGGACATGCCTCATTAATATTCATGAGGCAGGTCGCAATTGGCGACCAGTTCGGAATGGCCTGCAAACACAGGGATGGTGGCCTGCTGGGGACAGCAGACCCCCATGTCTGTGTTTGATTTTTCAATAATGTATCAAAGGATTTCCTAGAGAGAGGAGGTGGGGGATTAGGAGCTGGATGAGAGGTCCAGTGCCCGTGCTACTTGGTTTATGTCACAAACAAAAATTAGGGCTACTGTTCCGAAAGAGGAGATATCGACAGGTTGTGCAGGACTCAGGCATATGTACGGTGCCAGTCAGCAGGACTGTTTCATGTTGCCCTCACATATCCCAAAAGGATGTCATGCTTCACCATAGGGCTGTTGCTCCTCGTTGGGCCGGCGCTGCAATGACCAACGGGTCCCCCGAAGGGTCATTTTGGCGGAGATCTTTTATTGGTATGCCGTATGATGAATGCAAAGTAGAGTCTAGGTGGGGCGGCATCTCATGTGTGATGATGTGGGTTAAAACTAGTCAGTTGGGCCACCAACTACTTTTAATAACTGGACCGCCATGTCAGATTAAAAACCTTTATAGGAAAATGCTACCAATGGGGTCATAAAGTACCCTGGTAGTCTGATGTGAGTTCCCTCTTTAGGGTCCAACTCTAGTCAGCGGATGTGGGATGTGTGAGCGCAACATGAAACAGTCCTGCTGACTGCCACCGTTCATATGCCCGAGTCCTGAACAACCTGTCGTTATCTTCTCTTTCTCTTTAGGAACAATAGCACTAATTTTTGTTCGTGATTTTTCAATAAAGCAACTGTTTTTTTCAAATGCAGCCCGTTTTCCTTAAAGACAAGCATTGGCATAGCCATAGGTCTCGCCTTTGGGGCCTTATAAGTGTTTAGCCAGAGCTATTGACTTTGCCAATGTCTTCAAGCTGTGCTGTAGAGAAGTGTGGCTGCTGTGCAGCATGCTGAAAAGTTATAATAAAAAAGTGTCAGAAGCATTTTTGTTACTTTATATATGACCAAGAAGGCATTATGTAAAACTGAACGACCATATTAAAAAGTATTTACAATAAAAAAATCCTCAGTTTTCTTTTGTTCTTGCAATGCTGGCAACTTGTTTCTGCCTATTGCAATGGTTGTTTGTTAAAGCTTTTTTTTGAGGGGGCATAAACAATCGGAGGGTGAAGGTTGGGAACTAGTACCTGTATTATAACACTAGCAGCGGCCAGACGCTAGGGGAGAATCAACAGATGCCAGATTCCGAGAGCAGGCTGAGGTGGTGCTGAGTGTTGCTGAGGTGGTAGTGGTTGTGGTGGTGGTGACTGTTGCGGAGACGATGCTGAGGTGATGCTGAATGATACTCAGGTCTTGCTGAGTGATACTGCTGTGGTGCTGAGTGATGCTGTGGTGGTGCTGAGTGATATTGTCTTGGCGCTGAGTGATGCAGTGGTGGTGCTGAGTGATATTGTCTTGGCGCTGAGTGATGCTGTGGTGGCCCTGAGTGATGCTGTGGTGGTGCTGAATGATGCTGTGGTGGTGCTGAGCGATGCTGTGGTGGTGCTGAGCGATGCTGTGGTGGTGCTGAATGATGCTGTGGTGGTGCTGAGCGATGCTGTGGTGGCGCTGAGCGATGCTGTGGTGGCGCTGAGCGATGCTGTGGTGGCGCTGAGCGATGCTGTGGTGGCGCAGAGCGATGCCGTGGTGGCGCAGAGCGATGCCGTGGTGGCGCTGAGCGATGCCGTGGTGGCGCTGAGCGATGCCGTGGTGGCGCTGAGCGATGCCGTGGTGGCGCTGAGCGATGCCGTGGTGGCGCTGAGCGATGCCGTGGTGGCGCTGAGCGATGCTGTGGTGGCGCTGAGCGATGCTGTGGTGGTGCTGAGCGATGCTGTGGTGGTGCTGAGTCATCCTGTGGTGGTACTGAGTCATCCTGTGGTGGTGCTGAGTCATCCTGTGGTGGTGCTGAGTCATCCTGTGGTGGTGCTGAGTCATCCTGTGGTGGTGCTGAGTCATCCTGTGGTGGTGCTGAGTCATCCTGTGGTGGTGCTGAGTGATGCAGTGTTGGCCCTGAGTGATGATGTGGTGTCGCTGAGTGACGCTATGGTGGTGCTGAGTGATGCTGTGGTGGCGCAGAGTGATGCTGTGGTGCTGCTGAGTAATGCTGTGGTGGCGCTGAGTGATGCTGTTGTGGCGCTAAGTGATGCTGTGGTTGTGCTGAGTAATGCTGTGGTTGCACTGAGTGATGCTGTGGTTGCACTGAGTGATGCTGTGATGGCGTTGAGTGATGCTGTGATGGCGTTGAGTGATGCTGTGATGGCGTTGAGTGATGTGTTGGTGCTGAGTGATGCTGTGGTTGCGCTGAGTGATGCTGTGGTGTTGCCGAGTGAGAGATAGAGTGAAGATATAATGCCCAATTAGAGAGGGTGGTGAGAGAGAAAGAGAGAGAAAGGGTGTACATAGAATAAAGAGTGGAGCGGGATAGAGAGAGAGAAAGAAGGGGAGAGACAGTGAATGAAGGAGTTTGAAAGAGAAACAGATAAAGGGGTGAGAGAGAATGAAAGGCTAAAAAGATAGAGGAGAGTTAATTAAGTAGAGAGAGAATTAGAGAGGGAGAGAGAGAGAAGGAGAGAGACAATAAGAGTGGGGTGTGGAGTTTAAATAGAGTGAAGTGACGCGGAAAAAGTAACCTTAAATATAGCTTTGTGCTTTGCGCGAATAAATATAAAAAAAAAACAGAGTGAGACAAAAATACTGGTAATTAGGCTGTGACTCCCAATATAAAACAAATAGCGATAGAAGGTGAAATCAACCCACCGAGCTAATATTTCTAAGTAGACAAAAAAAAGCTTGCATTTCAATGCTAATCGCTGTTGTTTTTCATGTGACTGTAGTCCAGGGCCGTCAGTTGGTAATGTGAGCTGCTGCTGCGATTGAAACATCTGAGTCCAGAGAGTTAATGAGCCATGACGAGGAAATGAGGAAGAGATAGGAAACCCCAGATGGCAGCTGCGCGCGTGCACGCCCATCGTGAACGCAAGCTGGTCGCCAGCAGAAAGCCAGTGTGTTTGCACTTCCAAAACCCGCTTACTAAAACTCTCGGCCAGACCAGCGCAGGCGCTGGTGCAGGCCGAGACCTAAAAATGGCATATAGAGAGAGATAATTTGTGAGGGCTCTGGCACAATCACAGCAAAGATTAAACAGTAAAGGTCAGAGGGGGAGTAGAAAGAATTAACTGAGGTAATTGAGAAGATGATATAATGTAACAAGCATTGGCATAGCCAATAGGTCTCGCCTTTGGGGCCTTATAAGTGTTTAGCCAGAGCTATTGACTTTGCCAATGTCTTCAAGCTGTGCTGTAGAGAAGTGTGGCTGCTGTGCGGCATGCTGAAAAGTTATAATAAAAAAGTGTCAGAAGCATTTTTGTTACTTTATATATGACCAAGAAGGCATTATGTAAAACTGAACGACCATATTAAAAAGTATTTACAATAAAAAATGTCTCAGTTTTCTTTTGTTCTTGCAATGCTGGCAATGGTTGTTTGTTAAAGCTTTTTTTTTGAGGGGGCATAAACAATCGGAGGGTGAAGGTTGGGAACTAGTACCTGTATTATAACACTAGCAGCGGCCAGACGCTAGGGGAGAATCAACAGATGCCAGATTCCGAGAGCAGGCTGAGGTGGTGCTGAGTGATGCTGAGGTGGTAGTGGTGGTGGTGGTGACTGTTGCGGAGACGATGCCGAGGTGATGCTGAATGATACTCAGGTGTTGCTGAGTGATACTGCTGTGGTGCTGAGTGATACTGCTGTGGTGCTGAGTGATGCTGTGGTGATGCTGAGTGATATTGTCTTGGCGCTGAGTGATGCTGTGGTGGTGCTGAGTGATATTGTCTTGGCGCTGAGTGATGCTGTGGCGGCGCTGAGTGATGCTGTGGCGGCGCTGAGTGATGCTGTGGCGGCGCTGAGTGATGCTGTGGCGGCGCTGAGTGATGCTGTGGCGGCGCTGAGTGATGCTGTGGTGGCCCTGAGTGATGCTGTGGTGGCCCTGAGTGATGCTGTGGTGGCGGTGAGCGATGCTGGGGTGCTGAGCGATGCAGTGGTGGTGCTGAGCGATGCAGTGGCGGTGCTGAGCGATGCTGTGGCGGCGCTGAGCGATGCTGTGGCGGCGCTGAGCGATGCTGTGGTGGCGCTGAGCGATGCTGTGGTGGCGCCGAGCGATGCTGTGGTGCCGCTGAGCGATGCTGTGGTGGCGCTGAGTGATGCTGTGGTGGCGCTGAGCGATGCTGTGGTGGCGCTGAGCGATGCTGTGGTGGCGCTGAGCGATGCTGTGGTGGTGCTGAGCGATGCTGTGGTGGTGCTGAGTCATCCTGTGGTTGTGCTGAGTGATGCAGTGTTGGCCCTGAGTGATGATGTGGTGTCGCTGAGTAAAGCTATGGTGGTGCTGAGTGATGCTGTGGTGGCGCGGAGTGATGCTGTGGTGGCGCTGAGTGATGCTGTTGTGGCGCTAAGTGATGCTGTTGTGGCGCTGAGTGATGCTGTGATGGCGTTGAGTGATGCTGTGATGGCGTTGAGTGATGCTGTGATGGCGTTGAGTGATGCTGTGATGGCGTTGAGAGATGTTGTGTTGGTGCTGAGTGATGCTGTGCTGGCTCTGATTGATGCTGTGCTGGCTCTGATTGATGCTGTGCTGGCTCTGATTGATGCTGTGGTTACGCTGAGTGATGCTGTGGTGTTGCCGAGTGAGAGATAGAGTGAAGATATAATGCCCAATTAGAGAGGGTGGTGAGAGAGAAAGAGAGAGAAAGGGTGTACATAGAATAAAGAGTGGAGCGGGATAGAGAGAGAGAAAGAAGGGGAGAGACACTGAATGAAGGAGTTTGAAAGAGAAACAGATAAAGGGGTGAGAGAGAATGAGAGGCTAAAAAGATAGAGAGGGAGAGTTAATTAAGTAGAGAGAGAATTAGAGAGGGAGAGAGAGAGAAGGAGAGAGACAATAAGAGTGGGGGTGTGGAGTTTAAATAGAGTGAAGAAGTGACGCGGAAAAAGTAACCTTAAATATAGCTTTGTGCTTTGCGCGAATAAATATTTTTAAAAACAGTGAGAGACAAAAATACTGGTAATTAGGCTGTGACTCCCAATATAAAACAAATAGCGATATAAGGTGAAATCAACCCACCGAAGAAATATTTCTAACTAGACAAAAAAAAGCTTGCATTTCAATGCTAATCGCTGTTGTTTTTCATGTGACTGTAGTCCAGGGCCCTCAGTTGGTAATGTGAGCTGCTGCTGCGATTGAAACATCAGAGTCCAGAGAGTTAATGAGCCATGACGAGGAAATGAGGAAGAGATAGGAAACTCAGATGCCAGCTGCGCGTGCACGCCATCGTGAACTCAAGCTGGTCGCCAGCCGAAAGCCAGTGTTTGCACTTCCAAAACCCGCTTACTAAAACTCTCGGCCAGACCAGCGCAAGCGCTGGTGCAGGCCGTGACCTAAAAAACGGGATATGTTAAAAACAAATATATAAATTTTTATTTTTATTTTTTAAGGGCTATTAGTGGTCCCTGCGACCACGGCCTGCTCTTAAAAATATTTTCGCACCCATTTACAAAGGGGAAAGGGTCCCCTGGGGACCCCTTCCTGTTTGTGAGTGGCTTACCACCTACTTGAAGTAGGCGGTAAACTTTGAGTGTTTTGCAACGGTAAATGCGGTCGCAAAACAATGGTACCTATTATTCTGACTCGCTATCATGAAGGGATGCCCTTGGCACGCCCTTTCCTAATAGCGACTTGAAAACACTATTTTGCAAGTCACCTACTCGCAAAATAGCGTTTGTACATACCACCACCCTTTATTGCAGTCGCAAACGGGCTGATTTTCCGTTTGTGACCGCAAAAAACAGTCGTACATCTGGCCCAAAGAGGCAAGCCAGGAATCATGGGTACCCTATATATGGGCTCGATTCTTGTTATACATGGAGCAAACATTTAGTTCAATAAATAAAAAGTTTTTGAACAGCAAAAATAGTGAACTTTCACATTTGAAGGTGCTCTCTTATGTGATAATAAAGAAAAAGTCGGCTCCATAAGACAAAATATTTGCCTAGGATCACACAATTTGAGACCAGTTGACGGGTCAAGTACATTACAGTTAGGTCGAGTAGATTATTCCAGTACCAAACCTGCAGGTCTAGTAACATTTTTATGATTTTTCGAGTCCTGTTATAAGGCCACAGTTTTATTATGGTGTCGGGGTGGTCGGCAAAGGGGGCAAAAAGAGTTGAGACCTTGAAGAAGGAAGGCGCCTAAAAAGCCTACTCTCTCTCTCATCCTCTTCTATGGTGCAGGCAGTTAGAGTGGAAACAGGCCTGCCGGTGTGGACGCACATAGCACATGCAGAGGTAATAACATTTTGGATATGAATAGATAGAGTGGAAAACTCTAAAAACTCCCTGCTATGTAAAAAGGAGATATTGCAAAGCGAGCTTACCTGGGCCCGTGGAGTAAGAGGGAGGATCCTAACTCCTTGTAGGGAATTAAAAATTGCAGATGGTACCAATCTGATAGGATTAAGGTGGAGTTGAAAAGAATAACAAGGCAGGTCTAAAGGGAGGAGGATCTTATTTACCTGAGGATTAAACAATCTGTCTCCCACTTGTTAAATTCATAGATGGGTGGCAAGACCTTTCCCTATCTGGAGAGACTTCCAAATATCAAGATGCATCAAAGTCTCCTGAGATTTAGATGCGAGTTAAATCTAGTTTTGATGTCAGGAAGTCACGGTATTCTGCTAAATGAATGGAAAATCTGTAAATATGGCCTTAACATGAAAGGGAACTCACATCACACCCTTGTGGATTGTCTGTGGTTTTTAGCCCAACAGAAGTTTTTAAAACCCATTTTTTATAAAATATGGTATTAGGGATAGGGGGCGAGCGATTAAACTATTGGTCGAAATGAGATTTGTTTGATGTGACGTGTGCCATGGGGCTACTTGTATGGTCTGTCGATACATTATTACAGTCAAACTGAGATAAATTAATTAACCTGAGTGGAGTTCTTCTTTTAATCCACTATGTTTTAGAAGATATAGATTTTATTCATTGGATGAATTGTGTTTTATTGCATTTTATATTGCGTGTTATATTAAGTGTTTGTGTTGGATTTTATTGCCATATTGTGTCTTCAGAAACTGTTTGAAAGACTACGGTCTAAATAAACATATGTTTGGACTGACTACACATAAACAGAAAAGACCATTTAACAGAAGCGAGCACCTTTGCTGAATCTAAGGTTGCCACTAGCACTAGTATCTCTGGGTTTATACTGCATCTTGTTGTTGGACTTGGTCCTCTCTGCATGGTCACCCCCAAACGTTTTGCCTACCTCCTCCTATTTTTTTTTTTGCTGAATTTGTATTTGTTGGCCTTAGGACTCTTTGCACTTTACCACTGCTAACCAGTGCTAAGGTACTTGTGCTCTCTTCCTAAAACATGTAATATTGTCTTATCCTCAATTGGCATATTTAATTTACTTATAAGTCCCTAGTAAAGTAGTAAAGTGGCACTAAATGTGCCCAGGGCCTGTAAATGAAATGCTACTAGTGAGGCAGCAGCACTGATTGTGCCACCCACTTAAGTAGCTCTTTAAACATGTTTCAGGCCTATCATTGCAGAGCCTGCGTGTGCAGTTTTCAACTGAACTTTCGACCTGGAAAAATAAACCTTTTGCCAGGGCCAAACCTTCCTTTTTAATACAAGTACGTCACCCATAGGGAAGGCCCTGTACAGCCCAGAGGGCAGGGTTCAATGTATTTAAAAAGTAGGACATGTACTTTTACGTTTAACATGTCCTGGTAGTGAAAAACTCTTGAATTTGTTTTTCACTACTGCAAGGCCTATCTCTCCAATAGGGTAATGTTAGAATTGCTTTATTACATTTTATAAGTAGTCATTTCCAAATAACCAGATAACCAGTTCATGTTTGGTGTCCCTGGCACCACAATTTAAAATCCCAATTCATGGTGAAGTCTGATTTTAAATTGCAATTCTGAAAATGTTACTTTTAGAAAGTTGGCATTTTCTTGCCTTAGCTATTTAATGCTTGTAGCCTGTCTCTGGTCATATGACTGTGTGTAGTCAACAGTTGAGCTTTATGTATTTGTCCTAAACAGCCACACACAATAGGGAGCCTAGGTGTGCCTGGAATGGCCATCACTGCCAGGATGGAATGGAGAAGCTGGGCACAGCCCCATTTGTACCTGAATAGTCTGTGTCCTGCCTCCATATAAAGGGGTGCATATCCCCTGTAGTTAGTCTGGAGCCAGGACGGGGAAAGCAGGATGCCTGCGGACTTCAAAAGGAAACTTCTAGAAACTCCCCCCACTTCAAAGGCACAACTGTGCATAAATACTGGACCTCAGACACCAAATCTTCAGTACACTTCTGGACCCGGAGGATACTCTGCCAGGAAAAAGGACTGCTGTGCTGCTACAAGGACTGCCACTTTGCTGGAGTGCTACTCTAAAGGAACTGCTGCCTTGTTGTGCAGACCTCCTGTCCTCTTGCTGGGGGCGAAAAACTGGACCTGCAACTTCATGTTGAACCCAGGACCCCAGAGTGACTCCAAGAGTTGACCTGCTCGTCTCCTGATATGAGCCTCAGGGACATAAAAGGCTCCCCAACCAGCTCTTAAACCCAGCTGTGGCAAGATTCTGGCTCACGGGTTCTTCAAATAAAGCAGTTTGCACGGGAACCACACCACTACTGAAAATCAGCGTGAGCCACCACCAGCCCGTCTCTTCGCTCAGCAAGTATCGATCACCCACAGAGGAACGCCAATGTGAGGCTCCAGTCTACCCATCCACGATGCACGACCTACTCTTCATGCCATGCAGACAACTACCAGCGACGCACTCTTGCTCCCTGCCTCTCCAACGTAAACGGGACTCTTGGCACAAAACTTGAAAAGGAAAACTTCAGCGGGCTAATGTGGGACTGTATCCGACTTGCACTCCACTGTGGTCGGCCTGACCTTTTGACGTTGACTCGGTCCAGAGCGACCATATATCCCCAGTTGGGGCTTTATGCTTTGTGGTGCTATTTTTCACTATATTCTTCAGAAATTCACAACTCTGGTTCTACTGATTGGATATTTGTCGGTTTGGTCTTGTTTTATTTATTAAATTAAGCTCTATTTTTCTAACCTGGGGGGGGGGGTCATTTTGTGGAGTGGTTTCATTGTTTGAAGTGTTTTACAAATACTTTACACATTGCCTCCAAGTTAAGCCTGACTGCTCTGTACCAATCTGCCAGAGGGTTGAGCACAGGTTAATATAGGGTTTGCTTCTGCCTTATCCTGACACAAATTGTGGTTTCTGCTTGACCAGGGCTCACACCCCAGTCAACCAACAACCCAATTTCTTACATTTGTGAATAATGGACAAGAATCTTCTGAAATGATTCTGTGAAGACATGCTAGGACCAAATATCGGATATACGGGGACATTCTGCATGCAAGCAGTATTTCTAATATTTAACTGTCCCCATTAATTAATGAGTGGCTAATGAGGAGCACTCCTCTGCTAGTTTAACACTTTTGACAGCAGGGTTACAAGCGTCTTTCAGGCGGTGTCTGAAGGTTGGCTAGCTGAAAATGACTCCTCATACATTTGGAGGAGGTAGGGTAAAATCAAACAGGAGAACTCCTTGTAGAATTTGATACTGATACGATCTGGGCCCAGAGTTTAACAATTAGCTAAATCTACAATCGATTTTCTAACTTCAACAGCTGTGAGTGGTGCTTTTAGCCACTCCCAGTATTCATCTTCTTTCCAGGCTAATGTAACTTCACCCAGATATTGCTTGTTCTTGCTTACTGAATGGGATCACTGAAACTCCTCAACAACTAAATGTGGAGGATTTGCCTTTGTTACCATGGCGGACGTGGTCTAGTGAGATACCGGTACCACCAGCAATATCCTTCATAATCGTGCTGATTATGTGAAGCTCTGCTTGAAATATGTACATACTACGACACCCTCCCTCCCCCTCAACCTACTACCCCCTCCCACCAGTGGCAGACCTAGCGAGGGGACATAGAGCTGCTGTGTGTTTTGGGCTTGAGGCAGATGCAAGCTGGCAGTTGGACTGCAAGGTATGGAATGCCTGACTAGAGCCTGTAGAGGCCAACGGGGCGCAGAGGAAGAGCAGCGATAGGGGACCTGCTTTGGCCAGATGATAGGAGGCCTTGTGAGGTGGGTAGCGGGCTCTGTGGGACAGTGGCTCAGAGAGGGGCTGAGCAAGTTAGCTGCACAGCTGAGACTGTGCATGCCAAAACAATGACCCGCCTGTTTGGAGACTAGAGGACTGCACCAGCGGAACACCTAACCTGCTGGGTCTTCCAGTTGTGGTGAAACTTCCCAAATAACGAAATAGGAGAAGGACCAGGTCACCCATGCTGCCTGTGCCCCACCCCAGTGAAGAGAGACAGACTGGGGCCAGTGGCAAAGAAAATAATGTGGCAACAGCATATATCTATATATATATATATATATATCTATATCTATATATCTATATATATCTATATATATATATATATATATATATATATTCACTGAAAAAACCATAGGTTTTAGGGACAGTTATAGTTAGTTGGACATTTCACTCGTACAAAACCATAGAAATTCCCCCGTTATAGTTAGTTCAGCTAACTATAACTCGCGCCCCCGCAATGCACTGCTGATGACGTCACATATTACATCACTCATGACATGGTCAAGACTGATTTGCATATGGCCATGTCTGAACTGGGGTGGCGTGGTGAGCAAAATAATGATGGATTAAACCCAGATCTGTGACTGGGGGTGAATGTTTTGCCAATGTGCAACATTCCGTTCATCATCTTGTGTGTTTTGCTGTTCGCCCTATGTGGGAAGGGTATGCCCAGACGTGGGTCCCGTGCTCACTACGCCACTGGAGTCAAGCTATCCTGGCTGATGACGGCTGATAGCCAGAAACCGGTCCTATGATGCTTGATTCCGGTCCAGGGAAGACATGGCTTGGCAGTTCGGGCTGGACTGTTCCCATGAGGCACAGGGTCAAGACTGATTTGCATATGGCCATGTCTGAACTGGGGTGGCGTGGTGAGCAAAATAATGATGGTTTAAACCCAGATCTGTGACTGGGGGTGAATGTTTTGCCAATGTGCAACATTCCGTTCATCATCTTGTGTGTTTTGCTGTTCGCCCTATGTGGGAAGGGTATGCCCAGACGTGGGTCCCGTGCTCACTACGCCACTGGAGTCAAGCTATCCTGGCTGATGACGGCTGATAGCCAGAAACCGGTCCTATGATGCTTGATTCCGGTCCAGGGAAGACATGGCTTGGCAGTTCGGGCTGGACTGTTCCCATGAGGCACAGGGTCAAGGCTGATTTGCATATGGCCATGTCTGAACTGGGGTGGCGTGGTGAGCAAAATAATGATGGATTAAACCCAGATCTGTGACTGGGGGTGAATGTTTTGCCAATGTGCAACATTCCGTTCATCATCTTGTGTGTTTTGATGGTCAGTGACATCACTGATGACATCACTGATGACATCTCAAATGACATCACTGATGACATCACTGATGACATCATCCAGTGACTGTGTGTTTCTGTAAAGTTTAAATATGTTTAATATATATATAGGGAAAGGTGTATTGAAGAATGAGTGGGTGTATAAGTGTCTGAATGGATGATTTAGTACGTGAGTGACTGACTCTACAAGTGAGTGATTAAATGCATCTTACTGAATGCATGGGTTAGTGACTAAACTGTGTGAATGTCTGTATCCGTCTGTCTGTTGGTTTGTAAGCGGCTGCATGGCTTTCTGAATAGCTACATGAGTGTCTACATGGGTTATTGATTGATTGTCTGAGTATCTGTATGGGTGCCTGAGTGTTTGTGTGGGTGGGGTGTGTGTGACTGTGCATAGATGTGTGAGTTGGTGATTCACTGGGTGCATGGTTTCAAGAGTGGCATCTGTGATGGACTGTATGGGTGGGTGAGTGTGTGTATGGGTGTGTTAGTGATTGAATGTATATCTCAGTGGTACATGTGTGAGTAACTACATATGTGAAAGGCAGTATATATGTGTGTTGGAGTATATAAATGGCTATAAGTGAGAGTGTGTGATTGTGAGAGTGGCTGTATGGATGAGTGTGTACTTGTATCAGTGATTGTATAAGAGCGTAAGAATGTGCTAGTATTTGTATGAGTAAGTGAGCTGGTGTGTGTATAACTGTATAGGTGAGTAAATGGGTGTGTGATTAAGTTTTTTGCATGACTGACTAGGTGTGTGAGTACCTCTATGGATGAGTGGCGGTGTGTGAGTGTTTATATAGGTGTATGAGTGCATATGATAGTCCTGTACTGAGTGACTAAGTATGAGTGACTGTACGGGTGAGTGAGTGGATGTGTGTGTAGACCTAAGAATCAGTGAGTGGGTATGTAGTTTTTGGTGTTGGAGTGTCTATGGTTTTGAGAATGGCAGTCTGTAATTTAGAGTGGGTGTATCAAAAGTTATATTAGGGTGTGAGAAGATGCATGAAATTATCACATGGATGATGTCATCAGTGATGTCATTTGAGATGTCAACAGTGATGTCATCAGTGATGTCACTGACCATGTCATGAGTGATGTAATATGTGACGTCATCAGCAGTGCATTGCGGGGCGCGAGTTATAGTTAGCTGAACTAACTATAACGGGGGAATTTCTATGGTTTTGTACGAGTGAAATGTCCAACTAACTATAACTGTCCCTAAAACCTATGGTTTTTTCAGTGAATTTCAAAGGTTTTTTAAATGCTAATTTCTAACTATAACGTGTCTGAAACCTATGGTTTTTTCAGTGAATTTCAAAGGTTTTTTAAATGCTAATTTCTAACTATAACGTGCCTGAAACCTATGATTTTTTAAGTGAATTTCAAAGGTTTTTTTAAATGCTAGTTTCTAACTATGCCTACAGAGGTAGGACATGTGAAGAAAAAAGAAAAAACGCACAGAAAGAAGCAAAAGATGTGCAGAAAGAACCAACAGAGGAGCAGAAAGAGGCCTTGTTGCAAAATCATCCTGTGCCCACAACTTTTTCAGACGGGTACTGGTGGTAACTGACTCTGACTAACCAGAGCCAGTGCTATGCTAAAAGACACTTAGAATACAGTGAAAACACCTACATACACTAGGGAACACTATGCGTTGGGGTACCCCTGTGATTAGCATGACCTCCTCTGCAAGTCCCTAGTACATAATAGGGCAGGGGGATTAAAACTACCTCTTAAAACACGCTACAGGGCGCGTTTGCACAGTGGTGAAGGGAGGGGGCCTGAGGTGACGTGTGCAAACGCACCCGTGGCGCGTTTAAGTTGCGGGATTAAGTCCCCTTGAATTCTGAGGGTCCCTGGGGCCCAACTAGCCCCCAGGTACCTACAGTTAGGACCACAGAGCTGAGTTGCAGAGAGGCGTTCCGAGGCCACGCACCTTTTTCACCTCTCTGCAACGCAACTCTGTTGTGCTTACTGAAGGTACCTGGTGGGCTAGTTGGCCCCCAGGGTCCCTCAGGATTCAAAGGGAATTAATTCCCCAACTTAAAACGCACCACAGGGCGTGTTTGCGCACATGTCACCTGAGGCCCGCCCCTCCCTTCACCACTGTGCAAACGCGCCCCGTGGTGCGTTTTAAGTTGGGGGATTAGGTCACCTTGAATCCTGAGGGTCCCTGGGGCCCAACTAGCCCACTAGGTACTTCCAGTAAGCACCACAGGCCTGCGTTGCAACGCCTGTAACAAATTGTGCAGTTGTGTTTAGGTAGTGAAGAGGGTCGTGCTGGGGGTAGGGTTTTAGGGTTTAGGGTAGTGCAGTGGTGTTTGTGTAGTGTAGGGGGTCATGCTGGGGGTAGATTTAGGGTTTAGGGTAGTGCAGTGGTGTTTGGGTAGTGTAGGGAGTCGTGCTGGGGGAGTGTTTTAGGGTTTAGGGTAGTGCAGTGGTGTTTGGGTAGTGTAGGGGGTCGTGCTGGGGGTAGTGTTTTAGGGTTTAGGGTAGTGCAGTGGTGTTTGGATAGTGTAGGGGGTCGTGCTGGGGGTAGTGATTTAGGGTAGTGCAGTGGTGTTTGGGTAGTGTGGGGGTACTGCTGGGGGTAGTGTTTTAGGGTTTAGGTTAGTGCAGTGGTGTATGGGTAGTGTAGGGGTACTGCTGGGGGTAGTGTTTTAGGGTTTAGGGTAGTGCAGTGGTGTTTGTGTAGTGTAGGGGGTAGTGTTTTAGGGTTTAGGGTAGTGCAGTGGTGTTTGTGTAGTGTAGGAGGTCATGTTTTAGGGTTTAGGGTAGTGCAGTGGTCTTTGGGTAGTGTAGGGAGTCGTGCGGGGGTAGTGTTTGAGGGTTTAGGGCAGTGCAGTCGTGTTCGGGTAGTGTAGGGGGTTGTGCTGGGGGTAGTATTTTAGGGTTTAGGGCAGTGCAGTGGTGTTTGGGCAGTGTAGGGGGTGATGCTGGGGGTGGTGTTTTAGGGTTTAGGGCAGTGCAGTGGTGTTCGGGCAGTGTAGGGGGTCGTGCTGGGGGTGGTGTTTCAGGGTTTAGGGAAGTGCAGTGGTGTTCGGGCAGTGTAGGGGGTGGTGTTTCAGGGTTTAGGGCAGTGCAGTGGTGTTCGGGCAGTGTAGGGGGTCGTGCAGGGGGTGGTGTTTCAGGGTTTAGGGCAGTGGTGTTCGGGCAGTGTAGGGGGTCGTGCTGGGGGTGGTGTTTCAGGGTTTGGGGCAGGGCAGTGGTGTTCGAGCAGTAAAGGGGGTCGTGCTGGGGGTGGTGTTTCAGGGTTTAGGGCAGTGGTGTTCGGGCAGTGTAGGGGCGGTGCAGGGGGTGGTGTTTCAGGGTTTAGGGCAGTGCAGTGGTGTTCGGGCAGTGTAGGGGGTCATGCAGGGGGTGGTATTTCAGGGTTTAGGGCAGTGCAGTGGTGTTCGGGCAGTGTAGGGGGTCGTGCTGGAGCTGGTGTCTCAGGGTTTAGGGCAGTGCAGTGGTGTTCGGGCAGTGTAGGTGGTCGTGCTGGGGCTGGTGTTTCAGGGTTTAGGGCAGTGCAGTGGTGTTCGGGCAGTGTAGGGGGTCATGCTGGGGATGGTGTTTCAGGGTTTAGGGCAGTGCAGTGGTGTTCGGGCAGTGTAGGGGGTCTTGCTGGGGCTGGTGCTTCAGGGTTTAGGGCAGTGCAGTGGTGTTCGGGCAGTGTAGGGGGTCGTGCTGGGGTGGTGTTTCAGGGTTTAGGGCAGTGCAGTGGTGTTTGGGCAGTGTAGGGGGTCATGCTGGGGCTAGTGTTTCAGGATTTAGGGCAGAGCAATGGTGTTCAGGCAGTGTAGGGGTTTTGCTGGAGGTGGTGTTTCAGGGTTTAGGGCAGTGCAGTGGTGTTCGTGCAGTGTAGGGGGTGGTGTTTCAGGGTTTAGGGCAGTGGTGTTCAGGCAGTGTAGGGGGTCTTGCTGGGGTTGATGTTTCAGGGTTTAGGGCAGTGCAGTGGTGTTCGGGCAGTGTAGGGGGTCGTGCTGGGGGTGGTGTTTCAGGGTTTAGGGCAGTGCAGTGGTGTTCCGGCAGTGTAGGAGGTCGTGCAGGGGGTGGTGTTTCAGGGTTTAGGGCAGTGCAGTGGTGTTCGGGCAGTGTAGGGGGTCATGCTGGGGGTGGTGTTTCAGGGTTTAGGGCAGTGCAGTGGTGTTCGGGCAGTGTAGGGTGTCGTGCTGAGGGGTGGTGTTTCAGGGTTTAGGGCAGTGCAGTGGTGTTCCGGCAGTGTAGGAGGTCGTGCAGGGGGTGGTGTTTCAGGGTTTAGGGCAGTGCAGTGGTGTTTGGGCAGTGTAGGGGGTCGTGCAGGGGGTGGTGTTTCAGGGTTTAGGGCAGTGCAATGGTGTTCGGCCAGTGTAGGTGGTCTTGCTGGGGGTGGTGTTTCAGGCTTTAGTGCAGTGGTGTTCGGGCAGTGTAGGGGGTCTTGCTGGGGGTGGTGTTTCAGGGTTTAGGGCAGTGCAGTGTAGGGGGTCTTGCTGGGGCTGGTGTTTCAGGGTTTAGGGCAGTGCAGTGGTGTTCGGGCAGTGTAGGGGGTCGTGCTGGGGCTGGTGTTTGAGGGTGTAGGGTAGTGCAGTGGTGTTCGGGCAGTGTAGGGGGTCGTGCTGGGGCTGGTGTTTCAGGGTTTAGTGCAGTGGTTTTCGGGCAGTGTAGGCGGTCGTGCTGGGGCTGGTGTTTCAGGGTTTAGGGCAGTGCAGTGGTGTTCGGGCAGTGTACGGGGTTGTGCTGGGGCTGGTGTTTCAGGGTTTAGGGCAGTGCAGTGGTGTTCGGGCAGTGTAGGGGTCGTGCTGGGGGTGGTGTTTCAGGGTTTAGGGCAGTGCAGTGGTGTTCGGGCAGTGTAGGGGGTCGTGCTGGGGCTGGTGTTTCAGGGTTTAGGGCAGTGCAGTGGTGTTCGGGCAGTGTAGGGGGTCGTGCTGGGGCTGGTGTTTGAGGGTGTAGGGTAGTGCAGTGGTGTTCGGGCAGTGTAGGGGGTCGTGCTGGGGCTGGTGTTTCAGGGTTTAGGGCAGTGCAGTGGTTTTCGGGCAGTGTAGGCGGTCGTGCTGGGGCTGGTGTTTCAGGGTTTAGGGCAGTGCAGTGGTGTTCGGGCAGTGTACGGGGTCGTGCTGGGGCTGGTGTTTGAGGGCGTAGGGTAGTGCAGTGGTGTTCGGGCAGTGTAGGGGGTCGTGCTGGGGCTGGTGTTTCAGGGTTTAGGGCAGTGCAGTGGTTTTCGGGCAGTGTAGGCGGTCGTGCTGGGGCTGGTGTTTCAGGGTTTAGGGCAGTGCAGTGGTGTTCGGGCAGTGTACGGGGTTGTGCTGGGGCTGGTGTTTCAGGGTTTAGGGCAGTGCAGTGGTGTTCGGGCAGTGTAGGGGTCGTGTTGGGGGTGGTGTTTCAGGGTTTAGGGCAGTGCAGTGGTGTTCGGGCAGTGTAGGGGGTCGTGCTGGGGCTGGTGTTTCATGGTTTAGGGCAGTGCAGTGGTGTTCGGGCAGTGTAGGGGGTCGTGCTGGGGGTGGTGTTTCAGGGTTTAGGGCAGTGCAGTGGTGTTCGGGCAGTGTAGGGGGTCATGCTGGGGGTGGTGTTTCAGGGTTTAGGGCAGTGCAGTGGTGTACGGGCAGTGTAGGGGTCTTGCTGGGGGTGGTGTTTCAGGGTTTAGGGCAGTGGTGTTCGGGCAGTGTAGGGGGTCTTGCTGGGGGTAGTGTTTCGGGGTTTAGGGCAGTGCAGTGGTGTTCGTGCAGTGTAGGGGGTCGTGCTGGGGGTGGTGTTTCAGGGTTTAGGGCAGTGCAGTAGTGTTCGGGCAGTGTAGGGGATCGTGCAGGGGGTGGTGTTTCAGGGTTTAGGGCAGTGCAGTAGTGTTCGGGCAGTGTAGGGGATCGTGCAGGGGGTGGTGTTTCAGGGTTTAGGGCAGTGCAGTGGTGTTCGGGCAGTGTAGGGGTCGTGCTGGGGGTGGTGTTTCAGGGTTTAGGGCAGTGCAGTGGTGTTCGGGCAGTGTAGGGGTCTTGCTGGGGGTAGTGTTTCAGGGTTTAGGGCAGTGCAGTGGTGTTCGTGCAGTGTAGGGGGTCGTGCTGGGGATGGTGTTTCAGGGTTTAGGGCAGTGCAGTGGTGTTCGGGCAGTGTAGGGGGTCGTGCAGGGGGTGGTGTTTCAGGGTTTAGGGCAGTGCAGTGGTGTTCGGGCAGTGTAGGGGTCGTGCTGGGGGTGGTGTTTCAGGGTTTAGGGCAGTGCAGTGGTGTTCGGGCAGTGTAGGGGGTCGTGCTGGGGGTGGTGTTTCAGGGTTTAGGGCAGTGGTGTTCGGGCAGTGTAGGGGGTCTTGCTGGGGGTGATGTTTCAGGGTTTAGGGCAGTGCAGTGGTGTTCGGGCAGTGTAGGAGGTCTTGCTGGGGTTAGTGTTTCAGGGTTTAGGGCAGTGCAGTGGTGTTCGGGCAGTGTAGGGGTCATGCTGGGGGTGGTGTTTCAGGGTTTAGGGCAGTGCAGTGGTGTTCGGCAGTGTAGGGGGTCGTGAAGGGGTGGTGTTTCAGGGTTTAGGGCAGTGCAGTGGTGTTCGGGCAGTGTAGGGGGTCGTGCTAGGGTATGTGTTTCAGGGTTTAGGGCAGTGCAGTGGTGTTCAGGCAGTGTAGGGGGTCGTGCAGGGGCTGGTGTTTCAGGGTTTAGGGCAGTGCAGTGGTGTTCGGGCAGTGTAGGGGTCATGCTGGGGGTAGTGTTTTAGGGTTTAGGGTAGTGCAGTGGTGCTTGTGTAGTGTAGGGGGTCGTGCTGGGGGTAGTGTTTTAGAGTTTAGGGTAGTGCAGTGGTGTTTGTGTAGTGTAGGGGGTCATGTTTTAGGGTAGTGCAGTGGTATTTGGGTAGTGTAGGGGTCGTGCTGGGGGTAGTGTTTTAGGATTTAGGTTAGTGCAGTGGTGTTTGGGTAGTGTAGGGGTCGTGCTGGGGGTAGTGTTTTAGGGTTTAAGGTAGTGCAGTGGTGTTTGTGTAGTGTAGGGGGTCGTGCTGGGGGTAGTGTTTTAGGGTTTAGGGTAGTGCAGTGGTGTTTGTGTAGTGTAGGGGGTCATGTTTTAGGGTAGTGCAGTGGTGTTTGGGTAGTGTAGGGGTCGTGCTGGGGGTAGTGTTTTAGGATTTAGGTTAGTGCAGTGGTGTTGGGGTAGTGTTTTAGGGTTTAGGGTAGTGCAGTGGTGTTTGTGTAGTGTAGGGGGTCATGCTGGGGGTAGTGTTTTAGGGTTTAGGATAGTGCAGTGGTGCTTGTGTAGTGTAGGGGGTCGTGCTGGGGTAGTGTTTTAGGGTTTAGGGCAGTGCAGTGGTGTTTTTGTAGTGTAGGGGGTCATGTTTTAAGATGCAACGCTCCAATACCTGACCAGTCTGCACTACATAAAACTGCAAAAAACTAAAAATAAAAAGTGTTTTGCACACTTTTGTCATTGGGCTATATGTGGGCTACATCTCGGTAATATTTGTGCTACATTTGGGCTCTTTTTTCACTGGTGGCCATCTTGGAAGACTTCTTTGTTATGAAGTTTCCTAATTTCCTCATTTACTGCAGTCTCCTCAGTAGGAAATGCTTTCAGTTTTTTACTTTGATTCCATCAAGAAGGCATTCAGATGTGTCACACATTTGCCATAAATTCAGAATGTTATTACTCTAGTTGTTCATTAGATCACTGTAGTAAAGCTACTGCTCACCAAGGAGTTAACTGGAAGTCTACTGCTGGTATTGAAAGTGATTGTTTCAGTCTGCATGTCAGAATTTTCTAATGAAATAGAAGAGGATTTGAGATCTCACTTAAAACATGCACTAAATTTTCTTTTTGCAGCACTAACCATAATTTCTATGGCAAAATGAACCCCTCATTTTGTTCCTTTTTAAATTAAATGTTTTAAGTGTTACCAGTTTATTCCAATCAAGATGGCTTCAGGTGTGCCATACTTTTGTCATAAGTAAGGCTGTTAGCACTCTAGTTGTTCTTTAGAACACTCTGGGAAGCTGCAGTAGAACACAAAGGCATCAACTGACAGGCTGCTCCTGTTGAAATATAACAGGAAGATATTTGAGATCTCACTTAAAACATGTCCTAATTTTTCTTTCTACAGCACTAACCATAATTTCTATGGCAAAATGAACCCCCTCATTTTGTTCCTTTTTAAATTAAATGGTTTAAGTGTTACCAGTTTATTCCAATCAAGATGGCTTCAGGTGTGCCATACTTTTGTCATAAGTAAGACTGTTAGCGCTCTAGTTGTTCTTTAGAACACTCTGGGAAGCTGCAGTAGAACACAAAGGCATCAACTGACAGGCTGCTCCTGTTGAAATATAACAGGAAGATATTTGAGATCACACTTGAAACAGGTCCTAATTTTTCTTTCCAGAGCACTAACCATAATTTCTATGACAAGATGAACCCCATCATTTTGTTCCTTTTTAAATTAAATGTTTTAAGTGTTACCAGTTTATTCCAATCAAGTGTGCCATACGTTTGTCATAAGTAAGGCTGTTAGCACTCTAGTTGTTCTTTAGAACACTCTGGGAAGCTGCAGTAGAACACAAAGGAATCAACTGACAGTCTCTGCCCTTGTTGGATGTACATGTTTTACTGAGAATGTCAGACTTCATTCTCACATGACTGAGAAAGATAATGTGAATTTACAGAAAATATGCTCTCATTTTAGCTTCTGGGGCACCTTCCAAAACTGTATGGGACAAGCATGTGAAAATAGTTTTCTCTCAAACATGATTCATGATATCCCAGCAGAAGGTTTTTCACAGGGTAAAATCACCTTAGAACACACCACAATTCCTGAAATTAGTATGGTACCATCAACAAATGAATTCTAATGTAACTAAAGTCTGTTATCACCCTTTATAGTTCTCCTTTTGGTAACCCTCAAAATCTTCGATTCACTACAATGCATTTCAAAGGGGTACTATCATTTATATTGGTCCCAAGATGGCTGCCAGCAATTCCAGGACGAAGTGCTGACAGCCAATCAGATCTCACGATGACATGTGTGGTTAGGCTCCGCCC
The DNA here is from genome assembly GCA_963921515.1 of Calotriton arnoldi. NCBI lineage: Eukaryota > Metazoa > Chordata > Amphibia > Caudata > Salamandridae > Calotriton > Calotriton arnoldi. The sequence continues at coordinate 2,268,495 of CAWUFW010001147.1, read as the reverse complement.
AGATATATATGTGTTTTTACTTTTGATTTTCTCAGCAACTACTGAACGGATTTACACCATTTAACAAAAAGGGTTCTTTTTGAACCAAGAACTACCTCTTTGCCAAATTTGGTGTAATTCCGTTCAGCAGTTCGGGCTGTAGCCTTGCATAAAGTTTCCTATGGGAAATTGATTTTTTGACTCTTATTTTTTTAATTTCTCCGCAACTACTGAACGGATTTACACCATTTAACAAAAATGTTCTTTCTGAACCAAGAACTACCTTTTGCCAAATTTGGTGTAATTCCGTTCAGCAGTTCGGGCTGTAGCCGTGTCTAAAGTTTCCTATGGGAAAATGAATGGGGAAAACACGTTTTGGGACCCCCTTTTTCTCGGCCCCCGCTTGACGAATCACCCTGAGACTTTCAGGGTAGGAGCGGACCGGAGCGGGCCATAAAGTTTGAAAATTTCGCGAAGATTCGTCAACCGACACGAGTTATGTTAAATAGAATGTCGCGGATTTCCTATGGAAAATAGGTCCTAACTATAACTATCTACTGGCGACCGCCAGTAGATTATATATATATATATTTATTTTTTCACTGAAAAAACCAAAGGTCAAAGTGATGTTATAGTTAGGAATTGTTATTATATTTTACTTTACATTAAAAAAAACTTTAGAATTTCCGTGAAACAAAGCAAAGGTTTTCGGGACGTTATAGTCAGAAATTCACCATTTATAGGTAGCGGAGCTAACTATAACTTGCGCCACTGCCATGCACAGCTTAAGACCTCACATATTACCTCACTCATAACGTTCTATGACATCATTGAAGACATCACTAATGACATCACTGTTCCAGCTAGTGAGTGTAAGTGTTTACAAAAACATGGGCTCCTAATGAATCATAGGCCAATTTCTTTGCAGCAGAGTTAAAAAAATTAATACAATAGTTGACTAATCACTCGTTTACACTCCCTTCCGCTGCCACACCGTAACCCCCAATTCCAGCACTGGTTGGGGAGGTATTCATAATGTTACCTTGTGACACTCTGTAGGTGCGTATAGAAAAGTGCCTCTGTATCTGTGCTGTCATTGGGGGTAGGTATCCCTCAAGCAGAGGTGGAAATGTAATAAAAATAACTGCAGCAACTCCAAACATTTATGGGGCACTAAGGCTGTGTGGTGGTGGCATGTTAGTGTTGGGGAGAAAGCACATAGACCTAGTGGAGGAATTTACAGACTAGAGAGGAGAGGAACGCAGTGGGACCGATTCCAGTTTAGATATTCTGCAGGTCACAAGGAGAACAAATGAAGTCGTTTTAACAGATGATCCAGAGATCACAGAAAAGCTCCATGGGAATTGTTGGGCAGACACGTAAAGGTGAATATGTTGCTCAATGGTAACTAATTTAACTAATTTACCATGAAGTTCTTTCTATTTACAATGTTTTTCAGAGAGATGACAAATTCATAATTAATCCACCATCGTGAAAGTGTTCCTCACCACAAACTTGTGGGAAAGAGAGGGGAACGTTTTAATAAACATGTTGACAGCCTTCTTCATTTCATGCAGCAGCAAGGAAACCCCTTTGAAATGACTGATCATGTGCGACTACACAACTTCGTGACCAAACAATATGTGGATAACGATATAAAGACCGGTCTACTAGATGTCCTGGAACATGGATCAAAACTATACACAGAACTGAAGCAGGAGAGATTTGTATTGAAAGAGAAAAGCTGTTTGATATAATCACTAAAACTAAACTTCCATGCTTTAATTGCCATAGTAAGAGTTTCGTCCAACCAGCAACTACAAAACAAGTTACAAAAATACTACTTTTGCAAGCACACAGAGAGATGGATGTGGCAAAAGAAAGGGGTGAATTTATCAAGGACATTCTGTTGCATGATCTTCTTCCAACAAACGCATTATTTGCTGGAGATGCTGCAACCAAACCAGTGAAGCACAAACTCGTACAAGAGCTTGAAAATAAACTTTAACCTGAAGAATTTCAATTCGAAAAGGTGCCCTCATTTAAAACTGCTGTTGTTGTAGACTATATGTCACAATTGCAAATGGTCAAGATTTCATCAATGCAAAACTTCGGAGAGGTCGTTCAGACTCTTCTACAGATATCAAAGTCAGTGTGCACCTTGCAAGAACTGCACATAGTCTTTGACAGTTATCTTGAACTATCTGTCAAAGAATGTGAGAGAACCAGAAGAATATCTACAAGTGGAACAGCTGACCTTGCCTGCATCAAACATTTGACACCTATACCTGTGCAACTTGATAAATTCTGGTCATCAACATTGAACAAGATGAACTTGGAGATGTTAACTCGCCAAAACATTGCTGATGCTTCAGTGAACACTGAATTTCCATTTACTGCAAGTGGAATGATTGTCAATGGCGAGTTGGTGCCTGCAGAGATGTATTCAAAAGGTACGGGCCATATTGTTCAAGAACTCAACAGCAAATTGGAAGAAGCCGACCTTCGTGTTGTGCCACATGTTGAGTTGGCTGTTTGAAATGGTTCCAATCGTGTGATTGAACTGTCAAATGACACAGATGTTATTATTGTATAACTTAGATTTGGTGCAATGTTCATAAGTCAAGGATTGTCAGAGAAAAGACACTTAATCCCTGTTCATATTCTGTACAAGAAACTTGACCCAGAAATGCCCAGTATTCTTCAAGGTACATATTCTTATGTGTGATGCCACTATGAGCAAAAGTGGACCAAAGCTTGGAGCTTTAACTGCTGAACCTGTGAAGTTTGTAAAAGGATTTGCTGAATGGGACTTTAAAGACACAGAAAAATAAATTTTGTGTGTGTGGAAAACGAGTCCTGACCGTCACACGTAGACGATTATCGGTACAGTGAGTTCAAGTGGTCAGTCCCGCTAAGTGACCTTCCACCAAAGTCATATTCTGTGCGTGGACACATTAAAACAGTGTTCTACTTGATCAGAAGATGCGTAAAAAATTTTGATCATGCATATGCAAAGAAAGTTCCGTGTGAATGTGGTTGGGACGATATTGATTGGGTGCTAAGACCGACAACATTTCTAAAGCCTCTACCCACAGAACTTACACGTACATGTACTTGCAAAACCTGTGCTACAAAAAGATGTGCCTGTCGATATGCTCTTCTCAAATGGTCAACATTCCACAAATGTACCATGAGCGATTGCCGAAACAAAGTGAACTATGAAATTGTGACCAAAACAGGACTGATAAACTTTTTTTGTTTCCAAATTCAGATCATAAACATTATTTGGTGTATACCCAATAGGGTTAAAAACCATTATTATTTGTTTCATTTCTATATATGTCTCTCCTTCCTCTATTACAGCTGTCAATTTGGAAAATGGGGGAAGGGTTGTTCTGAGGAGGTATTTTATGTCTCTATAAGACTACTTGACCCCCAAAAGCTATGTTTTGACACCAAAATGAAGTATATAGGTCTCATGGTTCCTGAAATATGCCATCACTACAACACATCCGCCATTTTTTAAAATGTTGTCGAGAACAATTTGGCCCAGATCAGCAATGTCTACCCAAGCTAAATTACTTCTCTAATAATTCATAAACACATATCAAAAATGACAATCTTTTTAATGACAATTTTTTTATGAAGGTATATCAGGGGGCGGGGATTAGTGAGACTAAAGCACTTTGGAGTTTTCACCACAGGTGACTTCTAAATGTTAACGTTGCGTGGCAATTTTACAGTGCTCTTACGTCCAAGGGTCTCTTGGCGCTAATCAACTTGGAGGTCACCATTATTTTGAAAATGGATACGGAATATGGAATTGCTGTACGACAGTGTGAAACATGACTTGTCCATGATGGTACTTTGATGACAGGAAAGAAACCTTTCTCCAAATTGCAACAAAAAAAAAAAGAACTCAAAACTGCGAATTTAGAATGCCAGCTTATGCTCTCCATGCCACTGGAGTCAAGCTATCCTGGCTGATGAGGGCTGAAAGCCCGAAACCGGTCCTAGGATGCTTGATTCCAGTCCATGGAGCACCTGGCCCTGGCAGTTCGGGCTGGAATGTTCCCATTGGGTGCAGGGTCAAGACTGATTTGCATATGGCTAGGTCTAAACTGGAATGGCATGGTGAGCAAAAAAACGATGGATTTAGGCCCAGATCTCTGTACTGGGGTGAATGTATGACATTGTTCTACATTCTGTCCATCAATTGTTGTTTTAGCTTATTTACAAGAGCAGAAAAGGCTCCTTGGTCATTATCAAGGCCAGAATGCCCCATGTTGCTAAAATCTAGTTAGAAACAACTGGGTACATCGTTGCTTGATGCTACAAGCTAGGGAAAGGCAGGGATATGTTGGGATGACATATTTGATATAAATATGTAACTACCAAGTGTGCAGTGTAATACCAAATGTACGTTCCCTTTCACCAGTAAACCATATCTGGGCTTCTGTTAAGGGTTCTCGACTGGGTCGCATTCACAATACTGTTTTGCAGCATCCCATCCTTGAGGTGCTACTGCTACAATGAATGGTGCTCTCTGTAAAACGGTGTTGTGTCATTGTATTCTCTTTTCGGAGCGAGCCATAGAATGTATGTTACATTATGCTTGCAGATTCCAATCCAAGACATTTGTTTACCGGAGGTCTTGGAGTGGAAGCTGTGCTGCCTGGCTCCTACCTTTTCTAACTTGTATACTTAAATAAATATCTTGAAGTGATCTACTTTGGTGACTCCTTCACTTTACTACAATTGGCGACGACTGGGATGGACTACGTGAGAGGCGCGATGGACCGTTAAGTTTATTTTTTTTTTACTCGGAAAAAAAAAATATGGAATAGAAGAACTTTCTAACAGGAACTTCAGCGGCGTGGGGTCAACTGCCATATTTACTTCTGGAAGCAAGTTAGACATTCGGTAGGAAGCACAACTGTGGTACCGGTCTAGCGCAGCTTTGGGGAAGCCTTTGGTAGAACTGCCGATCGGCCGCATTTTCGAGCGGCGGCAGTGTTCCAGATCTGCAGCGCGAGGTACGTTCAGAAGGAGGCTACGACGTGTACCAACAGGCGTCGATGTGATCGTCACACGTCATTACGCGAGGTCGCGCAGCGTGACCTTGCGTGACGGCCATATTTTTTTTTTTTCCCCTGCATATTTATTCCTTGTCACCCAGTTCGGTTACTTAGCAACAACCGGAGTGAAGCAATCAGCAGTGGGCTGCCACGGAGAACAAACGGAGTGAAGCAATCAGCAGTGGGCTGCCACGGAGAAACAAACATTTGTACATTAAGAGGCTGGTCAATACTCCGAGAGAACAGGTGAGGAAGTCGGGGGGCAGTATCTTTTAGACATTTACAACCTGTGCCAGGAGGGGTAAGAGGTTGTTTTTAACATTTTAGAGTCAAATCTTGAAAACTATTTAACAAACCTTTTTGAGGTAGAAGAGTTTCAATACAAACTATTTTAAGGAATTGCATACAACTAAGGGATACATACCTAAGGAGAACATGGCCCAGCAGAATTTTACTATCAGCCCTCCACATGCATTTTGGGCGGCAGGTCCACAACCAGCAATGAAGTGGGTGGAGTGGAAGGACTATTTGTTGAATTATATCAAGGCTGTGGACGAGGCTGGTAAGATGAAGGCGGAACAGATGAAAAGAATTTTGTTGCATTCATTAGGGCCGGTGGGATTGAAAACATACTTGCATGCCAAAGATGGTTACAAGTGGAGAAGTAAATATTTTTGAGTCGGCTTTGAAAGATCTGGACAACTACTTTGCACCGAAGGTTTGCATCCATGTTGTACGTTACAAATTCTTTCAAAGAAAACAAAACAAAGGAGAATTAGTGGACGAGTAGATAAATGAATTTAAAAAACTGGCCATTGATTGCAAGTTCGGTAGTCTACATGATGATCTTATACGTGATCAATTGGTCGTGAATAGTAACAATTCAGCGATTCAGGAACGTCTGTGGATCAATGGGGATGCACCACTGGAATATGTGTTAACAATAGTGCGAAAAGCAGAAATGTCTGGGGGATGTGCAACAGAACTTAAAGAATCAAACGAGGATACTGGGGGTGTCTTCAAGGTACAGAGCATAGGCAAAAGTTAAAGCAAGCCGCAGAAAAATGCATGGAAGGAAGAGAGACCAGAGGAGAGAAGATGTTATTGCTGCGAATGCGAAGAGCATTTGGCATTCAGCAAATTTTGTGCTGCAGCAAAACAAAAATGCAGTATTTGTGGGTTAATTGGACATTTTAGTAAAGTTTGTAGGAGGAAGAAAGGTAATGTTAAATGTGTGTTGGAGGAGAACAGTTCTGAAGCTAGTGAAGCTGAAATGGAGAATTCTAAATGGGAGTGTGTGAAGAATTTGCAGGGCAATTTTGTGATAAACATTTCATATGGCTCAACGGAAGGGAAACCAGTGTGCGACATGTCGATAGGGGGGGTATCTGTTAAAATGTTTGCAGATTCTGGATCACCATACACTATAGTAAGCGAGGAAATTTGGAAAGGAAGGTTTGTAAGCAAAATTGGACAACAGTTGACTCCCACTGATGTTAACCCAGTGAGCTTCACAAGAGAGAAAATTAATATGCTAGGTTTTAGGTGGTTAACATTCTTATTCAAGGGGAGGTCAGCAAGAAGGAAACTATGTGGCCAAACTGGGACCATCAGTTTTAGGTTGGATGGATCAGAAAAATTTGCATATTATCCTAGACCTCAATAGCGAGGAGAAAGTACTCACTGTGGATGAAGTTAGTAGGATGGGAAATGTTATGACTAAGGATTTTCCAAAAGTTTTTGGAAAAAAATTAGGTGTGCTGAAGGGGTTCGAGCATACCATTGTACTGAAAAAGGACGCTGAACCCAAGGTGCACAAGGTGAGAGGGATTCCGATCTTAATCAGAGATGAAGTGGTAAAAGAGTTGGAAGGGCTGATTGAAAAGGATGTGATTGAGGAGGTGGAAACCTCTGAATGGATTTCTCCGGTGGTGATAGCACGAAAGAGTAACGGAAAAATTTGTTTATGCATTGACTTGCGCCATTTGAACAATAACATTGTCATTGAAAGGTTTCCGTTGCCAAAGATCAATGAGATGGGTGTCATCTCTCAAGGGAGCAACTTGGTTCTCCACCATTGCTCTTTCGGCGGCGTACCACCAGGTGATGCTCATGCAGGAGTTCAGGAAACTTACAGCCTTTATAACACCATATGGTTGCTATCAATTTAAACGTTTGCCATTTGGCCTTGCATCAGCGGCTGCAGTGTTTCAGCGGCTAATGCATAGGCTGTTTGGGAAAATGCGCGGAGTGAGTTTCTTCCAGGACGACATCTTGGTTTCCGCTAAATCCAAGGAGGATCACGATTGTAAATTGAGAGAAGTTTTAGGAGTGTTGCAAGACGTAGGTTTGACTGTGGAGCTCAGTAAGTGCAGGTTTGCACAGAGGAGTGTATCTTATTAGGGACACATAATATGTGAGGATGGTGTGAGGCCCAAGCCCTCATTGGTAAATAGCATTGTTAGCACATCTGCACCGACAAGTAAGGAGAAAGTGAGATCCTTATTGGGTATGGCAGAATATTGTGCAAAGTTTATCTCCAATTTTGCCAGTAAGGTATTTAACATACGTTTGTTGCTGAAGAAGAATACCAAATTCGAGTGGACCACAAATTGTGAGGTGGAGTTTCATCAGGTCAAATCTGATTTAGAAAGAGTGACAGCCTTGTGTAGTTTTGACCCAGAGTTGGAATGTTATTTGACGACTGATGCCAGCGACAAAGGGCTGGGAGCAGTTTTATCGCAGAAAAGTGTGGATGGTAGTGAGAAGATCATTCTGTTTGCATCTAGGTCGTTGTCGCCTACTGAGAGCAGATATTCAATTATTGAGAGGGAAGCGTTAGCTTACGCTTGAGCGTTGGAACATATCCGTGCTTTCGTCTGGGGCAAGTCTGTCACCATACGCACTGATCACCGACCCTTGGTAAAGATTTTGACTACGGAGGGCAGCGTCTGCCAGGCTGGCAAGGCTTTCGATGAGAATGAAGGAGTATGTGTACAAATTGGTATATGTACCTGGAAGAGAAAATGTTGTGGCGGACTGTTTGTCCAGGATGCCAGTCCCGATGGAGGAGTGTGTGGACGACCCATGGGGGGATTTTAAGATTGCTTTTGTTCAAGATTCTGGGGTGTCAGCAATCAAGAAGACAGAGTGGTTTGAGGAACAATTAAAGGACAAAAATTTACAAGATGTTTGGGCTATTTGTGCAGACGATGGCCTAGGAAGGAGGGCTTAACAGAAGAGGTGCAGCCTTTTTGGGGGGTCAGAATGGAGTTGTCTGTGGACAGAGATTTAGTCATGAGAGGGGACAGAGTTGTGCCACCGGATGGTGTGAGAAATAAGGTTTTGCAACTTTGCCATGAAGGGCATTTTGGAGTGGTTAGAACCAAGTCTATTGTCAAGGGTGTTTTCTGGTGGCCAGGCGAGGGCAAGACCGTGGAGAAGTTTGTGAGAGGGTGTGATGTCTGTTCTTCAGTGGACAAGTCCTTGAAGACTTTAAGACCAATGTGTGAGGGGTTAATTCCGAATTTACCATGGGAATTTGTCGCTGTGGATATTTTTGGCCCAGTGGGGGAATTGCAGGAATATGGTATAGTTTATTTATTTATTTAGGAGTTTTATATAGCGCTAGCCAGACCAGATTGTATCAGAGCGCTTTACAACATGAATCAAAGATGCAAAACAAACATAAGAAGTGACCGTAGTAGAAACATAGTGATTCGTGTCGAGTAAAGTTCAGACACAAAGACTGGCAAATAGAACATAAAGATACGAGGCGAGTACAGTTCCAACAAAGCAAGTAGTCGATAGGCTCCATGATCTGTGACAAATCCAGAACGGTGAAGGGGAGCACAGAAGAGAAACGAGAGGTAAAAAGAGGTGTTCGTCCTCTTCAGAGTCTTTGTATACTGCCGTGTGCGGGATTCGCTGTAGAGCGTCAGCTATCTATTCGGAAGAGATCGGTTGAGGAGAAGATCTTTTGAATTTTGGAAAGGAGGGGTTAGTCCTAATATGAACTGGGATGGAGTTCCAAATTTTGGGCGCATTTCCAGAGAAGGCGCGTGATGCGGCTTTATGTTTGCGAGGTTTTGGCGGGATGAGAAGTAGAGTGTTAGTACTCCTTCGGTTCCTTGACTGACCGGCTTTCTTGAGTTTGGCGGCCAGGTATGCGGGTTTACCGGTATGCAGGGCTTTGTGAGTGAGACAGGCTGTTCTGAAGCTGGCGCGCATTTCGGTTGGTAACCATTTTAGTTCTCTGAGAGCAGGAGTGATGTGTTCATATTTTTTTACTCCAGTGACCATCCTGGCTCCTGCATTTAGGGTTGTTCTGAGGGGGGCTAAGTGGGATTTTGCTGTGCCTGTGAGGGTTGTGTTCCCGTAATCCAATCTGGACAAAACCAGGGATTGGGTGGCTTGTTTGAGGTCATTGGGAGGGATGAATGGCTTTATTTTGTTGAGCAGTTTTCGGTTGATGAAAGCGCCCTTGGCGGTATTTTTGATGTGTTTGACCATGTCTAAGTTAGGGTCCAGAGTGATTCCCAGTGACTTTACAGAGTCTGCTGGGATGAGGCTGCAGTTCAGAGCATCAATGGTTTTTAGCCATTCTGTGACTTGAGGGGTCTGTGCTTTGTTGGATATGATGAGTATTTCCGTCTTGTCCTGGTTTAGTTTCAGGTGGTTGAGGGATAGCCAGTGTTGGATTTCTTTCAAGGTGAGCTTTAGTCTTTGTATGTCATCAATAGAGGAAGTTTCAAGGTAGATCTGAGTATCGTCTGCATATAGGTGGAAGGGGATGTTGGCTTTATTGAGTATCTTGGTGAGGGGCTCCATGTAGATATTGAATAGTGCCGGGGAGAGAACTGATCCTTGCGGAACCCCCCTGTTTACGGGGAGTAGGTCTGACGTGCTGTTTTTAATTTTTATTCTTTGGGTGCAGTTCTGCAGGAAGGAGGAGAACCACTGTAGTACCACCTCAACTGCTCCGACCCTTTCCTGCAGTACATTAATGAGCAGTTTGTGGTCAACCGTGTTGAATGCTGCAGATAGGTCCAGGAGTATGAGTAGGCAGCATTGATCATTGTCAAATGAATTATGAATGTCGTCTATGACATTCAGGATTGCTGTCTCAGTGCTGCAGCCTTTTCTGAAGCCTGATTGGTGGGAATCTAGGAAGTTGTTGCTTTCGATGTGTTGTGTTAATTGCAAAAGGACACATCTTTCCAAGATTTTTGCTAGAAAGGGGAGATTAGATACAGGCCTGAAGTTGTTGAGATCAGAGCCTGTTTTTTTTTTTTTTAGAAGTGGTGTGACTTGACCCATTTTGAGACAGTCTGGCATGACTCCGGTTTTTAGGGAACTATTTATAATCTTGGTCCAAAGCGGGGCTAGGGTGAGATTGAGATTCTTAGCTAGTTGCGCAGGGATGGGGTCTGAGAAGTGAGACAAGGGTTTGGAGCTCGTAATCAATTTAGAGATCTCTGTTTCTGAGATGGGGGCGAAGGATTTCCAGTTATTGGGGGGGGGTGATTGGGTGGGATGGGGTCTTCTTCACAGGGGGGAGGGCTAACGTTGGGAGCTTGGAGGTTGTTGTCCAAGGAGAGCTCAATCTTGTTGATTTTCTCATTGAAGAAGGTGGCAAAGTTGTTGCATAGTTCTGTGGAGGCCGTCAGAGCGTGGGAGGGGGTCTTGGAGGTTTGTTGTCTGATGATATTATAGAGTTCTTTGGGTCGATTTTTGGCATTTAGTGCATCACAGAAGAAAGAGGTTTTCTTATTCTTGATGTGTTTTTTGTATTCTCTGCGTTCGGATTTGAGTAGGTCTAGCTGGATTATTGATGGGTTGTTTCTCCACAGTCTTTCTGCCGCTCTTAGTTGTCTTCTTTCCAAGTTTAGATCTGTGTTGGACCAGGATCTTGAAGGAATGGTCCTGGTTTTTTTTTAGTTTCAGGGGGGGCAATCTGGTCGAGAATGGAGGTCATTGTTGCATTGTACTGCTCTGTGAGTTAGGTTTTCGAAGGTTCGCATGCGGGGAAGGAGTGAGCTAATCCTTTCTTCCAGGTCGGTGTGGTTGATTTGTTTAAGATTTCTCACCCAGTGGAAGGATTCCTGTGTACGGGGTAGGCGGTGGCAAGTCTGATTGATGTGGAATAGGATGATATGGTGATCTGACCAGTCGACCGGAAGGATGTGGTCTATCTTGATTGCGTCTTCGTGGGCAATGATGGCATCGAGAGTAGCACCTCTGTTATGGGTTTTTTCGGTGCAGTGTTGGGTGAGATTGTTGTTAAGAAGAAGTTCGTTCAGGGATTGGGTCAGAGAGTTGTTTTCATCGTTCCAATGTAGGTTGAGGTCACCTAGTATTATGTTGTTGGAGTCTTGGAGAGAGCAGTGGGTTATTAGGTCTGAAAGGTGTTCACCGAATGCAGGGGCATTACCTGGAGGATGGTAGAGGAGATGGCAGTCTAATGTTTTGTTGTCGCTCGCCTTAATGGCGGCGTTTAGGAGTTCAAATGAGTTATATTTGAAGGAATCTGATTCTGTTACGGAAATGTTGTTCTTGTGGATGATTGCAATGCCTCCACCTTGGTGTTTCGTTCTATCTTTTTTGATGATTGAGAACCCCGGGGGGACGAGCATGTCCATGATTGGGGGGGGGGGGGACTCATTTAACCAAGTTTCAGTAATGAATGAGATGTCTATGTCGTTGGTGAGGATGGTTTCTGCCAGTTCGGTGGCATGTTTGTTGGCCGACCTACAATTGATGAGCATGCATTTGGTTGTCTACTTGATGTTGAGTATCTTCGTTGTGGGAATCATGGGGACATTAGTGAGGACGGCTGGAGGTCTCAGTGTTCTAGGTGGGGGGTGTTCTCTTCCATGTCCCATGATGACCTTGATTTTGGAGTAGGGATTGACCGTTGAAGAAGCGTCGTAGGAGTTGGCAAGATTAATCGCCTCACTCATGGACATTGCTGCAGTTGTTCTTTTGGGTCTTAGATGTTTGTTCAGGGAGGGGATAGTGGGCCAGCTGTGTTATAGTTGCCATTGATTTGTTTTCTAAGTGGCCGGTGGTAGAAATTGTGGAGAAGGTGGATACTAATACTGTCCTTCAGTTTCTGGACAAGATTTTTGTGATGGAAGGGTTGCCGGTCATTCTACTAAGTGATAATAATGGAGTGCAATTTACATCCAAAAGTGCTAACTACTATTTTGAAAGGGTTGGAGTGAAGCATAAAACCACGTCCCTTTATAACCCCAGTGGTAATGGCACCGTGGAACGCTTTAACCGTGTGTTAAAGGGTGCCATTCAGGCAGCTATGTGTAAACAAAAGGACTGGAAATTGGAGATACAAAAGGCTGTTTGGGCTTATAGAGTGACTACCCATGATGCAACAGGATTGTTCCCTTTTATTTGGTCATTATGAGAGGCAGGAAACCCAGATGCAAATTTTCTCCGGCATGGCTTTCAAATGAAATGGTGGAGCAATGGTCGGCCCAAGATGTAAAAAAACAAATTGGATGAAACGCACAACAAGAGTAAAGTATATTATGACAAAACCCATGGGGTGAAGTGCAAGTGAGAGTTGGTGATTGGGTGCGAATGAAGAAGCTGGGTAAGATTCCTAAAGGTGACAGTCAGTTTGGAGCACCTCAAGAAGTTGTGGAGGTCCTGCGCAACTCTGTGAGGTTGAGAAATGATAAGGTGTGTAACTTAAAAAGTGTGGCTATGGGACCTGTACAGGATTTTGATGTGGTGCCGGAAAAAGCATTGCAAGGGAGTGAGTGGAAGGGCACGGTGTGGGTGGAAGACTTTTTTGAACAGAGTGCTGTACAATCCAGTTTGGCATCTGATCAAGTTGTCAATAATGGAGAGCAAGGTGTTGTTGAGGAGAGGGTGGTGAGGAGCGGGGAAGTTTTGGAAGGAGCTGTTGCGTCGGAGGAGGTGCAATCTGGTGTTAACGACCCTGTGGTTGTGGAAGAGGGTGTCAGGGATGTTGGCAAAAGGAAAAGGGTCCTTCCTGGATGGTTGAAGGAATATATAATGTAACTGTTTTCCTTATGCTATTTTTGTAATTCTGTAATTCAGTCCATTTTTATTTTTCTTGCTTATATTGCCAGTTGTATATCTTTTTGTTGTGTTTGGGAGGGGGGGGATGTGTTGTGTCATTGTATTCTCTTTTCGGAGCGAGGCATAGAATGTATGTTACATTCTGCTCGCAGATTCCAATCCAGGACATTCATTTACCGGAGGTCTTAGAGTGGAAGCTGTGCTGCCTGGCTCCTACCTGTTCTTACTTGTATACTTAAATAAATATCTTGAAGTGATCTACTTTGGTGACTCCTTCACTTCACTACAAACGGTCAGCGTCTCTGTCAGTGTTTATTTAACCCGAGCCACACTATTTCACCATTATCTGGCATTTGACATTCGTATTTCTCATGCTGTAGAATTACAAAAACTGGAGGCCATTATACAAAACAGGCACATGTGGCAGCTGTGACGTCACTACATTTAACAATCAATTCAGGTATCAATTGCCATGACATCAAAGTACCTGTAGTAGCATATCAGTCCTTTCCACATCAACATCCGGTGAATGATGTCACAATAGGTCTCAAAACCCATGCTGACAAACAGAGAAAAACGGTGCTTTTGAAAGATGCGAGACTGGGTAAAAAGAATATTATTTTCTACGGAATTGGATGGGACATTTAAGGCTGGCTCATGACCCTTCACTCTTTCTCTTTCTTTGCTTGTCCATAAAGACAGCTCAGAGGGCAGCAGCTAGCTATACGCAACATAGGAGTGTATTATGGATATTATCAGGTGGATGTTTTACACTTTCTGGTCCGAGTTAACTCACATACTCACACTTTGTTTTCCATGTCACTAGAAGCAGCTCGGCAGGAAATAAGGATGTTGAGAATTGCACAAGTGCATTTCTACATATATTACGGTATTTCTACATATATTAAGACTGTGTTTTGTTCAAATGCTACTGATCCAGCGCAATATTAGCCAACAACATTCATACACCATATACTCACTTGGGCCCATACATTCACACTACACTAATACTTACGCTGGGTGTCAGATGTACTCTTTTATCAAAGTCCCTGCTACCAATTACCTTCTGATTGAAGAGTAATAACTTACCAATGGATCCTTTGCTAATTGGGAAGTTTAAAATGAGTGACATTCATTATAGTACATAATCCTGAAATAACCACTGAGTCAGGAAGTTTTAAAATGTTTATCTAAAGTTTTAGCAGAGTAAAATACAGAAAACACGGTACTGGATTGAAATACCCAGGAAAAAGCATAGAAATGATTTTGCTAATAAATGACGGTATTTAAGGAAGAGGAGAAGATAGAGACAGCAGCGCAACTAAAGGTTGCAGTATAGTTACCTAAATGCGAAAACCAAGCCCCTTGGCCAAGGAGTTGGAAAAGATAGGACCCAGGAAGGATGAAGAGCAAAGACTTCTTCCAGGATCAGGATCAGGATCAGGACAGGACCGGTGACCTCTCTACAACGACGCCTGCGCCGTTCCCCTCTCTGATACTCAACTTCTCTCGATTCTCCCGTGCCTTCCTTCTAATGGACTCCGCCGCCCCCTCCTCAGGACCTCTTCCGGACAGGAATTCAGTCAGCAACCGATCAGCTGGGCAGTCTGGAGTTGAGAGCGCTCTGGCAGTATGGACGCCTGTTCTTCGTGAACGCATGCTCTCTAATTTACTAATGCTATATTTTATTATACCCTTCTACGCCCATGTACCTCCCCTTAATGTTGCTAACATTATGGGACCACTACTTCTGATTGGACAGGGACAGGGGGTGGATTCTCGCACCATATCAATTTTGGCCTAAATTGTTAAGCCTATTGTTTTTAGCTTCCCGCCCCTTCAAATTAATACATTCACTTTATTTCCCACCCGTCTCACGACAAATGTTATACATTTTACAGGAGAAAAGTAACAATTTGTCCGCCGGAAACATTGAGTACATCATCTTCGGCCAATAGGTCGTGGCCTTGGGAGACGTCCAAGTTGACTTCACTTGGCAGGCATACAGGACACATGCGCAGAACCCTCTGTCTCTCGAGTTTCAAGACACCAACCCAGGCCCAAGTTTACGAATTACTAAAAGTGTAAGAAGAAAATATTAAAATCACAAATAAAAAGTTTCACTGTATACCCACTTTCCCTACTCTATTCCCATTTAATCATAATACTATCCTGCATTAGTAGCGTTAAGAAAACGACAATTTAATAATGACATGAGAGCAAGCTTAAGCATGTGAAAACATTTAGCGGCCATTTTAATGCACACTGCGCAGAAGCAGAAGTTTCCCACCAAGCAAAGAAAGACGTCACACCATGTGATCAGGTTGCGACATGCGCAATGAAGTCCCGCGCTTTTAGCGGCCATCTTGGTTTATAGACAAGCGTTATTCATTAGTAAAACGCATAGGCAAGCATCTATCCCTTTAGTGTTTGTGAATGCAAAGATTAGTATGGACAGTACAAGTTTAATAAATTAATACTATGAGGAGGATTGCATACAAGCAAGTTTCATTTTTGAAACCTTGCTCCATCAATCCCCTCTCTGATGGCGTTTCTGAGCCATCAAAATACTACCCTCAATCAGATGCCAACTTCTAGCAAATCGTTTCATTCTCATTTTTACTTTTTCTATTCTTAGTCTCCTTTTAATTTCTTGTATAAATCACTTCTCCATTCTTCTAGTTCGATTTCATCTAGTTTTCTCTTCTTTCCTTTTCCTGTCACTTTATATGTTCCATTCTTTCTACAGCATTTGCACCATATTGTTATTGCTAAAATTATTATTGCTATCCCTGCTAAGGGTACTAATATTTGACCTATAAGTCCTTTCCCTATATTAGCAAACCAGGTTCCAATTGACGAGATACTATTTGTCAATCTTTCCCATACACTATCAACTTCCAGTGGTTTTAGTTCTTTCTCAAGTTTAGTTATGTTCTGAATATACGTTCCAATTTCTGCACTCTTATCAGGAATATAAGTGCAACAATGTTTCGTCTTCAATAATTTACAGACTCCTCCCTCTTTTGCCAATAGAATGTCAAGAGCAAGTCGATTTTGCATCACCATAGATCTAATCGCAACCATCTCCGTATTAATCATTAGAAAACCTCCAGCAGTATCCATTGATAAACGATCAACCACTGTAGACAATTTGCATTTTCCTTGAGTTCAGAATTATTCCCACTGAAGGTATCAATGCACCAAATATATCACCTACAATTTCTGAAAAACTAGCTCTTTTACTACGTATTAATTCGCAATTGTTTTCATTGCTTCCAGTGTTTCTTTTTACGTGATATATCTTTGGAAAAACTATTCCAAAATAACAACTTCCATACCATCTTGCAGGAAGCCTAAAGTAAGCCTTATTCCCGCATACATAATAAATTCCAGGAAAAACTGAATCTGTTCCTCCTTTGAGTCCCCAACCTCCAAGAATTAAAAAATTGTGTTCACATTCACTGGTACCGATGAAAACATTGTTATAATCAGTCTTTAACCTATGTAGACAAATTTTCCCTTTCTTTACGAAATCCAGAGCCATTGCAGCTTGAGCTTTACCAGGTGTATAACTCCCTTCCTCTCCGCCCAAGGTGGCAACTGAGCCTTATGCTCTGAAGCTTTCTTTTGAAAATCATGTCTTCGATCTTCTACTAAATTCAAAAATATCTTTTCTTCTTCTAGTAAAGAACATGTTAGATTGTGTCTATGTGCATGTGTTATGTCTATCGATTTCATTGTTAAGAAAAACTCTCCCATACACTGTGCGTCTTGACTACTAAGCACTGGGTTCATACTCTTGCGAATCGGAACCTCAGAAAATATCACATCTAAGTTTGAATAATAATACTGTAGCCTACCTGTTCTATAAAATAAACTTGTTAATACACTACATGAGATGCCATATGTCAGTGGTAAATGATGGTATGTTAATCCTTCCGCTACTGATTCAGGTAACTTCATACAGACATAACAATTACTAACTTCCATTGTGTCTACATACTGAAACAATAACTTTGTGAAAACATTTAAACTAGTGTCGTTGTCAGCTACTTCATGATGAATTTCTGCCTCATCTTCTGCCATTAATTCTACTCTATTGCCCTTCATGTTTGCTGTCCTCCCTTTAGTTTCATTATTTATCTTTTTATCTATTATCATAAGGTAAGGAACTGCTACAATCAGGACTAACCATACTATAAGCACCATTACTAGACTACATATGTATATTGCACAGCATCTTCTACAACATTTCTGTTTTGGTCTCCCAGTAACTCTATCGTCAGGCATTTTTCGACAAGGAAGATTGCTCTTCTTATCTTTTCTTCTTTTCTTTAGCTTATTCTTTTGTTTTGTCAGGGTGGTCTTGTTTCTTCTTCGTATGTTAGTTCTGCACTTGTTCCTTCGCCACCACTGTCACTTGACTCTGAGCTTTCAAAATCTTCAAGAATGATATAAGTCCAGTCAGGACCCTTGAATTTGTTATTCACAAGTCTCAGTCTTTTACTTTTTCTTTTTCCTGACTTTTTCTCTTGTTCAGTTTGACTTGTCACGTCAGGTACTTGTTCTGGATCTTCACTTCTGGTTGTTATGTGGTATTTTACTCTTTTAATGACACTTGGCCAATGATCTCCTTTTCTTGTTTTCTTTGTTGGCACTGTTTCTCTGTTTACGTCTTCAAAGATCTCATTATTTTCACTGCTCAATACTGTTTTGTTTTCTTTGATTACTGCCTCTTTTGTTTGTTCTTTTTCAGGTCTGATTGGTTTCTCTTCAATAGCTCCACAATGACTTTCAAGATGTTGACTTTGTTCCTTTTTATTTCTTTATGTTCATTTGTATCAACCCCTTTTTCTTTAGTGAATTCTTCTTGATCTAACTGCTTCTGATCAGGGCTTATTGCACTGTGAACTTCTGCAGCCTGACCGGATTCTTCTAAACCTGTCTTTCCCTGTGTAAAGTCTATTAAATCTTCACTGTTTTGTGTCCAATTTTCTTTCCCTATCTTATTTTGTTCAGGATCTTTTACTATCTTTTCTTCTTGATCCTGAACTGCTTCTTCTTCACCTATCTGATCTTCTTCAATTTCTTCCAATTTTGTTTGATTTCTCGTTCTGTAGTATACTTCAGGAACTTCTACCACTGGTATCCAATCCTGACTTGTGCTCGGTTGTTCTTCGTCAGCTTTTCTCGAACCTCTAGTTTGAGATTCCTCAACTGGGCAACCTTCAGCTTCTTCAGTGATTGGCGTTGTCTGTGGATTCTCTTCTTCAGGTTCTGGTACTCTCTTTGTGTGGCTTACATGAATCCAATTAGGAAATCTTGCACACTTCACTGCTGTATTGGTGGTCAATATGACTTGACAAGGTCTGCTCCACCTGGGTGATAGACACGTTTCTCTGGTGTGATTCTTCACTACCACCCAATCACCAGGATTCAGATCATGTTCTAGTTCAGGCTGCCTGGAAACTGCGTCTTCTCCAACCTGATGAGAGACAGAACGCACTAGGTCAGCTAATCCTTTGCAATAATCCAGAACCATATCATCAGATATATTTACTAATTTGTTTGTGGGAACATATGTTTGTCTCATTGCTCTTCCCATCATTATTTCATGGGGGCTCAATCCTGTTGTTCTGTCAGGTATGCTTCTGATTCCCATCAAGACAAGTGGCAATGCGTCTGGCCACTCTAATGATGTTGATGCACACATTTTTCCCAATCTTGACTTTATAGTGCCATTCAATTGTTCAACCACTCCAGAAGCCTCTGGACGATATACACAGTGCAGTTTCTGTTGGATTTGGAATGCTTCACAGATTAGCTTGATCACTTCACTGTTAAAATGTTTTCCTCTATCTGATTCCAAAGTTACTGGGAAACCAAACCTAGGTATGAGCTCACGTAACAACAGTTTTGCAACTGTAATACTGTCATTTCTCCTAGTAGGGTAAGCCTCCACCCACTTTGAAAACAGACACACTATGACTAGTACGTATTTCAGCCCTCTACATGGTGGTAACTGTATGAAGTCAAACTGGAGTCTTATAAATGGGCCTTCTGCCTTCCCAATCTTTCCAAACCCAATTATCGTTTTCCTGCCTGGATTGTGCATTTGGCAAGTTAGACATCTCTGGCAAAGACTCTCTGCAACAGCCCTAAATTTGGGATTGTACCAATTTTGTCTGAACAGCCTAATCATTGCATCTCTCCCTATGTGTGTGTCTCCATGATGCATTCTGGCCATTTGTGAGAGTAAACAGTCTGGCATGACTGGTCTGCCATCTGCACTGATCCACACTTCATCTTCTCCTCTTTGGGAGCAACCCACTTTAATCTACAAATTTTTCTCACTTTCATCAACCTCATCTTGCAATTTCTTCACCTCATTCCAAGTTTCAGGTGGCATATACAGCATAAGTTGGCAGCTGATTCCCATTCTTTCCACCCTCTTATTGACTGACGTTCTGGTTTTGGCACAATGTTGAGCCACCAAGTCTGCATATCTGTTGCCGACTACCACCCAGTCATCTCCTGACTGGTGTGCGGCACATTTCACCACAGCCAATTCTTTTGGTGATTGTATTGCTTCTAGCAATTCCCTTACAAATTGTCCATTTTTAATGGGGATCCTGAAGAAGTCATGAAATCCCTCTGCATCCACAGTTGGCCAAAATCATGCACAACCCCGTAACCATATTGACTATCTGTAAATATGGTCACTCTCTGATTCCTCCCAATTTTGCAAGCTTTTATCAAAGCAATCAATTCAGCTACTTGTGCAGATTTTACTCCTGGTAAATAGGATGCTTCGACTATTCCAGTTAATTCACATACCGCATAGGCAGCAGTTAGTTTACCATCTTCATGTCTTTGACATGAACCATCGACAAATAGCTCCCTGTCTGGCTTTTTAAGAGGCTGTTCCTCTATGTCTAGGCGTGGTTTTGTACATAATTCTGTAATTTGTACACAATCATGTTCATCTTCTTCGTCATCTTTATTTGTTTCATGATATGGGTCCGGCAATAAAGTTGCTGGATTTATTATTGTACACCTTACCATGGTCACATTTTCAGCACCCATTATTATCCTCTCATATTTAGTCAGCCGACTAGGAGTAAGATGCTGAGTTCGAGTTCTTGTCAACAGAATCACAACTGCATGTGGAACATATACTTTTACAGGATGTCCCATCACAATTGACTCGCTTTGTTCAATGCTCAAACAAGTTGCTGCCACTGCTTTTAAGCATCCTGGCAACGCGGCTGCTACTGGGTCCAATGTAGCAGATAAGTACGCTATAGGACGTCTGTCTAGTCCATGTCTCTGAGTTAGGACAGAAAGTGCACAATTTTCTCTCTCTTTACAGAATAATGCGAATTCTCTTTTATAATCAGGCATGCCTAAGGCAGGTGCTGAACAGTGTGTTTCTCAATTTTACAAAAGCTTCTACACTTTCATCCTCCCACTCGACAGGGTCCTTTGCTTTCTTTTTCGTCATGTTAATTAAGGGCTTAGCTAACATGGAGAAATTTGGTATCCATTGTCGACAGTAGCCTACTATTCCTAGGAACATTCTCACTTGTCTTTGGGTTACAGGCATTTGCATTCTCTTTATTAATTCTACTCTTTCAGAGGTTACTCTTCTTTTTCCCCTCTCAATTTGATGTCCCAGATATTTAACAGCTGTCCTGCAAAACTGTAACTTTTCAGGTGAGACTTTATGCCCTTCCTCAGCCAAAAGATTTAATAATGCTATGGAGTCAACAACACAGTCTTCTCTGGTGGTCGACGCCACCAATAAGTCGTCGATATATTGGACTAAGACTGAGCTTCCTGGCATCACTAGTTTTTCCAGGCACTTTTTCAGTATCCGGTTGAAGATGGAAGGACTTTCTGTGTACCCCTGAGGAACACGATTCCACACATAGACCTTGTTCTCAAATTTAAATGAGAAAAGATACTGGCTGTCTGGATGCAATGGTATTGAAAAGAATGCTTGACACAAATCAATTACTGTGAACCATCCTGCATTCCAAGGGATCTGATATAGAATTACTGCAGGATTTGGTACTATGGGACAACATGGTTCCACAATCTTGTTTATTTTACGCAGGTCCTGAACAATCCTATATTTTCCACTAGGTTTCTTTAGTCCCATGATTGGTGAATTACATGGGCTACTCATTACTTCTTTTAGAATGTTTTGTTCTACCATTCGATTTATTTCTTCAATGACTCCTGCTTTTACTTCTGCACTCATTTTGTACTGTCTGGTATTTGGGAAAATTGCACCTTCTTTTACCGTAATTTGAACTGGATCTATTTTTGCCATAAGTCCTACTTCTTTTCTTGTGAAATCCCATACTATTGGGTTTACTGTACCTTTTAATTCTTCTGGTAACTCATCTCTTGTTATTAACGAAAACATTTCGTCTATTTCTGTACCTTGTTTTGCAACCATAATTTTATATATATGGTCCTCATCTGGTGTCTGAACTGCCACACCATCTGGCGTGCAGAAAATTGTACAGTTCATTTTGCACAATAAATCCCTACCTAATAAATTTACTGGGCTAGAATCGCACACTACAAATTGGTGCATTTCTCTGAAGTTTCCTATTTTGACTTCCATTGGTTCTGTAAGAGGTGTTCTAATTCTTTGATTAGCTACCCCTACTACTTGGATATCTTCACCAGAGAGAGGAAGGTCTGGGATGTCTGCTGATCTCACAGTAGACCTGGTAGCACCAGTGTCCAAAAGGAAAGTAATATCATTACCTTTCACATTTCCTTCAACATCTGGACCAGACTGATCTACCTGTAAGGATGCGCCAAGTACACACTCCTTCTTCCCCTCTCCTAGGCACCGTCATGAGTTGAATTCATAATAATTGTCCTGCAAAAGAAATTGTGATGTCATATAATCATTCTTACCACTCCCTCCTGGGTATCCAATGTCTGTACCATGCTTTGCTCTGCTTACATTACCCTGAACAGGTGGAGGTGGTAATTGACTCTGGGGATTTACACCCTGCTGTGGGTCATTCTGCGTCTGTGGATTTAAGTTTTGATTTGGGCCATTATTATTCCGAATCTTTTTACATTCGTCCTTCCAATGCCCCAATTTTCCGCATCCATGACAAGGAAATTTCTTTTTAGCTTCTTCTCTACTCATTCGTCCTCTAAATTTTCCACCATTTCCCAAATCACCACTCGTTCCAGAATCTTTTCCTTGATTTTCACTCGGATTTTCCAAATTAATTCCCTGCTTTTCTGCCATTTTCACCTGAGCCCACATCACCTTTTCTTGTAATTTCTTGTGTCTATCCTCAATATCGTCTCCACAATATTTTGCATACTTCAGAATCTCATCTATGGGCTTTCCCTGCCAACACAGCATGTGTTGTTTAATCATCTGGCAAATCTCTGGCTTCAGACCGTAAACAAACCGATACACAAACTGACTCATGTTCTTGTCTCCAATGTCCTCAAATCCACTATACTGTTTAAACACCTGCAATAAACACTCATAATAGGAATGTACTGTTTCACTGGCTTCTTGGGTTGTTCGATCTATTTTCACCCAATCTGTTTCTTTCGGGGTATTTTCCCTTTCAGGTACGTTATCACCTGCTGATACTTTTTCATCACATCATTTGACGGGGCACCTGTTTTCGGATCTCTAGGATATTCATCACTAGGCCAATCGACTGTGATCTTACAATCTGTCCATAAATCGGCAGGTACCACTATGTCAAACAAACCATCTAAATCCTTCAACAATACCTTTGACACCTTCAAAAACCTTTCAACCTGCTTGTACCATTCAATTGGTTTTTCTCTCAATTTTGGGAAATCATTCGTAAATGATAAAATATCCTGTCTGCGCCATGGGACATGTACATATCCTCCTCCCGCAACTTCTCGCATTGGATACATCTGGTCTGCTTTTCCTGCTTCTTTCATCACATATTCTGATGCTGTTCTACTTGTTCGTGCTTCTTCCTTTTTCTTGGCCCACCTAGATCTCCATTTATCTAGATCTCCCCATTTTTGTAAAACTAACATTAATTCTCTTATTTGCAGTCTTCTTCCAGATGCATTCATATTTTCTAAATCTTTGTCTGAAAATTCTGCTCTATAGGGTTTCTGTAATACCTTTGATCTCCCTATTTCTATGCCCATCTGTAGTGCTAAATTGGACAATTTTTCATGGAATATCTTTACATTTCTAGTGATACTCCTGCACAAGAATAATAATTCTTCTTCATCATAGGTATTCAAGCGTTCTACTCCTACATTTCCTGCTATTATTTCTTCTAATTCAACTTTTAATTTATGGATATCCAGTACTTTTGGAGGTGTATACTGTTTAACTGACCCTTGTACCCATCTTTCTAGATCTTCAGGTGTTACTATGGTAGCACTTTTTGTTCCTGATGAAGTTACTAAACTTACATCTTTTGAACCTCCAGGTACATCTTTTCTGGGATTACTATTTACAGAACCTCGAATAGGTAAATCCATGAGTGATATTGTGGATTCACAGTCACTAAATTGATCCTCAATTATAACTGGAGCTTCAGGTTTGGGGTTACTCACAGGAGTAGGTGTAAGTATCGGTTGAGGACAATTTCCCTGAGTACCATATAATGGAACTACTGGACCAATTGTTACAGGTATGGTCAACGAATCAGGATGTACTTTTATCCGAGTTATTTTCTGTATTAATTCTGTTCTGGTCTTTTCTAGGGCTTTTTCTTTGTCATGAAGTATTTTAGTCGGGGTGAACTCATGCATTACCTGTGGCACTAATGGAGTTTTTGGTGGTGCACTGGGGGTGCATCCACTTGTCCCTTCCTGATATGGTGGGGGATTTCTTAACATTTCTTCCATAAATTCGTCTTCAGATTCCTCATTTCTCATTAAATGTTTTGTCTTTCTGTACATTTGCCTCCTGATTTTTCTCTTTCTGTGAATAATGGATACAGTCCCTCTGTAATCATTGCCCTTCTCCATTGTTTCATCTGACCCTCTCTTGACTCACGTAAATATCTGGGGTAAAATCCTGGAAAACTCCTATATCTATCCCGCTCAAATGCCTCGGTTTCCCATTCTTCTAGAGCTTCGTACTGGGTTAATCTAGGTCTGGGTTCTAAGTCATTCATCCTCAATCTCAAGTCTGAAGAATTCGCCCATTGAACGTGCCATTCTCGGGAAATGCTAATACTCCATCATTTTTGGTGTATTCTATCCAATTCTCCATCCATACACAAGTATGATAACCTCTCTCCATCATCATAAATGATGCTGGCGTTTTAGCTGGTGGAATAATAATTCCTTCTCTAGTTTTGATTGGTTTGTCCTTTTTAAAATAATTCTTAATGTTTTGTAAAAATGACATTTTTCTCCTTTCTCCGTACATTCTATCTAATCTTCTGTGTAGTAAATTATATTCAGCAAAACCTAGGAATCTCCTATCCGGACGAGTTCCTGTTAAAGTCGGATCACGTTTTAACATGCAATCCTTATCCACTAAGAATTTTGCTTCTATATTTTCGACCAATCAAATGTCTGCTATCTTTTATTTCCGAGCCAATCCTTGCGCGTCCTTTTGGTGACGTTTCTCTGTCAACCCTCCTTTACAATCTGCTCTTTTCTCTCCTCGCTGGTTTAACCAATCCCAGCGCGGCACCTGTGACGTCAGTACTACTCCTGACTACTGACCCCTCCTTTACAAGGGTTTTCTCCACACCCGCTGTTTCAACCTACCACAGCGCGGCATTTTGTGACGTCAGCTCCCTCTCCGGCAACTGACCCTCCCTTTACAAAAATTTACGCAAACTTATTTTCTCTATAAATCTTAATTAAATTTCAGTAACAACATAAAACATTCGCTATCGTGCCAGTTTCCACTAATTTTGAAAAGGATAGTTTCTTCCACACTTTAGTAAAACCTTTCCGTTTACTAATACATACACTACGAGTAAAACACTTTCGTCTACTCTTCACACAAGCTCCAGAAGTACCTGTTACTTCTCCAATGTTACCCTTACTAGGTGATATAACATCAAATTTTTATCAGCGTACCCTTTTGCTATTACTCACACGCATAGAGTCCCTAACGAGTACTTGAAGTCCTGCTTAACTTCCCAGTACTATTTCTGCCTGACAGATAACCTCACTGCAGTATGGCTTCCACTTGCCACCCACTATTCTTTTTACCTACCCCGGGGTATTCTGGACAACATGTAACAAAAACTCAAAAATAAGCGGATGTTAGTTCATAAAAATACAAATAAAATTCTCATTACCCAATTAACAAAGAGTAACAAAAACCGTCCTCTGCTTACCAGAAAACTGATCCCGCGCAATATTAGCCAACAACATTCATACACCATATACTCACTTGGGCCCATACATTCACACTACACTAATACTTACGCTGGGTGTCAGATGTACTCTTTTATCAAAGTCCCTGCTACCAATTACCTTCAAATTGAAGAGTAATAACTTACCAATGGATCCTTTGCTAATTGGGAAGTTTAAAATGAGTGACACTCATTATAGTACATAATCCTGAAATAACCTCTGAGTCAGGAAGTTTTAAAATGTTTATCTAAAGTTTTAGCAGAGTAAAATACAGAAAACACGGTACTTGATTGAAATACCCAGGAAAAAGCATAGAAATTATTTTGCTAATAAATGACGGTATTTAAGGAAGAGGAGAAGATAGAGATAGCAGCGCAACTAAAGGTTGCAGTATAGTTACCTAAATGCGAAAACCAAGCCCCTTGGCCAAGGAGTTGGAAAAGATAGGACCCAGGAAGGATGAAGAGCAAAGACTTCTTCCAGGATCAGGACAGGACCGGTGACCTCTCTACAACGACGCCTGCGCCGTTCCCCTCTCTGATACTCAACTTCTCTCGATTCTCCCGTGCCTTCCTTCTAATGGACTCCGCCGCCCCTCCTCAGGACCTCTTCCGGACAGGAATTCAGTCAGCAACCGATCAGCTGGGCAGTCTGGAGTTGAGAGCGCTCTGGCAGTATGGACGCCTGTTCTTCGTGAACGCATGCTCTCTAATTTACTAATGCTATATTCTATTATACCCTTCTACGCCCATGTACCTCCCCTTAATGTTGCTAACATTATGGGCCCACTACTTCTGATTGGACAGGGACAGGGGGTGGATTCTCGCACCATATCAATTTTGGCCTAAATTGTGAAGCCTATTGTTTTTAGCTTCCCGCCCCTTCAAATTAATACATTCACTTTATTTCCCACCTGTCTCACGACAAATGTTATACATTTTACAGGAGAAAAGTAACAATTTGTCCGCCGGAAACATTGAGTACATCATCTTCGGCCAATAGGTCGTGGCCTTGGGAGACGTCCAAGTTGACTTCACTTGGCAGGCATACAGGACACATGCGCAGAACCCTCTGTCTCTCGAGTTTCAAGACACCAACCCAGGCCCAAGTTTACGAATTACTAAAAGTGTAAGAAGAAAATATTAAAATCACAAATAAAAAGTTTCACTGTATACCCACTTTCCCTACTCTATTCCCAGTTAATCATAATACTATCCTGCATTAGTAGCGTTAAGAAAACGACAATTTAATAATGACATGAGAGCAAGCTTAAGCATGTGAAAACATTTAGCGGCCATTTTAATGCACACTGCGCAGAAGCAGAAGTTTCCCACCAAGCAAAGAAAGACGTCACACCATGTGATCAGGTTGCGACATGCGCAATGAAGTCCCGCGCTTTAGCGGCCATCTTGGTTTATAGACAAGCGTTATTCATTAGTAAAACACATAGGCAAGCGTCTATCCCTTTTGTGTTTGTGAATGCAAAGATTAGTATTGACAGTACAAGTTTAATAAATTAATACTATGAGGAGGATTGCATACAAGCAAGTTTCATTTTTGAAACCTTGCTCCATCACTACCATGTGTTTTAGCCCAGAAAATAGATTACTTGGGACCAATTTAGAATCGAGACGTATCTATGAGTATGGTAAATTTTAAGGGCCGATCACCAAATCTTTCAGAGAGGTCATTATTTTGCCTATAATGCGTACCTGGGAGGAGAAGCGTTATTATAATGAATGCAGAGATATGGTTAGGGAAAAAAGTACTGGGAATAAATATATCTGCTAAATAGTGGAAAATAAAACACACAGAAAAGATGCCGAAATAATAGGCATTGGAATTTTCACTTCCAATAATGAAAGCCAAAATCCAGCTTGAGCAAGAGTGGAATAAAGAAAGCACATTTAGGTACAGCACGATGAAGGAAAATCATTATTCTGCCCAGTGACCTGGACAGGAGTTAGAACGAAGTACTTTCAGGCATTAATAGGCTTCTGTGACCTCTCCTGCCTTTCGACCAGGTGCTGCAAAAATCTACTGATCTGATGCTAGTCCAGAATAACCAACAACTTGGTTGAAACTGGGCGGCAGACGCCAACCCAGCCTTAATTTTTAAATATATTGAAACGAAATAAGGGAAGCTGGGTATCAGGAAACACATTAATTAAAAAGCACAAGACTAGTACACCTGTAAAACTTTTCACTCCAAAATGGTTGATCGAAATATTCTGTAAGAGTGTGCGCCTTCAATTTTGTGAACTGAAAGAATATATTTTCTCTGTTTATTTCAGTTTTATCCAGAATTAGACATCAACTAAAAAGGTTTTGCTGTCACTAATATACTAAATAGATCAGTATCAATATATTAAGTGACGATGGTCTCCATTTATTTCTCCTATAGTTCAATGACATTTTTATTACCGATTAAAGCACTGATCCTTGTTTAATCCCTGTGCCCTCTGTAAAGTTGAATGTCAGCGAGTCTTCACCAGAGAATGCGTTATGTCTGGTATCATTGAAATGGTGACTGCCAATCAACTACAGACAAATAACAAAAGGGGAAGAAACAGAGCCAGAACGTTCGCCCTTTACAATGCTACTCTTAGGCCTGATGGAAAGGAAACTGGATAATGTGAAAACCTCTTCCAAATTCATTATTTCTAAATGACTGCATGACTGATTCCAAAGAAGGGCTTCTTTCAGCTGACAGTCTTCTTCCAGATGGATTAATGCCAGCTAAGCAACACTGCACTTTATTTGAATTAAGTCGAACTTGGTAGTGGGTTATTTCGGTATTTAGAACTAGATTAGTTTTAAACGTAGACATTACTTTTGTGATGGAGAAATTAGAGGGGCGGGGAGTACATGAAATTAGTTTCTGATAGGGGCAAACCAAAACGTATTTTAAAGATTAAGACTAAGTGAGTTTTTTTTTTTTTTAACCGTCATCTCTCAATTCACCATACAAAAATTATGTTAACTAGGTCTAAGAAAAATTCCGCTGCCGATATAATCTCACGTAATTTCTGGCATTTTGTGGTATGCTTCTAATGCAAAATGCCTCAGATTATACCTCGTCGCATAATTGAGACTTCGTTTGGGTAAAAATCTTATTGCAGGAGTCAGCGAACAATACAAATGAAGAGAAGGTGAGCAGCTGCTGTTCATGTCGCAAATGATTGAGCTTTGTTTTTTTTTTTTTTTAAACAGCAAAATAGTTCCTCACGCCGTTTTGCACTACAAAATGGTGCCAAATGCTAGACCAATTGTTTGCGTAATTACACATAATTTGAGCTTTTTTAATTAATTTACGCAAAGGAAATTATGCAAAATTCACCTTGACCCGGTTTCAACTTTGCTAAGTTTATGGGAAATGATAAGTGATTACAATAGGATTGACAGCCAGCAAGAAGGATTTCCTAGCAACAATGCCTCCTTCAAATACAACACTAAAGTGATCGATAGAAGGTGCTGTATGAAAGTTGTTTATTAGAAGTAAGCAGGAATCCTTCTACATATTTACTATGAGAAATATATCTGAAAAGTGCTGCAATACTACGGCCCCCTGTGCCCCCTCTTGCTGGCACACTCCTGTGTGCCCCGCTCTAAAGTGCTAATACAACGTGTTAACACATAAAACTCAAACCTATTGGCTTTGCCAGTGCTTGATCCACTTTCACACATTTGAGAAAAACACAATGACATCAAGAATGGAAACATGAGAAGTCTCACAATAAATGCTAACGAAAGAGTAGCTGTCTATCAGCTGCAGACTTTCTTGTATTGCTTTATCCTTTTACTCCCTTATTCTTAATATAGGCCTTGGGCCACCTAAACATGCTATTTTAAAACATGTGGAAAAGGCACATTAACTTTAAAACGGCAACATAGCATTTCCTTTGTTAAAGTCAGTAGCATACTGGCACCAATGGCAACAAGCACTGACAATGCCAATAGGTCTCGCTTTGTTGCCCTATTGGTTTGGTGGGAAAAAGAAGAGAAAAGGCCCTGCTGGCAACTACACAAGCACCATTTTATTTTATTTACCCATCCAAGATGGCAGCTACCATTTGAATCAGTAAATAATAAAGGAAAACATTTTTTTTACTAGTGCAACAGCGCTTTCTACAGTGTGAAGCAGCCTAGCTGCCAACAGCAAATGCCAGACCTCTTTTTAAAAAAACACAAGCATTGGCAAAGCCAATAGGTCTCACCCATGCAAGAGCTATTGGTCTTGCCAATACATTTTAGCCATGTTGTACACCAGCATGGCTGCTTTTCAGCTTGGCTAAAAGTTACCGGGGAAAAGGAGAGTGGAGTGTCATAAAGAGGAGTTGCGTAGAGTGGCGTGGAGTGGCATAGAGTGGAGTGGTGTAGAGTGTTGTGGAGGGAGTAGAGTGCAGTGGCATAGTATTGTGGAGTGGTGTATAACAGAGTGGAGTAGAGGGTGTAGTGTAAAGTGGAGTTGAGTGTTATAGAGGAGAGTGGCAAAGAGTGGAGTAGACTGGAGTGGCAGAGTGGAGTTGTGTAGGAGAGTAGAATGGCAGAGTGGATTAGAGTGTTGTAGTTGAATGGCGTAGAGTGGCAAACAGTGTCAGAGTGGAGTGGCATGGAGTGGAGAAGTGGGGCTGTGTGTCGTAGAATAGAGTGGAGTATGGTGGCATGGAGTAGAGTGAGTGGAGTAGCATTGAAGACTGCCGTGGAGTAGAGTGTCCGAGTGCAGTACAGTTTAATGGAGTAGAGACTCACTGAGTGGACTAGAGTGAAGGGGTGCAAAATACAATCCTGCAGAGTAGATTTTCGTAGATGGCATTGGTTTTGAGTCATGTTGTGTAGGGTCCATTGGCGTAGAGTAGAATGGTGCAGAGTAGATTGCAGTGGCGTAGAGTGACACAGAGTGGAGTAGAGTGCAATGGCATAGATTGTTATAGAGTAGAGTGAAGTGGCGTGGAGTGGAGTGGTGCAGGATAAAGTGCAGAGGTGTAGAGTGGTGTAGAGTGCAGTGGTGCAGAAAAGATTAGAGTGGCGCTGAGTGAAGCAGAGTACATTGCAGTGGCATAGAGTGCCCTGGCATAGAGTTCAGTGGCGGAGAGTGCAGTCTTGCAGAGTAGAGGGTCATAGAGTGCAGTGTCAGAGTGCAGCGGCATGGAGTGCATTGGCGTAGCATTGAGTGGTGCAGAGGCGATGAGTCCAGTGGTGCATTGGCAGAGTAGAGTGGTGTAGACTCTAGAGGCGTCAAGTGAAGTGTCTGAGTGGAGTGGTGCGCAGTAGAGTGCAATGATGCAGTGTGGGTGGCATGAAGTGGCGTAGTATGGAGTGGTGCAGAGTAGACTGCAGTGGTGTGAAGTGGGGTAAAGTGGAGAAAGGATGATGTGGTAGCGCACTGCCATTTCAGACAACACTTCTTCAATTGAAATGACCATTACATTTGCAAAGACTTTTAATGATAAAAGTCTACAGCGCACAAATGATGTGTGGAAATGTCATCACCTACTGCATTGATCTGTGTGGTCGTATTAAACTTTTTGTTTCCACCACACTTCAGAATTACCAAAAAATGAGCTTCATTTGTGCTTTCCATGTTCTGAAATATATTTACAGACATTTACATTTTGCTTTGTGCTAGAATTTTTTTTTTACATCGTACAGCACACCCAGCGTAGCCAGCATGATTATCACATAAATCCTCTCACTTGAAGTCAGAGAAAGAAAAGTAAACATCAAGCTTCCTGGTAGACAGAGCCTGTCATCTGACCTATATCTTCGTATGCACAGCAAATGTGACAAGATAAGAACAAGAGGCCTCTTTACAGAAAATCAGTACTGGTGGATGAATACAATAAATAGGCTTTGGGCAAGGGAAGGGACAAACTCAAGCTGTACATTCTTAAAACAAACAAAACCAGCAAATAGAAAGGAGGCAAATGTGAGTTACAAACCACAAAGTCAAAAGGTAAGAATGGGCAGAATGTATTCACAGGGAAGATTTCTGAATGTTCCCAAGATGTTGTTAGCAACCCAGACAGCTGTGCTATCTGGTAGGCTTCAACCGAAAAACGCACCATGAGGAGGGGAGCAACAGAGGGTAAAGCAACGGGGTGGAACATGGGGGTACGTGGGAGCAGCAGAGATGCACAAGCCTGCATTTTGGAATGCAGAGCGCCCCTCGGCAAATAACAGCTGCTAGGCTCTCCAAAAAATTAAACTGAATATACATCTCAAAATAATGCCCTTTAAGGCTTAGTGTTGCATGAAATTCACAAAATCCTCAGCATACGTCTGTAGAGTGATATTCAATATCAATGCAAGTATACACAAATTATAAACAGAGTTTCAGAAATCTTCTCTTTCTTTTCTTTCTGATCAGCCAACACGTGTTTCGTCCCACAAACTGGGAAATCGTCCCGCGACTTTCTCAAGGCTTCAATGTCATTGGTCGCAACTTTCCATGTGCTGATAATTCCATCCCACATGCTTTAGACTGCGGGTGAGTCTAGTATCCTTGCTTCGAAGTGAGTAAATCCGTAATTGTCAGTAAAAGCAACCGCTACGCGCCGTAGTGCAGCCGCAACTAGATCAGTCTGTCCGGTCCTGGAGTACTCACTTCGAAGCAAGGATACTAGACTCACCCGCAGTCTAAAGTGTCTGGGATGGAATTATCACCACATGGAAAGTTGCTACCAATGACATTGAAGCCTTGAGAAAGTCGCGGACGATTTCCCAGTTTGTGCGACTTAACACGTGTTGGCTGATCAGAAAGAAAAGAATAAAAGAAAGAGAAGATTTCAGAAACTGTGTTTATAATTTGTGTATACTTGCATTGATATTGATTATCACTCTACAGACGTGTGCTGAGGATTTTGTGAATTTCTATGTTGGCTTTGGCCACAACTTTGGGGGAGGTTGGTGGTTCTCCTCACCTTACAGCACCGTAACTCAATACTATCCTGAACTGATATATGTGTGATTGTTCCTAATGCGCCGTATAACCTATTACTATACCACTGTCTATAAAATTTAAATTTAGTGTTGCATGAACTATGCAAAGAAAGGAAGCAAAGAGCCTGGGGTAGTTATCAAGTTTTCGGTGGGAGAGCAGCTCCTTCATATATCACACTCTACAGAACTACTGACACGCTAAAAAGGAGTTACCTCAAATTTCTTTTCTAAGCAGAGTTTTTAAGCATACTAGATAAGATTAGCACAGTGTCATCCACGGCAAGCTAGAAAAGTGGCAAAGCCTTTTTGCATTTTTTACAGGAAAGTCTTTAAGCATTGGATTAGCAAGTGCCATCCACGCTGACGTGAAAAATAACAAAAGCCTTTCACCATTCCAGGCTCAGTACTACAGCTTTGGATGGTAAAATCCCAATCACAATGCTGCTTAGGTCTAGAGAGGTTAGGGACAAGCACCCCTTGCCTGATCCAAGACCTGGTGAGTGGAAAGTATTTGACAAGCTCTTCATCTTCATTCCACATAAGTTCCCAGGCCTTGCCAAAGGCTGGGGAGTAAACCCAATGCTTGAAGTTCCATGCATAAAACCTGCAAGCTCCAGGTGTGGCCCAAAGTCAGGGAACTGGAAACCTTCAGGAGGAACAGTCATCTCTCCACGCAATTTACCAGCAGTGTGTTCTTGACGAAGGACCCAAGATGAGAAAACCTTGCGCACAAGCAATCCACACTCTTGGCCCTAGGTGACTAAGGATCATCTCTGTGAAGGAGGCTGTCCAGCCCTCATACACCTTGCTTATCTTAAGGGCTGAATAGTACCTTTTTTTGCCCCACTGCTTTTTTCTGCCAGGCTGACAAATGTTCTTATCTCCTGAAGGCAATAAACTTAAGCGTGCTAAGCTACTGTGTACATGAAGCGCATTGGGCCACATATAGTATTCTGTGGCCCGCTTTCCTGGGCCTCCTCCCCGTACTTGACGGCTGAGTCGAGCTTTTTCCAGTGCTCAGAATGGGACTTTAATTCACCCTAAATACTGGTAAAGCTAAACGTTTTAGCTGTGGGTCTATGGTGCCTTCATCGCTAGCAATTGCAGACATGCATCACACAGACTTGTGTGTCAAATATCCACGTACATGTACACTACCTTGGGGAAATTGAAGGCACCCTACATCAGAGGTCTTCAAACTGTGGGGCGCGCCCCCCTGGGGGGGGGCGTTGATGGGTTCCCGAGGGGGCGCCAATGCCTCTGCAAGTACATGTAAATGAAGATGGCCTGGAAGTGCTGCCATGTTTATTTCCTGCATTTCCAGGCTGTCTTTATTTACGCGGGGCCGGAGGTCAGTGAGTGTGCTGCCGTGGGCTTGACTGGGCAGTGCCTGGAGTCTTATCTCCGGCACGCCCTAGTTTTTCACAGGTCTATAAAGACCATTTGCATACCTCTGTAAACTGATTACCGAGGCTTCTTTTTTTTCTGTTTCCAGTAGCCCCTGGGCCCCCACTCTGCCTATTCCTTACATTTGAATTTTACATTTACTGCTGTAGTGTGAAAATGCATTTCATGAAAAGGAATATAAAGAAGGGTTGCCAATAGAAAAAATGCCAGTCATGTATGTTTAAAAAGCCTGCAAAGACCTCGTCTTGACACTAAATAGGGTTATAAATAAAAAAGTATGTATTCATTTGTAATGTGACTTCTCTGTCTTTGTGCACTTTAATTATCAGTCATGAATCATTCAGGCGCCCTAGAACACAATTAAAAGTGCTTTCTATTTATATTTGCTGTTCGACGTACGCACAGATAAGTGCTGAAAATAGGGCTTTAGGTGACTATTTTTGTGCCGTCTGCGACATCAAAATAATGAGCTGGCAATCCTAATCATAAGACTGGAAGTATGTTGCAGGATCAGCACATTATTTATTTCCTTCACCCTCGATCCCTGATTAATGCCATAATAGCAATAGTTTAACTTATATCTGAAACCCTAAGCCACCGTCAATAACATTCTGATTTACTTCAACTGTCTGGGAAGGCACCCTGCATTCAGACAACTCACTCCTCATTCTCACCCTTCACTCTCACCCAGCACTCACACCGCATAGTTATGGATTTCCCGCATTTGCCACATAATCCATCATCTGCTGCATAATTTGCAGATAAAAAAAAACTTGTTTCTAGCTCAAACGGTTAAAAAGTTACTAAAAATGCAGCAACACATGTTACCTCGCAGTGGAAGGCCCTTTCTAAAGGTTGACTGGTCACCTTTCTGTTACTTATTGCTATATGTGGGTGTTAATGTGGTACTTATGAGGGGCAATAAAGGCCAGGACAGTGATAACGAGTATAGAAATTTCAAACAAATGCAGTAATGCTATCCCAAAATATGCAGCATTATGCAGCATAATTCGCCTTTGCTTGCTGCAGAATTTAGTCAACTATGCTGCATAATTTGGCCTTCTCCTGCCGCATAATTCCAGTGGCCCTGTTTATAGTGCTATGAGGTCCCAGCCTGTGGCAGAAAGCACTGTGAATATGTAAGTCATTATTTTAAAACAGAATTTAGATACTCTAAGCTAGGCTGCTGCAAAATGATGCTTTGATTGAGATAAAACAAGTTCTTACAAAATATACTTTTTAGTAATAAGTAATCAAACTGTATCTAATGCAAACACTGTTGAAAGTGTCTCCACTATTCCAGATCTCAGCTGATAACACCCTTACATTACATCTCAAAAAGAATAAATCTTTGCCACCATGAAGCTTTAAGCAGAGCCACTGGAATTATTCAGCAGAAGAGGACCACATTATGCAGCAGGTTTGACTAAATTATGCAGCAAGAAAAAGTAAATTAAGCAGCACAATGCGTCACATTTTGTGGTTTGCATTACATCATTATTTTGTCATTTTAACTTAAGGTAACTCTGTCTGGGGAAGTATTTCACCTCATTAGTACCAGTTTAACACCCAAATAGAGCAGTAAGCAACTACAAGATTACCAGTCAATGATGGCAAAGGACCGTCCACTGCTCCGGAACACTTTGTCACACTTTAACTAACTTTTGTTCCGTTAGAGCTAGAATCAAGTTTTTTTTATTGAAATCTGCAGATTATGTGGCAAATGCAGTTAACTGATAATTATGTGGAAAACGCTGCTGCTGCAGAAGCTCATAATTCCAGTGGCCCTGGCTTTAAGTGACTCAATCAATTAATGGCTGGTTTCTTTTTTAATTTTCTGCACTACCACCACACGCCCTAAGCAGAGGCCTCTCAAAGTCAGTGTTAACCATTCAGGGACATTGTGAAAGCTGAGTCCATGGGGTGGCTGGTAGACGGCCAGCAGGGTTGCATTCAGATCCAGAGCCCTAATCCTCTCGATCCCTGGGGCCTGACAGTAATGGGTCTCCAAGACTCGGAAAGGAGCGAGATTCATAGATATTGTCAAAGAGAAGGCCCAGAATAGGGAGCACTGTATGGGGACTCATTTATGTGTTTACAAATGGCCAGAGACAGCTCCTTCAGAGAGATACCTCAAAGAAGGGGACAATATAAGTGTTTTTTTTTTTTAAAGGGACATTCATTAGTGAAGCTGCTACTGCTGCCAATTGTGTAAGTGGCCACTGCTGGTTATCATTAAAGAAACAGATGCAGCAGGACTGGGGCCCAGGGATTTGAGAGGCCCACTGCATCACAGTTATGACTGTCTACCTTTATAAAAAGGGCATCAGAGCTTATTTTCCTTTCAAGCATTAGGACCGAGGTGATGATCCGTCATGGTGGGGAAGAGGTAAACGATGCAGGGGAGATAGCCTGCTACTCAGGACTGCAGTTATCATTAGTGCAGCAGGTGTAGTTGCATTGGAGTCAAAGAGTGTGAGGGGCTCACAACACCCCAATTATGGGGAGCAGTTTGTTTGGGATAATATCTGTTTTTGTTTGATGCATTTGCTGGTTTATAAGTCTCATATTTAGTGCAGTTCATAAGCTATAGAAAAAGTATTCCTGAAATCATCTCATAAGCCCCGCTCCCTGCAAGCAGCCATGTCCCTCCCGCTCCCCTAATCCTTGCCATAAAGTTTTGGAGGGTGCCCAACCTTAAAACATTTTGCTTAGGGGGAGCTCAGAGTAAAAAAGTTTGAAGACCTCTGCCCTACATTCGTATGCATAGAAAGGCCTTGTTTCTCAGTTGCATTTCAACTTTTAGCCTTGTCTGTGGATTTACTTTCTTATTTTGGTGGGGTTCTAATGCACTTGCTTCACTGTAGCAGCTAC
Organism: Calotriton arnoldi; assembly: GCA_963921515.1. Taxonomy (NCBI): domain Eukaryota; kingdom Metazoa; phylum Chordata; class Amphibia; order Caudata; family Salamandridae; genus Calotriton; species Calotriton arnoldi. Next base: position 2,231,764 of record CAWUFW010001147.1, on the reverse strand, counting down.
CACTGGTCAATGTATGGTTCAAGAGGGAGTAATCTAGCAAATGAAAAAACCCAATCCACTTTACTTGAAAAGTGAAGAACACAAAGGTATAGTGGTCTGACAGGTGTCCCCATATAATTGAAAAAGAAATTGGGAACACCATGCATGTGTCATGCATGTCACATGCATGCATGTGACAATAGGTCAAAACAATGCATCTCTATGGACCTCAACTTCCAAGTAACAGAAAAAGAACCACAACAGACTTCTACTGGGCAAAAATTGAAGCCATGGATGGTCAACTTCTTTATTTCAGTTTGAGATTTTACCAATAAGGGGGATCAGCAATATCAGAAGCAGCCCTGCGAAAGTGAAACACAAACTGGCTGGAAAGTCAGCTCAGTGCACAGAAGTCTTTCAAGAACAATACTACTATAATATACTCACAATTTATGATTAAGACATTCCCTGGCCAGGAGGAGTGTTAATCTTTGTCAGTGAAGAAAAAATACCTTAAATGCACGTTTCTCTGCACATTTTCTTAGCAGTAAGTAGGACACCCATCCACAAACTGTTTAACAAAATAGTTCCTAGTCTTCAACATTTGGCAATCACGTTGCGATCAACACCACTAAATATTTACTGAACGATTCATATTTTTGCAATTTAAATTGGACACCGAACTGCTATTGACCAGTATTTAAAACTCCTGAATGTTAAAGTCTGAACACACTCACTTTCTCATTACAGAAGTGACCCCATGATAGCTGAATAAATAATAAGACATTGCATAGTTAATGTTGGCATAATTTATCACCAGCTTCAGACGCAATCGTGAAAGAGACCTATTCATGTATTTTTTGAAAGTGCCAAAAATTCCAGGAGTAGTCATGACAAATACATTTTGTAAGGTCCATGTTTTGAGGCAGTCATGAAGAAATTATGGAAGTTTGAATAGCACTTTACATATGGCCATTAAGAATCTGTAAATGCCCTCAGTGTCCTTCGAACTGAAAGGGTGTTTTTGCAGCTTTAGGTCCACAGTGTACAATTAACAATAACTGAAAGAAGTGGCAGACACACAAATTACTAGACTGCACGAGTATTGAATTATGAAAAATATCCAGTCCGTGGCGGTAAAAACATATTTTACTTTTTCTCAGCAGTCTCAGCAGGTAAACTGCATACATAGTACACTCTCACAGGTAATAGGAATACATGCATACATTGTGCCAAAATGACTGTGCAGGTATGTAATCTTTACCTTGCAGGTCCTTTTAGGTACCCTACAATGAAGAAGAAAAAAATATATATATTTTTTTTTTATTCAGCTCAAGTCCACCAAAATAAATATATATATTTGAAGGCAGGAGCCGAAACGCGTAGACCGTCCATGCTTGCACAAATGTACTAAAATAAATTCACTTTATTGGGTAAAAACCTACCTGTGGATCGTTCTTTCTCCGTGCTGTGTGATTCTTGCTGAGAGCAGTGTGGAGTCCGTTTTTTGCAATATATATATATATATATATATATATATATATATATATATACACACACACATTTTCTCAAAAACACAAAGGTCACAGGGACGTTATACTTCGGTACGAGCTTTTCACACATAAAGCCATGAAAATTCAGCAGTTCTAGTTAGTTAACTCAAGTAACTATAACTCGGGCCCCAAGGTAACTATAACTCACGCCCCGTCATTCACAGTTTTCTCATCAATAAATTTACACCAAATGTTGTAGTGATATTATCAATGTTGTCATAGAAGATATCATGGCTGATATAACATGTAGGGTAATTAGCAATGCATGGCGAGGGCGCGAGCTATACTTACTTGAGATAACGAACTAGAACTGCTGAATTTCTTTGGTTTTGTGTGTGTGAAATCTGAACCTTACTATAACGTCCCTGTAACCTTTGGTTTTTTAGTGAATTTCTAAGGTTTTTTAAAATCTATTTACTAACTATAACGTCTCTGCAAGATTTGCTTTTTTCAGTGAATTTCTTGGGATTTTTTAATTTAAAGTAATACTTAATTACCGTACGTTAATCCAACCACTGCGGCCTACCCCCCTCATGCAACCAACCCCCAAAGGCAGCCAACCCGGGAGGGGTGCAGGGAGCCCCCCTACCTGGGTGGGTTTCGGCCCCAGGGCCCCATTCCCTGAGTCCCGCCATATTTTGTAGGGGAGGGGGGCACATTTCCCCCTCCCTGGGCTGATTCTGGTCCCAAGGACCTTATCCCCTGGGGCATGTTTTTTTTTTTTTTTTTTAGGGGAGGGGGTGTTTTGGGGACCCCACCCCCCCGGAGCCCACCACTATAATTATGAGAGGGGGGTGCATGCAGTCGCCCTCCCTGCACCAATTTGGACCCGGGGAGCCATCCCCCCGGGGCTAGACAATTACTAGTGGGGGAGGGGGGAATACAGCCCCCCCCCTCCCCAGTCCAATTTGGCCCCGGGACACCTTTCCCCCTGGACCAAGCCAATTACTATAGGGGGAGGGGATCATGCTACCCCCCCTCCCTAGACCGATATCGGCCCAGGTGTTGCCATCTCCGACTAATAATTAAACAGGGAGGGGGGCTGCACTTCCCCCCCGCCCCGGGCTTAATTCGGCCCTGGAGAACTCCTGCCTACCTGGGGCCCAGCCAACTAGTAATAAAGGGGAGGGGGGCCGATTTCAGAGCCGGCGACCCCATCTTCTGGGGCCCGGTCAACAAAAGGAGGGGTTCTTGGTGCCCACCCAGGGCACCCACCATCTCCTCGTTGGGGACCGCGGGTGGAGCCCCAAGGCCCCAGCCGGCTCTCAGCATCCAGCGGGAGCCGGCAATGCTACCGCCCGCAGGGACCAGCTAACAATGCTGCTCCCTGAGGGCGGGAGCAATATTCAGATCTGTTTCTCTGCCTGAAACAGATCTGAAGTCCGTATTTTTAAAGTTTCCACCAGCTGGGAGAGGACTCTGTTTGCTTTCGCTTGGCGGGAGCTTTGAAATTGCTCCCACAAAGCGAGAGCAAACACATGTTTCCCTGCCCACTGCAGTGCAGGCAGGGAACTGACATGTCCCGGGGTGGGCATCCCCGAACATAGCTAGAGCCAGCCCTGGGGATGGCGTCCCCAGGGCCATTAATGGCTCCAAGAGGGGTGCTGCATGGGCCCCCTCCCCTTTGAATTTGCTGCTGGGCTCAAGGGGGTGGGGTCCCCAGTGCCGAATTAGGCCTGGGGAGGGGGGCTGAGTTCCTCCCTTCCCCCTTTTTAAGCATGGCTGGGTCCAAGGGGATGGGGTCCCCGGGACGAAATTGGCTTGGGGGGGGGGGGGTGCTTGTCCCGTCCCACTTATAGATATGGCCGGGCCCGGGGGGTTGGGGTCCCTGGGTCTGAAATTAGCCCAGGGAGGGATGCCATGCGGCCCCTTCCACCTTTCAATGTAGCGCCAGTGCCCCGGGGGTGGCAGCCCCAAGGGCCGAAATCAGCCCCAAACAAATTTTTGTAATTCTCCCCCAGGATCTGGCCCTCACAAGGGTCCAAAAAAAAAGAGAAGCACGGGTAACTGTGCTTTTTAAAATATATATAAATATTTTACTGTGGATCCTCCACAAATTTGTGGCAAAATTTAAACCAAAAAAACCTTTTTATACCCCCGCTTGACCCCACCACCGGGCCTAGTTCCTTCCGATGACAACTAGTCTTCCAGTGATTCTGAGGTATAGGCCCATGGCAGCTGAAATGTTCCTTTGCATGCACTAGCTGTACGGAGGCGAGCCAGTGGCAGAGTAGACTACTCCAGAATGCAGGCAGATACCGTGCCGAGCTCAGTGCTCACTTGGACGAGTCCTAATTTACTTCAGTCACAAATTTTCCCATTCACTGTAAATGCTGAATGTATAGTCAATACTCCAATGTATTTGCCTACTGACTAATTCCATCTTTTTCTGGATGAGGACTTCCTTGAGACAATTGTGTACCAAACAGGTTTGCTTGTCTAACATGTTCCGAGGGAGCAAGCAGGCACTCTGGCATCTGACTCTGGGGCACACCTGTGGACTCCCACTTCACCGGAAACTATTTTGAGGCCTAACGTTGAACATGGGAATAGTGCACAAACAACCATACAGTCCTATCAGTCTACTTGTACAGATTAGGCAACACCCAGCTTTGCACCTGTCATGATAATTCTGGTGCATTACCCCGGGACCACCCAGACCATGGCAGGTTGTTCACAATTCGGCCTTTCGTGGAACATTCGTCTGCCAAGTTTCCCGACATTTATACTCCTGCAAAGAATATAGCAGTTGATGAGTCCTTGATTCTACATAAAGGGTGACGCTGTTCAGGCACTACATACCATGCAAAAGAGATTGTTATGGCATCAAGATGTACACACTCTGCCAAAGTTCTACTGGCTATGTGTACGGCCGGAGCGTAAATACAAGGAAGAACTCTACAATAAATAAATAATGCAGGTTGTCTTTCCATCTTAAGTTCCATAAAGAGCTCTTCTGGAAAGACTATAAGGGCCTTAGGGTTTGCTGGACAGGGTTCTCAACCAAAACATGGCACATGTTCTGTCCAGCATTATGTGCAGTGCACTGACAGTAATACACTTGTAATACGGTGGACAGAACAGCCTCCAAGTTTTCAAAGATGATGAAGATGGTACACAGCCAAAAGCAAGACCAAAATGTGCCTCTTTACTGGAGTCACAAAAGACATGGAGGCTTGAATCTAATTTAGGGAGAAAAAGTGTTGGATATAAGGCCTTCTTGCCAAATCACATGGAAGAATTCAAAAAGCTGCACAGAGACTCATGTAATGGGTCATGGATGGTATATATCAAAACTGCCATTTGAGGCAGATATTAATTGTTAATCTGTGTGCTCCACCACAGTCAGTTACCCAGAATTTCACTTTGGTGTGGTACATATTATGAATTGAAAGTATGAATTATTGGTGGGTGGGAACTGGTACAGGCTTTCCCGCCAAAAATTAGAATTCTTAGATGGTTCAACATTTTTTTCAGATAGAATTCAAAAAGTCATCTATTGTAGAATAACACCAGGGGAATGGCAGAATATTTCATTTATGCGACTTTGCGGGCAGCTAATTTCAAAAGAATGTCATTCCTTTCATTTCATGATAGCTGGCCTATTAGACACTCTGGATCTACACAAGATATATCCTGCAGTGTCAGAAAATATTGTAGGTGCTAAACTAATGCTTTGGGGGATTGGTTACAAATGTTTTTTACTCGTCCAGCATTGTGTGATTTTGGTACAATATTTTTCAGCGTTTGAATAGCATGATTGGGGTAAATATTCAACTTTAAGTATCACTGGTATTGTTTGGGTATTCAAGAAATGAGAGTCTTCCAAAATGTGTCTAATATTTTATTTCTATTGGACCGTCTATTGATTGTTCTCTTGTTTTACAGCGTTGGAAGTTAAAAGATCTACCCACTGTGGAACACAGGTATACTAAAATATTTCAGATAAGATTGTTTGAATATTTATAAGCTTTGAGAAACAACAGTTTAACTAAATGTTATGCAATTTGGAAAGTTTTTGATTTGCTTGTAGGGCAACTGCACTAAAGGATTTTAGAAAGCAAGTCAGCCTTTTTCCATGTGGTTTTATTATGTATGGTTGATTGTTATGGTGACTCATTTTATTGTTGTAATTGCACTTTATTAGGCACTTCATTCGTCATATTTTGACTATATTCTATTGTTATGATGCTCTTTACCTTTGCACTTTTTTTTTAAGGTTCTTTTTATTAAAAACAACAATCAACAGTACAGATTTCACGAGCGGTGCAAATCTTAAATCACAGTAATCATTAACGTAGTACACTGGGGCAATTTCTGTAAATAACATTCCCATTGGTTAGGTTGTTCCTGTCTTTCAGGCTTCCGGTTCATCAGGAGAAAATTGCGATGGTAATCTAGGTGGTTCACAAACATCCCCTCTCTATGCATTCCATGTATGAAGTAGTGCCACTCGAATGAGTGGTATCCCTCAGGGCACAGCGGTGTCTGAACAAATCAGATTTACAATTTTAACAAGAAGTTGAAAAAGAACAACGAAGTTATGAAGTAGTTTTCAACATGATGACTGTAATCTTTATTCGTACATGAGTATATCCATTAACTCATGGATTGGAAGTCATGTTTTCCATCAAATGTAAACTCTCCCGATGCATTTCGGGCATGCAAGCCCTTCGTCAGGGGAAAAGAGTCTAAAAACAATAATGCGGAGAAAACAGAGCGTCACGATTCTCTAAAAGAATATATATATGAAATTCCAACAAAATGTATTGTAGTGAAACATGCTTGTACCCGTGTGTCAAAAGATGTGAGGAAAATGGTTAAAAGACCCGTTACTTCCGCGTGTGATGTAAATAAAAACGTGCTGAAAAACTTAATATACTGTGATATCAAAACACGTTTTTATTTACATCACACGCGGAAGTAACGGGTCTTTTAACCATTTTCCTCACATCTCACTAACAGAGTTTTCATCAGACATCCCTGAAGAACACTTTACCTTTTTCTCAGCTCCTTAGAGTGAAACGCATAGTGTCGAATCCAGAGAGTTTTGACCAACAGGCTAAATCCATGCTCAGGAAGTTTTCGAAACGAGGATATCCGCAAAGCATACTTGATCAAGCCAACAAACGTTGCACAGAGAAGAATCGCATCCAACTTCTGAAACCCATTGAAAAAACTCCATCTAAACGGATTGTAGTTGTTTCTAAATTTTCTACGCTTAGTGCACGGTACAAGCAATCTATCCTTAAACATTGGTCTATTTTGAACATGGAATCGGATTTCAAAGGTATTTTCCAAGAATCTCCCATCTTCGCTCATACTAGAGGCAGAAACATCAAAGAACTAATCACAAGAACACCCACACAACCCACCGAAACGATATATAAAGGAAATGTCCCGTGTTTTAACTGTAACAATTGTCACAACATCATTAAGGGACCAGTTATAACACACCCCATGAAAGGGACCAAGATCAAATTGAGAGTCAATGCCAATTGTGATTCCAATAACGTCATTTACATGCTCAAATGTCCTTGTGGATTGGTTTACGTGGGTAAGACAGAGAGAAAGATGAAAACTCGTTTGAATGAACATAAAAGTAACATTCGCACGAACAACACCAAATCAGTTTTAGCCATACACTTCACGGAACATCGGCACAACGTCAGTCAACTGCAGTTTGCCATCCTAGAAACAATCATCAGACGTGAAGGCATTAACAACAACGCTTATATTCTTCAAAGAGAGAATTATTGGATCAAGTTTCTGGACTCTATGAAACCGAACGGTCTTAATGACCGGATGGAATTTCTCTGTTATCTGTAATATCGCTATCTTTATGTTCGCTTTGCACATTTGGTTTATTTTACTGTTATGCACATTCACTTTACGTTTTTTTCTTCCTCACATCACTCTTTTCTCGATTTAGAATTGCAATTTGTCTTCTTGATATACATTATTCGTTTGAGATTGTATTTAAACCTTTTGGTTATTTGTTGTTTATTTTACCACTTTTTTTATCTCAGCTCACATTCACATAATTTTTTATTGTCACATCTAAATTTCATTTTGTTTAACTTTATTGTCACTGCCATCACAGGCACGTTTTTTCTAAACTTTTGAACACGCACCTTTTCCTTATCTCAGCAATGCTTTTTCATTTTTCATTATGTTCATTAACACGCTTTATTCGTTCAGCACATTCAGATTCACTTATTGTATTTATCACCGAGGTCATCACTCCAGCACACTATCTTCTTTCACGTATTTTGTTACCGGTCAGACTTCACAGTCTGACGTATTTAACCACTACAAGATGGCGCTTACAATTTGAGCCGACTGCACGTGAACTGTTTAGTCCTTTTTCACTTGTACACTGAGTTACCATATACTGCAGCTAGTCGGTCACATTCTGTTTCCCGCTATTCAAGTTTTGAACCACATCGGATGCTAGTAAGTTCACTCACTGGCACGTACCCACTCGGGTCTCTTTAAGCTTCCATCACCAAACCGTTTCTTAACTTTTCACAACTCGGCAAGGGTATTTATTCTTTCGGATTCGTCTTGTTTAATTGATACGCGTGTCACGCGGCCAGTTCAGTTTAAGTAGCATTATTCACCTGAATGTTTTTGTTGAAAGTGTTTGTTGATTGGGGTATTTTACGGTCACTTAGAATTGACACTTTGACGTGTTTTGATATCACAGTATATTAAGTTTTTCAGCACGTTTTTATTTACATCACACGCGGAAGTAACGGGTCTTTTAACCATTTTCCTCACATCTTTTGACACACGGGTACAAGCATGTTTCACTACAATACATTTTGTTGGAATTTCATATATATATTCTTTTAGAGAATCGTGACGCTCTGTTTTCTCCGCATTATTGTTTTTAGTCTCTTTTCCCCTGACGAAGGGCTTGCATGCCCGAAATGCATCGGGAGTTTACATTTGATGGAAAACATGACTTCCAATCCGTGAGTTAATGGATATACTCATGTACGAATAAAGATTACAGTCATCATGTTGAAAACTACTTCATAACTTCGTTGTTCTTTTTCAACTTCTTGTTAAAATTGTAAATCTGATTTGTTCAGACACCGCTGTGCCCTGAGGGATACCACTCATTCGAGTGGCACTACTTCAAGCATTTACTCTGACACTCCGTCCAGAGGGTGATACCTCAGGAGCACGCTACAACTAATACCCTAGTACAGCACTTGCGGTGCATCGCTCATCCACATTCTCATTGCATTCCATGTATCCCATATTTGCATTCATTTTCTCGGGCACCCCCTGGATACGCATACTGTTTTCTCCCTGAACATGCACCAATCCATGTCATTCTTCCAATCCATCACTTTTGGGACATCTTGCGCTCCCCATTTCCTTGCTATGTTTCTCTTTGCGACCATCTGGCCTAGTGTCACGCATGTCCTCTCTTTACTACCCAAGTCTGTTGGTTCCCATATATTCAATAGGCAGCGTTTGGCTTCCGGTACTATTTCTCCACCCAGTACCTCCCCCATTCACAGGGCGACATTATTCCAGTACTTACTAATATGCGGGCATTCCCATATAATATGGAAGAATGTGCCTTCCCGGCCACACTGGCTTCTACAACTGGGGTCATCTATATATCCCATCTTGACCAAGACGGGTCCTGTGACATAGACTCTGTGCAATATTTTCAGCTGCACCAGTTTAAATTTAGAGGATATTGCCACCTCCTTTGGTGATGCCAGTGCTTCTTGCCAGTCCTTCTCCTCCAGCCCCGGCAAATCCCCTTCCCATTTGTCACGGAGTTGTGGAAGAGGATCAGGCGAATGATTAATCAATTTCAAGTGAGTCAGTGAAATCGCCTTTCTTGGCATATACCCGTCCAGCAGCCTATCCTCAAGAGGCGAGGCCTCGGGAGGGGTCACTCCCCCTGGGATCAATGTCTGCATGGCATGTCTTATCTGCAAATACCGAAATCTTTCAGTTTCTGCCAATTCGTGCTCTTGTTGCAGAGTCGCGAAGGGTATCACCTCCCCCTTTTTCCAGAGATCTCCCACCCGAGATATCCCGATGGTATCCCACTTATCGAAACCCTTCGTTCTCCAGAGGAGCCCAATTGTTCCGTATCCCACAGTGGGGTGGCCAGTGTAATGGTGCTTTCCCATCCCATACTTCTGTGCACCGTGTGCCAAACCTGGACTGAGTGTTTTGTGGGGCCTGTCAGGTGGAATTTCGACGGCCTAGAGTATAACGTCCGTGTGTGGTTACTTCCGGGAAAGAGGCACCTATCCATAGTGTATCCCCGGTCATTTTGAGGCCGGTATATGCAGTGGTTGATGGCAATCAACTGTGCTGCCCAATAGTACTTTTTAATATTTGGTAGGCCAATTCCCCCGTCATACCAACTTTTAACCAGTTTTGGGAATGCAATTCTTGGTGGACTGTTTCCCCATAGCAAAGTTCTCTGCGCACTTTCTACAGATCTAAAGTATGATGCCGGGACCAAATCAGGTGAATTTTGGAGGAAATACAGAAAACGGGGTAACGACATCATCTTAAAAAGTGCCGCTCTACCTAATAGCGACAGTGGAAGAGTCTTCCAGTGTTCCACATCGTGTCTCAGCCGCTGTAGTTGAGGCAACAAGTTGGTCGCATTGTATAGTTTAGGGTCTTTAGTAATGAACAGTCCAAGATATTTGAATCCATCCGTGACGATCGCCACCTTACAATCTTTGGGCATGGGGGGTGGGTTTCCATTAAATACAAATAGGAGCGATTTTGACCAGTTAATGGTGTAACCCGAGTAGGTGCCAAAGTTAGTGAAAATGTTTAGTACCCTGTGCAGGGATCTCCCTGGAGAGGCTAGGTACAGCAAGATGTTAGCAACTAGGATATGAATGGCAGTGGTAAACACACCGGCCAGCACCTCCGTTCTAGTTACCCAAACAGTCCAAATTTCAACAGTCCGTATTTTGGCGTGCTCAATGTATCACACTGTGCCACTCACCCAGTGTTAGCTAGTATGGAGAAAACTTTTCCCCACACAAATAACAACATATATTTAGTTACAGAGCACAGCCATCAATAAGTTTCAATGCTGACTTTGTTGTCAGTTATTTAATAATAAACAAGAACATTATTCAATGTATATTCGAAACAATAGTCTTTCCGGTACACAACAAATCAAAATTACAACAGATGATCTTGAATATGTTGACACGTAGTAAATATTGTAGATGCTGACAGCCGACACGTAGTTTCAGTCGAAAACGACTTCTTCAAGGCTCCAAAAATGTATTGAGAAGACGTTTATTCAAATCTTCATTAGTCCCCACATATAGGGTGAGATATACTGCAGTACTAGAGTTGAGCCAAATGCTTGTTGTGTTCCAGGTTTGGCGAATAGAACTAATGTACACTGTCCAGGATCAGAGAAGTAATATAAGGATCTAACACGACGCATAGAGAATATGGCTGGAACTCAGTCTGTCCAGTTTTCAAGTGTATATACTCGTAATGTGTGAAGAATCACAGAAGCATAGACGCTCGTATTAGAATATCGCGAGCCACATCATTCCACCTGGTAAGTACGGTAGTACAGCAGAGGGTTTTCAGATCGAGTGGAGACACGTTTCCTCATATTGGGACGTGTACAGCAGGGATCCTGCTGCTGTACTACCGCACCACAGACTTTCATCTGTCTAAAATATTTATTACAAATTCAAATACACCAGTGAATTGGGCTTGTAAAAAATATTTCAAAAAGTCCATAAAAGAAACCGGTAGTTGTTTTTTCTAAACAGAGATAACACTGAGGTGATATTCACTGTAAGGGCATGTTAAGGGAAGAGGGACTGCCTACAACTGGATTTTATTGTTAGATGTGGGAAGATACTAGGTGCTGGGATAGAAAATTCCTCTGCATGGTAGCCGACGTGAGTGCCCAACAAGTACTGATGTCTGGATCCCTAATCCTGATTTTTGTTGCCATAGGCAAACACGGATCAGGCGTATGCGTCATGACATTGACCCGTCTCACAGATTGTGCTGCCCTCATAGTGGCGGAAGACTACTGCCTTCACCAACAGTTAAGCAGCACAAGTGTGATGATGGCAGCATACCGTGTAGTGATCAGAAGGAGTGAGCAGGTCCTTTTTAACCTGTGCCACTGGAGTGTGGCCTACAGGCTCAATAAGTTTTAAAGTTTCACTGCTGAGTGCTTAAGTCACCCTGGGCCTACATCAGATTGGTGTGAAGTGCTGCGCTGTGCAGAGGTGGTGTATCTCTGTTGGGTGTATGTGTGCCAGAGAAAGGTACAATATAGGGATAGTGAAGTACTGAGCAATGTGTGCATGGTGAATGCATGTGCTTGATGTACATGTTTCTATGAGTGATACAGTACCAGAAGGATGTAATACTGTGAAGTGTGTGCAGGACAAATGCATGTGTTGGGTTTATGTGTACCTGTGAGTGGTACAATACAGGAAGGGTGCAGTGTGCGCATTTTAAATGTGTATGCTGGATGTATGTGTGCCTATGAGTGGTACAGTACATGGATTGTACAGTACTGTGCAGTGTGTGCATACTATATACATGCACTGAGTGTATGTGTGCCTGTGGATGGTACAATACATGGAGGGCCCTGGGTGCAATTTTCAAAGACCCAGGATGCATGGTGAAGCATGCAAAGGAGGGACAGAAATCCCCCCAGACAGACTTGCGTATTGCTGCATTCCTGTACGCTGGGTGGGACACACACTGCGGAGGGGAGTGCCAGGCTTTCACTGTACACTTCTAAGGGCGCTCTTTGATTAAGTGACAGGTCAGATGGAAAAGGCCTGGGCACATAGCAGGAAGGAGATGGGGCTGAAAAGGGAATCATAAAGAATAGCTCTGGGGGCCTGGGCTAACCTATTGAGGTACATATCACTGTGGCAGACATCCAGATGTCAACTCTAGTCACTCCCATGGCCTGTGTTGTGGGACTATCAGTTTTGGAGACAAGTCTGCTGTGACAGGCTGCTTTTCAAGGGGGAGAAGAGGGGTGGACACTTCAAAAGAAGCAGAACCCTAACATAAAACTTCGAATAATCAGCCTCTAAATCTCATTTGGTGTCTGGAAATGGATTATAAGAAGGGGAGTTTGAGACCCCCAAAATTGTCATCTGCCAAGCAGCTAGACAGGCTGTGTGAGGAGGGGAAGCTCTGCAAGACTTCTGCCTATGACCAGGACTGGGGGCCAAGGCCTGCTGGTCTCCCTGTTGGGTAAGGGGACATCACCCAGGGAATCCAAGACCACATGTCCTGGAGACTGGAGCACCAGCTCCTGGCTGCTTGCCAAGACCAGTGTGCCCTGTGAGGAAGAGGAGAGTGATGGAGAGAGCGAGGTCCAGCTGGGAGTCTTGTTGAGTGGACTGCCTGGGCGAGATGTCAGAAAATAGATGCTGCACTGACCAAGTGCAGGACAGAATCGGCAACCCCTGTACGTCAGGACAATTCTGGCTGTGAATTCAGGTATGTATCGTGCTGCGCGGAACGGATGGAATATGTGCTAAGTAATGAGCCCGCGACCTCATATGCCAGGAGGGGTCGCAGTGAGGTAAGGGCCGTAGCCTTGTGCAGTAGCGTGGCGGCAACTCTGTATGCCAGGAGGGGCTGCTGGGGAGAATATCACCGTGCTGATCAGGCTGGAGCCCGTGGACTGTAAGATATGGGGACTCTATATGCCAGTTCACTGGGAGCACCAAGGACTGTGACTTGTTCTGCCCCAGCCGGAGAAGTGAAAGCGCTGTGGGAGCACCTCTGCACCATCACCCAGTAGAGAGACCCCAAAAAGGATCGCCCCGGCCACCCCCTATTGGAAGCTCAACCGAACCCTTCCCATGCAGGAGGAGCCGCAGAGAGCCTCCAGTCACTTCAGGAGCCCGACTGCTAGTGAGAGATTCTGCACACGCTGAATGCTGCTGCCGGGGCAGCGTATGGCTGACTCGCCTGAACTCCGCTGCAGCGAGCGCCCACGGACGGGACACACTCAGGAACTGATAACGCTTTACACCTGCCCTTACGATTAAGAATGGTTTCAGGCCTGTCGCCCAGGGGAATTTACTGCTAGTATTAGCATACTAGTGCGGAACACTATTGACTTTAAGTTAGAGTCATAGTGGACTCTTGAGACATTGCCTGTTAGGGGGGCATACCTTGGATGTTACCAATAGTAAATGGGATTTAACCACAATGATTAATGCAAGGTGTGAGTGGGACAGGGAACCGCCAAAGAAACTCTAGAGGCCCGAACTCAGGGGAGTTCTGTGTAACTGTTTGTAGCTCACATGTTGAGCTGTGAGCTCAGTTGCTCAGAATCCATAGTGAGTCTCTGTCTCTCTCTCTCCCTCCTATCCCCCCCACCCGCCAGGATAAAGAAGTAAACTCCAAGGGTCATAAGACTGATCTCCTGCTAAAGCTACAAGGAGAGAATAAGCTGCAAGAGGCCTTTTACTGCAACTGCCCAGCTGACCCCTGGCAACTGGACCTGGACTGAACGTTCAGCCTGCTACCCCTGTGAGTCTCTAAGGGACTTCCTTGAGGTCCTGGAGGGCTTTAGAAGTGTACTCCTGTAGTGGATTGTGACTTAAAGGACAAAGCCAGAAGGTAAAATCTTTGACCAGGACGAACCTTGTTAGTGTATCCAACCTGCGCTCCACAGCGTCATCGCCACAAATTGCACCTAGGTGCTGTTCTACCGCGACTATTGGGTATCACTGACAATTTGTGTTATTTGGCGCGATTTCTACTTAAAACTTTAAAAAATCATATCTCCAGTTCTCCTTTTTGGATTTTTTGACATTTTGGTGTCATTTTGTATATTAAATTTTACTCTATTTTTAAAATGAGGATCTTAGAGGTTAATATGGAGCTGTGTCCTACTGTGCTTCATAATTAAGTAGTGTTAGCATCCATATTCAAATCAGATATACACAGTGATAAAATTATTAGCGTCAACTGTATTTCCATATCTGGTTAAACAAAATAGTAGTGAAGCTTGAAATCTGGTAACGGTTAAATTCAAAGTCAGACAAAAATAACCAACATCCAAAAAACTAATTAATGTTGGTGGAAAACCCGAAATCTAAAGTACATGCTCGTTTGCGGGCTGCCCTAAAAATCAGTTTACTGTAGACAGATATTGAAGACAATGTATCTGAAAAACTATTATCCTATATAACCTAAGTCAAGCAAAGTTAATAAGACAAAGATTATAGTTAATCAACCCAAACTTAGGAAAATGTAGCACATTCAAGTAACAAATTAAGGATTCAGTGTTATACAATAAATTACGATCACACCTAAAATCGCAATCATTACCACAAGTAACATAGAATTTCAACGTTACCATAAAAGTGATAACTACTAATTGTACAATCCAAACCCAAGCCTCACAAACCATGCCGCTATAGGTTCTTCACCACTGCTAATGAGTATGATAAAGACGAGTTCTATTCATTATCAGCTGAAAATGCATAGCCCATATTACGGTTGTATTCCATCTCACAGTAACGCAAATGCACTTTAAAAGTTTACAACTTTGAGACTGTTATCACAATAAAAAAAATTCTGTAATAATTGTTTTCATAAGAGCCATGTTGCAGATTCCTTTAAGTTCTGGAAACAGAAAGTTAAGTTTGATTGGGGCAAACTACTAATCAGAAAAAAGTAATTTTACTCAGAGACTTTCAGATCACAAGAGAGAGAAAATAAAAGCCCTTGTAAAAAGAATTAATCGTTTTTAAAAATTCAGTTTAAAGAATTAAAAATTTGTATTTTTTTATTCTGATGAGGAATACATCAAGTAAACAATAAAAGCTACTCACTTTCTCATAATGCGTCTCCATGCACAAGAAGACTGTGTAGGCTGTCAAACAAGCCAAACAGCCTTCAAGGTACGATTGTCCCCCTATTTTCTCAGCTTCTGCATAGAGGTTATTCAGAGTTCTAATTGTCTCTTCAAACTGCTGCCTGTCAATCTGTAAAAGAGATCGAAGTGCACAGAAATGTTCAGAACCGATGCCACCGTTCCTAACTCATTGAAAGTTTGCACAGTCTAGATAACCCTTGGAATGGGTGAAAAACATGCTCTGGATCATTGGCCAAGAACTAGTGCATGGGAAAAATCAAGCTGGGGCAAATGATGTGTGTAAAGGTCAGCCAGTATGACAAAGGAGCACTGCAAAGGCCAGCTGCAATCAGCAGAATCCAGGTTTATTACATCTTACTTACTTTTTTAGAATTTTTGATATGTTTTAATAACAAATTTTAAAAGTGATTTAAAACGAACAACAGAGTTATCTATCAAGAAAAGCTTGCAGATTATTACAGCAGTATACAAATGAACATGCAATGTGCATATTACAGCCCTTTAAATATAATATAAAAAAGTAGAAGGCCTTTTCAGAATTCTCTTATTTCTGGTCTGATTAAGAATGATATGTCATAATGTCACTTGAAATTCTTAATATCCAGGATCAGTAGAAAAAATAAATTTCCTTAAAAACACAATGCAATTGTACAGTTCCTTTATCTGTCAGCATGTGGGATGGCTTTGATAGTTTGGTCTTCACACTCCATACTCCCAAAATGGAAGCAATGGCAAAGGTTCATGACAGAAGCCTGACATCTAAGCAGTTCTCTCTAAAGCTCCAGGTGACAGGCTAAGTAAATATTTTACTTGTAAGGTTGTAAATAAGCAGTAAGAAAATTTATAGGATAAGGAAAACAAAAAGAAAAAATTAAGCCGATTTCTCTGGTATTTTCCCACATTCAAATAAACATATTCAATTGGGAATTTTTCTTAGGAAAGGTTACTTACCGGTCCTTACACTTTTCCATCTTAGGTCTGCTCTTTGCATATGCTATACATTTTCACGGATGGGCAGGATCCCGAAACAATTAGCATGATAGACACTCTCTTTCTAATACATTAATGTGATTAACTACACATCCTATTCCCTCTTTTTAACAGATGATACCCATAACTTGAAATTCAATTACACACTAATAAAACCACCTTACATTAATTCTCGTGACAAAAGGAAAAAGAAAAAGAAAAGAACTGGGCAGACAGGCAGGTAAAGACAGACAAAACTGTATTTTCCTTTAAGAAAGCCAATGAGCTCAGCAGTTCAAGATTTGTTGGACACCAGCATAATATGTGCTTTAGATTAAAAAAAATTGACAATTCTTCATTTACTGGCAGTATCAAAACCACCTTGTGCCTCCTCAGAGTCCAGGTCCTTCCACCACAATTATCCTACGCCCTTATCCGTTCCAACTCAGAGTGACCTCCAATCTTAACGAAATTAAGCAAATGTTTTAGCTATACCCATGTATCAAGAAAAGAAAAACATGAGTAAATCATGTCCCCGTCACATACCTACACAAGATATTTGAGTACTTATTATAAATAATGTGAGCCTAAATGTAATACTATCTTATGTTTATATTACGGTCTTGGTGATATTGGTTCTCTTCTTAAAACACACTTCCCATCCCATTCATGAAGTAACTATCTCAATTTGAAAAGGTCTTATGCACCAGTTTTTGCTGAACACAGCACTTCTGTTTGTAGGGATACAAATGCCCCAATAAATATCAAACACGTCTCAAATACCAAGACTGTGCAGTGTGGTAGGGAGATTCCTAATTTCTGGTCAATGATTATATTAATATTCTACGTTTTCAGGGCTTTTTTTTTTTTAACTGCAAGAAGACACACATGATGGTGATGTAGGATTTCGGGTAGGCACCTTTTTCTTCTCCTTCATGGAATCTTCTTGGCTATTCAATATTCATGAACACTAAGCACAATAACATATAAGCTTTGCCGAATAGGCGGTAATACTGCAACTACAGTAATTTAAAAACCGAGGCCAGGGAAAAAACGTACCAAAAAAAAGCAGTAAACTCTTTACATTTCATGCAACATTTGCAGAGCGCTCGAACACCAGAACGTTCCTTGGCACTAGGAATCAAAAGAGCACCACAAACCACTTACAGAGAGGAATCAGAGAGGAAGCAGAGAAGTCATGAGAGTTCAATGATTGCAAGAAGTGATGAAGTTGCCTTTGGATTCAGTGGAAGAATGGCAACCTAAGTAGAGAGCAAGACTGCAAAACTGTATCCATCCATAATGCCCCATTTTAAATCTGAGAAGCTGGCGCAAGAGTGTAGACGAAAACATAAGCATCCAACATAAACAAAAAGCATTGGCATAGCCAATAGGTCTCGCTTTTGGGACCTTATAAGTGATTAGCCATGCAACACTTGATGTTGTTTAATGAAGGATATTGTGCTGGATAACTAAACACTTATAATGTCCCAAAGGCGAGACCTATTGGCTATGCTTTGGGGGGCCTTATAAGTGTTTAGGTAGAGCTATTGACTTTGGTAATGTTTTTAAGCTGTTCTGTAGAGAAGTGTGGCTGCTCTGCAGCATGCTGTGAAGTTGTAATTAAAAAATGTAAGAAGCACTGAGTGATGCTGTGGTGTCGTTGAGTGATGCTGTGCTGGCCCTGAGTTATTCAGCGGTGGCCCTGAGTGATGCTGATTGATGCTGTAGCGCTGCTGATTGATGCTGTAGCGCTGCAGAGTGATGCTGTAGCGCTGCAGAGTGATGCTGTAGCGCTGCAGAGTGATGCTGTAGCGCTGCAGAGTGATGCTGTAGCGCTGCAGAGTGATGCTGTAGCGCTGCAGAGTGATGCTGTAGCGCTGCAGAGTGATGCTGTAGCGCTGCAGAGTGATGCTGTAGCGCTGCAGAGTGATGCTGTAGCGCTGCAGAGTGATGCTGTAGCGCTGCAGAGTGATGCTGTAGCGCTGCAGAGTGATGCTGTAGCGCTGCAGAGTGATGCTGTAGCGCTGCAGAGTGATGCTGTGGTAGCGCATAGTGATGCTGTGGTAGCGCATAGTGATGCTGTGGTAGCGCATAGTGATGCTGTGGTGTTCCTGAGTGATGCTGTGGTGTTCCTGAGTGATGCTGTGGTGGTGCTGAGTGATGCTGTGGTGGTGCTGAGTGATGCTGTGGTGGTGCTGAGTGATGCTGTGGTGGTGCTGAGTGATGCTGTGGTGGCCCTGTGTGATGCTGTGGTGGCGCTGAGTGATGATGTGGTGGCGCTGAGTGATGATGTGGTGGCGCTGAGTGATGATGTGGTGGCGCTGAGTGATGATGTGGTGGCGCTGAGTGATGATGTGGTGGTGCTGAGTGATGATGTGGTGGTGCTGAGTGATGATGTGGTGGTGCTGAGTGATGCTGTGGTGGTGCTGAGTGATGCTGTGGTGGTGCCGAGTGATGCTGTGGTGGTGCCGAGTGATGCTGTGGTGGTCCCGAGTGATGCTGTGGTGGTCCCGAGTGATGCTGTGGTGGTCCCGAGTGATGCTGTGGTGGTCCTGAGTGATGCTGTGGTGGTCCTGAGTGATGCTGTGGTGGTCCTGAGTGATGCTGTGGTGTTCCTGAGTGATGCTGTGGTGGTCCTGAGTGATGCTGTGGTGGTCCTGAGTGATGCTGTGGTGGTCCTGAGTGATGCTGTGGTGGTCCTGAGTGATGCTGTGGTGGTCCGGAGTGATGCTGTGGTGGTCCTGAGTGATGCTGTGGTGGTCCGGAGTGATGCTGTGGTGGTCCGGAGTGATGCTGTGGTGGTCCTGAGTGATTCTGTGGTGGTCCTGAGTGATGCTGTGGTGGTCCTGAGTGACGCTGTGGTGGTCCTGAGTGACGCTGTGGTAGTCCTGAGTGACGCTGTGGTAGTCCTGAGTGACGCTGTGGTGGTGCTGAGTGACGCTGTGGTGGTGCTGAGTGACGCTGTGGTGGTGCTGAGTGACGCTGTGGTGGTGCTGAGTGACGCTGTGGTGGCCCTGAGTGACGCTGTGTTGGCCCTGAGTGACGCTGTGTTGGCCCTGAGTGACGCTGTGTTGGCCCTGAGTGATGCTGTGTTGGCCCTGAGTGATGGTGTGTTGGCCCTGAGTGATGGTGTGGTGGCCCTGAGTGATGGTGTGGTGGCCCTGAGTGATGGTGTGGTGGCCCTGAGTGATGGTGTGGTGCTGCTGACTGATGCTGTGGTGGTGCTGTTTGATGCTGTGACGCTGCTGAGTGATGCTGTGGTGGTACTGAGTGATGCTGTGGTGTTCCTGAGTGATGTTGTGTTGGTGCTGAGTGATGTTGTGGTGAAGGTGAGTGATGCTGTGGTGAAGGTGAGTGATGCTGTGCTGGCCCTGAGCGATGCTGTGCTGGCCCTGAGCGATGCTGTGGTGGTGCTGACTGATGCTGTGGTGGCGCTGAGTGATATTGTTGTGTCCCTGAGTGATGCTGTGGTGGTGCGGAGTGATCCTGTGGTGTTGTTGAGTGATGCACTGTTGGCCCTGAGTGATGATGTGGTGTCGCTGAGTGATGATGTGGTGTCGCTGAGTGTTGCTGTGGTTGCGTAGAGCGATGCTGTGGTCGCGCCGAGTGATGCTGTTGTGGCCCTGAGTGATATTGTTGTGTGCTTGAGTGACGCTGTGGTGGTGCCGAGTGATGCTGTGGTGGTGCCGAGTGATGCTGTGGTGGTGCCGAGTGATGCTGTGGTGGTGCCGAGTGATGCTGTGGTGGTGTTGAGTGATGCTGTGGTGGCACTGAGTGATGCTGTGGTGGCGCTGAGTGATGTTGTGGTGGTGCTGACTGATGCTGTTTGATGCTGTGACGCTGCTGAGTGATGCTGTGGTAAGTACTGAGTGATGCTGTGGTATTCCTGAGTGATGCTGTGGTATTCCTGAGTGATGCTGTGGTGGTGCCGAGTGTTGCTGTGGTTGCGTAGAGCGATGCAGTGGTGGCGCTGAGTGATGCTGTTGTGGCCCTGAGCGATATTGTTGTGTGCTTGAGTGACGCTGTGGTGGTGCCGAGTGTTGCGCATAGTGATGCTGTGGTGGTGCTGAGTGATGCTCTGGTGGACCTGAGTGATGCTGTGGTGGACCTGAGTGATGCTGTGGTGGACCTGAGTGATGCTGTGGTGGTGCTGAGTGACGCTGTGGTGGTGCTGAGTGACGCTGTGGTGGTGCTGAGTGTTGCTGTGGTGGTGCTGAGTGTTGATGTGGTGGTGCTGAGTGTTGATGTGGTGGTGCTGAGTGTTGATGTGGTGGTGCTGAGTGTTGATGTGGTGGTGCTGAGTGTTGCTGTGGTGGTGCTGAGTGTTGCTGTGGTAGTGCTGAGTGTTGCTGTGGTAGTGCTGAGTGTTGCTGTGGTTGCGCTGAGTGATGCTGTGGTGGTGCTGAGTGATGCTGTGGTGGTGCTGAGTGATGCTGTGGCGATGCTGAGTGATGCTGTGGTGGTGCTGAGTGATGCTGTGGTGATGCTGTGGTGGTGCTGAGTGATGCTGTGGTAACGCTGAGTGATGCTGTGGTGACGCTGAGTGATGCTGTGGTGGACCCGAGTGATGCTGTGGTGGACCCGAGTGATGCTGTGGTGGACCCGAGTGATGCTGTGGTGGACCCGAGTGATGCTGTGGTGGACCCGAGTGATGCTGTGGTGGTGCGGAGTGATGCTGTGGTGGTGCTGAGTGATGCTGTGGTGGTGCGGAGTGATGCTGTGGTGGTGCGGAGTGATGCTGTGGTGGTGCGGAGTGATGCTGTGGTGGTGCGGAGTGATTCTGTGGTGGTGCTGAGTGATGCTGTGGTGGTGCTGAGTGATGCTGTGGTGGTGCTGAGTGATGCTGTGGTGGTGCGGAGTGATGCTGTGGTGGTGCTGAGTGATCCTGTGCGGAGTGATCCTGCGGTGGTGCTGAGTGATCCTGTGGTGGTGCTGAGTGATCCTGTGGTGGTGCTGAGTGATCCTGTGGGGGTGCTGAGTGATGCTGTGGTAATGCTGAGTGACGCTGTGGTAATGCTGAGTGACGCTGTGGTGGTGCTGAGTGACGCTGTGGTGGTGCTGACTGATGCTGTGCTGGCCCCGAGTGATCCTGTGCTGGCCCCGAGTGATGCTGTGCTGGCCCCGAGTGATGCTGTGCTGGCCCCGAGTGATGCTGTGCTGGCCCTGAGTGATGCTGTGCTGGCCCTGAGTGATGCTGTGGTGATGCAGACTGATGCTGTGGTGATGCTGTGGCGCTACAGAGTGATGCTGTGGTGGACCTGAGTGATGCTGTGGTGGTGCTGAGTGACGAGGTGGTGGTGCTGAGTGACGAGGTGGTGGTGCTGAGTGACGAGGTGGTGGTGCTGAGTGACAAGGTGGTGGTGCTGAGTGACGAGGTGGTGGTGCTGAGTGACGAGGTGGTGGTGCTGAGTGACGCTGTGGTGGTGCTGAGTGACGCTGTGGTGGTGCTGAGTGACGCTGTGGTGGTGCTGAGTGACGCTGTGGTGGTGCTGAGTGACGCTGTGGTGGTGCTGAGTGACGCTGTGGTGGTGCTGAGTGACGCTGTGGTGGTGCTGAGTGACGCTGTGGTGGCGCTGAGTGACGCTGTGGTGGCGCTGATTGACGCTGTGGTGGCGCTGATTGATGCTGTGGTGGCCCTGAGTGATGCTGTGGTGGCCCTGAGTGATGCTGTGGTGGCCCTGAGTGATGCTGTGGTGGCCCTGAGTGATGCTGTGGTGGCCCTGAGTGATGCTGTGGTGGCCCTGAGTGATGTTGTGGTGATGCTGACTGATGCTGTGGTGATGCTGATTGATGCTTTGGCGCTGCAGAGTGATGCTGTGGTGGTACTGAGTGATGCTGTGGTGTGCCTGAGTAATGCTGTGGTGTTTCTGAGTGATGCTGTGGTGGTGCTGAGTGTTGCTGTGGTTGCGTAGAGCGATATTGTTGTGTGGTTGAGTGACGCTGTGGTGGTGCTGAGTGTTGCTGTAGTTGCGCTGAGTGATGTTGTTGTGGCGCTGAGTGATGTTGTGGTGCCCCTGAGTGATGTTGTGGTGGTGCTGAGTGATGTTGTGGTGGTGCTGAGTGATGCTGTGGTGGTGCTGAGTGATGCTGTGGTGGTGCTGAGTGATGCTGTGGTGGTGCTGAGTGATGCTGTGGTGGTGCTGAGTGATGCTGTGGTGGTGCTGAGTGATGCTGTGGTGGTGCTGAGTGATGCTGTGGTGGTGCTGAGTGATGCTGTGGTTGCGTAGAGCGATGCTGTGGTGGTGCTGAGTGATGCTGTTGTGGCCCTGAGCGATATTGTTGTGTGCTTGAGTGACGCTGTGGTGGTGCTGAGTATTGCTGTAGTTGCGCTGAGTGATGTTGTGGTGGCGCTGAGTGATGTTGTGGTGGCGCTGAGTGATGTTGTGGTGGCGCTGAGTGATGCTGTGGTAGCGCATAATGATGCTGTGGTGGTGCTGAGTGATGCTGTGGTGGACCGGAGTGATGCTGTGGTGGACCGGAGTGATGCTGTTGTGGACCGGAGTGATGCTGTGGTGGACCGGAGTGATGCTGTGGTGGTGCTGAGTGATGCTGTGGTGGTGCTGAGTGATGCTGTGGTGGTGCTGAGTGACGCTGTGGTGGTGCTGAGTGACGCTGTGGTGGTGCTGAGTGACGCTGTGGTGGTGCTGAGTGACGCTGTGGTGGTGCTGAGTGATGCTGTGGTGGTGCTGAGTGATGCTGTGGTGGTGCTGAGTGATGCTGTGGTGGTGCTGAGTGATGCTGTGGTGGTGCTGAGTGATGCTGTGGTGGTGCTGAGTGATGCAGTATGTAGTATAGTGTGGAACAAAAGCTAAGCAAAGGGAGTAAGTTAGACCAAAGATTCAGATTTCATCATCACTAAGAAAGCGGCGACGAGTCATGTAAAATTGCAGAAATCATCATCTGAAAGTAGCTGAACTGTGGTCGTTCAAGTATTTTGTTTAAACATCATGCACACAAGTCAGAACTATTTTTACAAATGCACAAAGGGCAAATATCACTCATGGCAGGCTGAAAAGGTACCAGAAAAATAATTCTTACTAGACACAATTTGGGAGAGCAAGCGAGAGGAAAGCCAGATGGCGCCTGATCGAGCGATGCGAGGAATGCGCGTTACTGTGCGCGTAACCGCACGCTCTAGGCCACCCAAAAGCTGTGGTCGGCTTTTTAAAGCCCACTCACAAAATGTCTCGCCAGACCAGCGCATGCGCTGGCTCAGGCGAGACCTAAAAGGGAGCAAGTGCTTTACAATGAAAGCTGGAAGCTGACTAAAGAGCACCCAAAGAACCTCAAACGTAATCTGGTTATTCATAGTTAGGCAATGTGGACTAAATGGTAAAGGTGAGGCATGAGAAAACTGTGGGAAATTAGTTATCATTTAGGCAGCCTGGGTGCACTGGAGTCTTTTAATTTGATACTGAGGTAGCCCTAGACACAGTGAACTGACCTAGTCCAAACAGGATCCTATAACGCCAGAAATGGCTATAATTTTAAAGCCAAGATTTAACAAGGGCTTGTGATGAGAAATATCCTGGGAAGCACCAAATCTAATGTGCATACTGAAGACGCTATGGAAGAGCATGGGTCATTTTGTGTGGCTGGATGTGTTCTAACTAAGGGGCTCAAGAATTGTCAACAATAAGAATCATATTTGTTCCCATATTCAGCTTGTCCAGCCACCCTGGAAAGATGTGGCTGACAACTCCTTGACATCAAGGAGGATAACCATTTGGGTGTCTGTGGCATATGCCTAAAAGTTAAATCCATAGGAGTGGAGGAGTTTAGCCAAAGGCCCATGATACATGCCGAACAAGCATGGAGGTAAAGCTGATCCCGGAGGAACTCTTTAATCAAGATAGTGCAGCTCATAGATAAATGAAGAAATTGGGCACGATAAAGGAAACAAGAACTAAGGGCTTTTTACATCCTCAAAGGGCTTTTGATATGTAAGAAACCCAAATTGCTATTCAGTAATGCGTTACTGAATCGCAAGTTGGGTTTGTAAGTACATACCAAAGCAGTATTTGGAAGGGGCGAATTAGAATGGCATGTATTGTACTGATGTTTTGCGACTGAAATCTGGTCAAAAAACATAAATCCTTTACTGGCAACTGATAGAGGTAAAGCGTGCGCAAACAGAATGGGGCCACCAAAGCACCCCGTTCTCTTTGTCAATGATGAGAAAACAATTTTTAAGAGTAGGCAGTGGGCTCATGGACCATAGCCTAGTCTTAAAAATGGTAGTTAAACTTTTTATATTTTTATTTTAAAAAATGCACCATGTTCTCCTTTAAGGAAGGGGAGGAGGGGCGGACTATGAGCCCCAGTAGAGACCGTGGCAGGAAGCCGCCCGTGTTGTTCCCGCGCCAGAAGGACCAGCACTTAATCCGGCAGGTCTCCCTCAGCACGGGAGCTGTTACAGCAAGAGGAGAGGGCAGACTACGGCAGGAAGCCGCCTGTGTTGTTCCCGCGCCAGGAGGCGCAGCACTCAATCCGGCAGGGCTCCAGCAGTGCGAGTCGTGCTCGGGCGCGTGCCCGGGCCAAGAGCGGGCCCGTCTGCGCCCGTCCATGGCCGTTCAAGGCCGGGCTGGGCCCCCCCCTTGGTTTGTCATCTGAAGGCCACATAATTGTCTGGAAGCAGGTCAGAACCACTTTCTATTTTTGCTATGATAAAGTAGAGACCTGAGGGAGGGGTCGAGCACGCACTTCGGTGTCGCTTGACTTTTTGCTGGAGAGAGTAGTGGGAATCGTCTCAAATGAAATTGAACTCACAGAACGACGATTGTCTCTTGATTATGGGGTATCCCCTCCGCTGTTGCCCTCTGAAGGTGCACTCGGAGGAAGGGGTGGGAGCCATAACCAACCTAACTACTGTTGCCCCAATTAAGGGCGGTTTGGTAATGCCCAACATCTCATCTACTCTATCTCGTATTAGCAGGAGCACTAATACCACCATAAGCCCCAGTAGCAGGCCTGCTTCACCCAGTCAGAACAAGCATTTGCAATGCAATAGGTCTCGCATTTGTGAGATTTAGAGCTATTGGTGTTGTAAATGATAATGTTTTTTACCCATGTGTTTTTGTTTGGAGTCTTGTGGATGTATGTGGTGTGGAGTGGAATTATGTGAGTTGGATTGGACCTGTTAGTTGTGGAATTGTGTGGGGTAGTATTGTTTGTTGTATTTGTGTGGTGGTGAAATTAATTTGTGGTACCAACGTGTCCACTGTGGGTATCTGTTCACATACCACCACCGTCCCGGAGTTTGTCACAATGTAGCACCATTTTGAGAGTCTGTTGTAAGAGGCTAAGTGATAGGGAAATGAACAGCTGTGTCGAGCGAAAAATATGATGTGAAAAGTTCGATTGTACTGAGCCCTGATAGTGAAAGTGAATTAAGTTTTACTGATTGCAGCATGAGCGGATTCATTATCATAATAAAAGAGATTTTTAAATTCATCATATCTCTATGTTATTTTCATTTTATCATTTGCAATCATTGGTATAAGTATGGATGACAAATCAGCCCTCTTCCTACCTAGCAGCATGTGTCCATTACGCAGTTAGTTATGCAACTTAAGTTCCCCATACTGAGCATGGTTATGAGGATCGCCTCCTTTGAGTCTGTTACTATGGGACATTGTCTGTACACATAAATCTCAAAGTAACAAGGACGCTGTCTATTATTTTTGAATGTGCGGTTGCTGTATGATGACCGAGGTTGGGGGTGAAGATCGGGGATATAATCTTGGGTCAATGATGGTAACTCACATGCAACAAAAGCATGCTAATCAGGTTGGATTTAATGTCTCCCACATAACAGCTCTTATAAGCTACCATAACCTAACATGTTGTAGAAGGAGCTCTCTATAACCCTCTAACCATATTTTACTCCATATTTCTTAAGTGACCTTGATTCCACATATTAATGTCAATTTCCTTTGCCTCCTGATACCACAGTAGCTTCCTGACACTTACACAGCTGTACCTGATTTTGGAATTGATGACAACTTATGTCTTTGTGGACATTGAATATTCTGTCTCTGCTCATGGGAGAGATACCATAATGACAATTTTACGCCTGTGATTGTTTTGTTTTCCTCTTTTTACATTGTTTAACACTCAGAAGCAAACCTAGGCTGTTTTGTGCAATTAAAAAAAAAACCTGAAGTAAACAATGGCCATTCCTTTCAGCAAGATATTCTGTGTTTTGTACAGATAACTGTTCAGATTCGCCGATAAGATAGAACATGGCAATGACAAAGCCCAAAAGTAATTTGTGGAGCATATAAAACGCTTGTGAGGCAGCAGTGTTTGTTGATGCGTAAGCGGTGAAAGGCAAAGACAGATAGATGAACTCATGCCTTAAGTGAGGCTTTAGGGAAAGATATTTTTAGTCGAGTAATACAGGGCTGAAATGATACAATAGTTGGGCTCAAATATGTTCGAACAAAAATGATTTGATGCGTGGGTAAAAATAATATTTAAATTCAATGGAGCATCATTAATGGACAATATCCCTCAGCAAGGTGGTTACAGTTTAGTATACCGGTGTGTTAGCGTACTCATTTCACCACTGAATTCCTTAATATTTGATGCCATATGTGCCCAGCAGATGCCCTGTTCAGCCGTTTAATTTATGAGCTACGTAATATGAGAAGTGATGAAGGCCGAATTCTCTGGATACAGAGAAAAATCCCGTCAAATGGCAAAAAGGTCGATCTGCCTCAGAGATTGCTGCTGCATGTATAATTCATTTTCCCCCAAATGATCTTGGTCTCAGTTCGTTTGCATCCATGATGTACTGTACTCCCAAAATAACCATACAAATGAAAACACTCACCATCACAATATCAAGACGCAATATTTAAATGTTAATGATACCATGCAGTGCAACCGAAATTGGCAGCGGTGCTGCCGGCAGATACTTTTTTTTATTTGCTGAATCTAAGTAATATGGATGAATGATGCTTCAGCCCAATGCTGGGTAGCGTCATCCAGAGCAGTGTTGTCTCTTCCAGTGCAGCAAGAGAGACGCTTTTGCTTTTTTTTTTACTGGTGGGACAGTCTCGTTTGTGGCTCATGTGAGGCTGGGTAAACTCATCCGGAGACGGAGCAGTATTGTTTGTTCCGATGCAGCAGGAGAGACAAGCAGTTTACTACCTGTCCGCGCTATACTGTCCGCGCTATAGAAAACTGAATAAAAATAAACGTGTGCTCCAGTAGAAGTGGTAAAGCCCGAGCAGTGTGAAGGCCACCGCTGATGTCATCATACCATGCAACGAAGGCTTGATGTGTTTTACCTATATGCTCTCCTACGTCCTCCCACGTGTTTAAAAGTACTACCACCACAGCACTTACACCCACGCCCTTCTCTGTCCCAGGAGCACCGGTGGGGCGGGTGGGCACTAGCAGAGGGAGATGTCAGTGTTCTTAGACTGACTGTGCCGATGGGTGGGCGGAGATGAACGAGCCTGAGGTTGTGCAGTCACGTCACCTGCATGTAAATGTAAGGGACACGGAGCAGGCTCCGCGAGGACATTCAACAAGCATTTGCAATGCAATAGGTCTCGCATTTACGCGAGTTTGAGCTATTGGCATTGTAAATGACTGTCTTTTATTTATGTTTTGGTTTTTAAAACAAATAAAAGGCATTGTCATTTGTAATGCTAATAGCTTAAACTCTCGCAAATGTGAGACCTGTTGCATTGCAAATGCTTGTTTTCCTGTTGCTAACTGCCCGTAAATTGGCATACCTTCATTCTGATTAACCTTTCAGTATGTCAGGCATTGTGTCCAAGTGCCCATACCTTGGCTTTGCTAGTATAAAAAAAAGAAATTTGAATAAATAAACCCTGCACGTGTGGCTTAGATTCAGGAAATAGCTGTACAGCTTTTTGTTTTATGCAGATATTCCTACCTTTATTATTTATTGTTGCTAGACTTCAGTCACTCAAAATTAGACTTGTTCTCATGAGTTCTGCATTGAAGAGTACAGGGGCATTGAAGCGATCTTGTTGATTCTCCTGGCCCAGGGAATCACAGACATTTTTTGGACCGTGTGACGTCTTATGCAAGAGGCGGCTCTATTTGTGTGGTACCAGTGATATCATCATACACCAGGAGGTGGCGCTGCAAGCTTGAGTGCGGCATAATCCAGGCTGCTGCCCAATGTGCCTAATGTACCGGTCTGGGCAGTAATGATGCTTTTTCCTTCGTCTGCTTCTGCCTTCCCTGCCCTACCTCTCTAGCCTGGATGGCTCCAGCCCTAATGGCTAGAGTGGCCTACACAAGTTATGTACAGGG
The DNA here is from genome assembly GCA_963921515.1 of Calotriton arnoldi. Classification (NCBI taxonomy): domain Eukaryota; kingdom Metazoa; phylum Chordata; class Amphibia; order Caudata; family Salamandridae; genus Calotriton; species Calotriton arnoldi. Next base: position 2,203,045 of record CAWUFW010001147.1, on the reverse strand, counting down.
GATAGAGAACAGTAGCTCTTCTTTTCACGGTGCCCTTTTCGTAGAGCTGCCAAGTTTAATTTCCTGTCACTTGTTAATAGGTGGCTTCTGAGAGGGCTAGTACAGGAACAAGGAGTGTGAAGAATTGCAGGCAGAATTGGATGCTTGTTTGTGTGATTGGAGAAGGCGAAGAGGGTGACACGACGGTTTAAATAAAGAACATAATTTAATTTCAAGCGCATAACATGTCAAATTGTGTTCCTGAACAGTTTGCCATACAGAATACGCTTCGTCTGTTTGCCGTACTGTGGTGTCTGTAGAGATGGACTCATCCCTAGACCACCTTGACCACCCTCCGTCTCCGAACAAACTCAACATTTGAAAATCTCGTCCTCCCTTATGTACGGATAGTATTTGGACGGTCATGTTTGTTAAACCCAAACTCTGCCGCCCACACTGAAGTTGTGGCTCGATCAGAAGGAACCAAATGGAAGGCCCACAGCAGTTGGTAGACTGCATCCAAAACCCAGACCGACAAACTGCACTTCACGTGACAAATGATTTGCTGTGAAATTCGCTGGTGTAACAGGAAAGCGTTGGCAGAGTTCTGGCTATGAAGGTTTGACATCTGTGCTCGCCCCTGTCATCAAGAAGGGAACTAGGCGGACCATGATAGACAACAAGGCTGCAAGAGGGCTTTTTATGAATGGGTTTCAGCAGTACAAATCAAACAAGCGCTCGCCAGGCAGCCACTGTTTATTTTTGCATCGCGCTTTCACTTTAAAGTGAAAGCGAGATGCAAAAATAAACACGCGGCGCCATGTCTCCTTTTTTGTCCGGCCCATCCGGACTGGATCGCACGGCTTGTTTACATAACATGCCTCCTTGCGATAAGAAACTGCTTCATGACAGCCGTGAAGCAGGCGATCCAGTCCGGATGGGCCGGACAAAAAGCGAAAAGGAGGCACCCCAGAGAGCTTATTTCCAATGGCAGACCACCGTTTACCATAAACGGTGACGCAAGCCAATGGAAATAAGGGGCGTGGCTTCAAGCCCTTTTCTAAAACTACTCATTTACAATAAATCTCGCCGAGCGAGCTACGCATGTGCGCAGCAACGCTAGGCGAGACCTAAAAAGGATGAAAAAAAAGAGACAAGCAGTGCGTAATCACGCAGGGGTGCCATTGTAATTAAATAAATAAAAAACATTAAAGGGGGTACCGCGCTAAAACATGAAGCGGCACCCCTGCCACTCACATCACACAGTACCAGTAGAGGGAAATAAAACAAGTAGTTCCAAACGAACAGATCAACACCTCAAGAGTAATGAAACTGTAGCTGGCCGGTACTCCCAAGATAAATACGGAAGTGATGTATAGGGAGCACCGGCCAATAATGACCCAAGAAATAGGAGTGAAGCAGAGGTGAACCAATTGAAAGCAGCAGGGAGGATTTTAAGCAGTACAGAGATTACCCCAGGTCTTGCAGACAGCACATGCGCGCTGATGCTCGACCTAAAAAAGCACACCCAGACGCTCTGTAACCGGAAAATACTGTGACAAAACAGCAGATAAGAAGAAAAGGGCTACCGACAAACAGGCAGGAAACAAGAGGAAGCAGCCACCCAGAACAGCGTCAAGCAGCAACCAATTACGTACATGGGCCCAACCAGTCCAGCTGGGTAAAGTTTCACAACCTACACAACCTCCTTTGCAACCAGTCATACAGCAATGAGATTCACAGCCGCCGCCCAGTAATATAACCAGTAATGCTAACTTAGCCCCCCAAATGGATCCTTCCTTTTGCGATACTATATGTGAAAGACTCAGTAATATCTTGGATGCCAAACTAAAACCTCTATTAGAAAGACTAACAGAACTTGAGAGGAAATGTGATCCCACAAACTGCCAAGTTCAACCGCGTATCGCTGTCAAAAGTACTGACTTCATTCTAGTTCAACACCCCATGCTCCATCACCATTCAATAGACACACAATTGATGGACGGAATGCAGAACAAATCAAAACATTCACCCCCAGTCAAGAGATCTGGGTTAAATCCATCATTCTTTTGCTCACCATGCCACCCCAGTTTAGACCTGGCCATATGCAAATCAGTCTTGACCCTGTGCCTCATGGGAACAGTCCAGCCAGAACTGCCAAGCCAGGCCTCCCTGGACCAGAAACAAGCATCCTAGGACCGGTTTCGGGGTTTCACCCCTCTTCAGCCAGGATAGCTTGATTCCAGTGGGACAGTGAGCCCAGGACCCACGTCTGGGCATACCTGGCGCACTTAGGGCGAGAAAGCATTCCGTCCATCATTTGTTTGCTGTAACACTTTTCGCCCTAAGTGGGATGGGTATGCCCAGACGTGGGTCCCTTGCTCACTGCGCCACTGGATTCAAGCTAGCCTGGCTGAAGAAGGGTGACATACCCTGAAACCGGTCCCAGGAATCTTGTTTCCGGTCCAGGGAGGACCTGGCCTGGCAGTTCGGTCTGGACTGTTCCCATGGGGCACAGGGTCAAGACTGATTTGCATATGGCTGGGTCCAAACTGGGGTGGCGTAGTGGGCAAAAGAACGATGGATTTAACCCAGATCTTTTGACTGGGGGAGAATGTTTGCATTGTCAGCATTCCGTCCATCATTTGTTTGCTGTAACACTTTTCGCCCTAAGTGGGATGGGTATGCCCAGACGTGGGTCCCTTGCTCACTGCGCCACTGGATTCAAGCTAGCCAGGCTGAAGAAGGGTGACATACCCTGAAACCGGTCCCAGGATGCTTGTTTCCGGTCCAGGGAGGACCTGGCCTGGCACTCGGTCTGGACTGTTCCCATGGGGCACAGGGTGAAGACTGATTTGCATATGGCTGGGTCCAAACTGGGGTGGCGTAGTGGGCAAAAGAACGATGGATTTAACCCAGATCTTTTGACTGGGGGAGAATGTTTGCATTGTCAGCATTCCGTCCATCATTTGTTTGCTGTAACACTTTTCGCCCTAAGTGGGATGGGTATGCCCAGACGTGGGTCCCTTGCTCACTGCGCCACTGGATTCAAGCTAGCCTGGCTGAAGAAGGGTGACATACCCTGAAACCAGTCCCAGGATGCTTGTTTCCGGTCCAGGGAGGACCTGGCCTGGCAGTTCGGTCTGGACTGTTCCCATGGGGCACAGGGTCAAGACTGATTTGCATATGGCTGGGTCCAAACTGGGGTGGCGTAGTGGGCAAAAGAACAATGGATTTAACCCAGATCTTTTGACTGGGGGAGAATGTTTGCATTGTCAGCATTACGTCCATCATTTGTTTGCTGTAACACTTTTCGCCCTAAGTGGGATGGGTATGCCCAGACGTGGGTCCCTTGCTCACTGCGCCACTGGATTCAAGCTAGCCTGGTTGAAGAAGGGTGACATACCCTGAAACTGGTCCCAGGATGCTTGTTTCCAGTCCAGGGAGGACCTGGCCTGGCAGTTCGGTCTGGACTGTTCCCATGGGGCACAGGGTCAAGACTGATTTGCATATGGCTGGGTCCAAACTGGGGTGGCGTAGTGGGCAAAAGAACGATGGATTTAACCCAGATCTTTTGACTGGGGGAGAATGTTTGCATTGTCAGCATTCCGTCCATCATTTGTTTGCTGTAACACTTTTCGCCCTAAGTGGGATGGGTATGCCCAGACGTGGGTCCCTTGCTCACTGCGCCACTGGATTCAAGCTAGCCTGGCTGAAGAAGGGTGACATACCCTGAAACCAGTCCCAGGATGCTTGTTTCCGGTCCAGGGAGGACCTGGCCTGGCAGTTCGGTCTGGACTGTTCCCATGGGACACAGGGTCAAGACTGATTTGCATATGGCTGGGTCCAAACTGGGGTGGCGTAGTGGGCAAAAGAACGATGTATTTAACCCAGATCTTTTGACTGGGGGAGAATGTTTGCATTGTCAGCATTCCGTCCATCGATTGTTTGCTGTAACACTTTTCGCCCTAAGTGGGATGGGTATGCCCAGACGTGGGTCCCTTGCTCACTGCGCCACTGGATTCAAGCTAGCCAGGCTGAAGAAGGGTGACATACCCTGAAACCGGTCCCAGGATGCTTGTTTCCGGTCCAGGGAGGACCTGGCCTGGCACTTCGGTCTGGACTGTTCCCATGGGGCACAGGGTGAAGACTGATTTGCATATGGCTGGGTCCAAACTGGGGTGGCGTAGTGGGCAAAAGAACGATGGATTTAACCCAGATCTTTTGACTGGGGGAGAATGTTTGCATTGTCAGCATTCCGTCCATCATTTGTTTGCTGTAACACTTTTCGCTCTAAGTGGGATGGGTATGCCCAGAAGTGGGTCCCTTGCTCACTGCGCCACTGGATTCAAGCTAGCCTGGCTGAAGAAGGGTGACATACCCTGAAACCAGTCCCAGGATGCTTGTTTCCGGTCCAGGGAGGACCTGGCCTGGCAGTTCGGTCTGGACTGTTCCCATGGGGCACAGGGTCAAGACTGATTTGCATATGGCTGGGTCCAAACTGGGGTGGCGTAGTGGGCAAAAGAACAATGGATTTAACCCAGATCTTTTGACTGGGGGAGAATGTTTGCATTGTCAGCATTCCGTCCATCGATTGTTTGCTGTAACACTTTTCGCCCTTAGTGGGATGGGTATGCCCAGACGTGGGTCCCTTGCTCACTGCGCCACTGGATTCAAGCTAGCCTGGCTGAAAAAGGGTGACATACCCTGAAACCGGTCCCAGGATGCTTGTTTCCGGTCCAGGGAGGACCTGGCCTGGCAGTTCGGTCTGGACTGTTCCCATGGGACACAGGGTCAAGACTGATTTGCATATGGCTGGGTCCAAACTGGGGTGGCGTAGTGGGCAAAAGAACAATGGATTTAACCCAGATCTTTTGACTGGGGGAGAATGTTTGCATTGTCAGCATGCCGTCCATCATTTGTTTGCTGTAACACTTTTCGCCCTAAGTGGGATGGGAATGCCCAGACGTGGGTCCCTTGCTCACTGCGCCACTGGATTCAAGCTAGCCTGGCTGAAGAAGGGTGACATACCCTGAAACCGGTCCAGGGAGTACCTGGCCTGGCAGTTCGGTCTGGACTGTTCCCATGGGGCACAGGGTCAAGACTGATTTGCATATGGCTGGGTATAAACTGGGGTGGTGTAGTGGGCAAAAGAACAATGGATTTAACCCAGATCTTTTGACTGGGGGAGAATGTTTGCATTGTCAGCATTCCGTCCATCGTTTGTTTGCTGTAACACCCATCACCATTCAATGGCACAGTACCGCACAGACCCTCTAACGCAACCCAATGCGATCCCATCCCAACCAACCACCGGGGATATATTTCATTGCAAGGCTTACATGGACAAAATCCTCTAAGTGACAGTGGGCCACCCATCGCCAATCCTCCGGGAAGGACCTTGCCACCACCCCGAATTGCACCATCCGCAGGTCATATCATACTTTGCCCCCAGGTATTAATAGCATGTCTTGTGTGACAACTCGAGCGGCTAGAAGCTCCACAGACATTTTGGACCTTCCCCCGGCAGCATGCCCCTATGTGGTAGTTCTGGCCGAAGTACCACCACTGAGGGCTAATCAAAGAGAATCCTAGGAGGATCTGAGAAATAAAAGTGCAGATTGGTTAATCAAGCACCGAGGCCTTGGGTCTACTGATATCAACTACCTATTAATGGTTCGGAGGGTGGGCTGGGTAGGATAATCTGAGAAAAGTATTGAGGGGGACTGTATAATGATTAGACTAAGCAGACCAGTAACTGCTTGTAAGCTATTAAGACATCAGGAAGACAGCCAGGTTCCTGCCACTAACATCTGTTGCCTTCCACTTGGTTTATTTTACAAGCCTATGATGACGAGGCCCCCCATATCCTTTTCCTGTCTTCCACTGGAAAATAGATTTGCTGCACTAGATGGTCTGGATTGACTGGAACCTACCCCTCCTGATAGGTTTGATCTGGTCATCACTGTGCTAGTCCTAGAATTCACATCTCAGAACACGACAGGCCCTTGTGCAAATGAAAGCCCTAAAGACAATATTTTAAAGATACTGAGTTGGAACATAGCAGGAACACACTCCAAATCTACATGCCCTGAGTGGCTCTCTTTTATCACTCAGTACGATATCCTGATGTTTCAGGAGACCTGGGCAGTAAATGAAGTGCATATTAATGGCTTTGCTTGCTTCCACAACCCAGCAACTCCTTCAAGGTCTGGTTGTGCGATAGGGGGTTTGGAGACCTGGGTCAATTGGGGAACAATTGGGGTACAATTACTTCACAAGCGTGCCTAATACTAACTTTATTTCCTTTTTTGAGCATATTTCTTCCCTCCAGAACGCTATTGTAGACAATGGTCAACCGGCGGGATTATGTATAAGGGGAGATTTTAATGTAAGACTATTCCCGGTACCTTCCCATGACCTCCATATAAGAAACTCCCACTTTAATACTATGGAGGGCAACATTGCCATCAATAACCTTAATGCAAGGGGACGTGAGCTGGCCTCCTTGCTGGCCGCTCATGATTTAGTTAATGTCATGGATATTGCATATAATGGGACTGATATTCCCCTTACTTTTAAAGGGTGAGGCCAGAACTCTACTATCGATTATATATTCATATCCTCCGACCTTATAGATTCCCTGCTATACGACGATGTGCTCCCCTCTAGTTATAGCAATCACAATCCCATTGAAACATTTTTTGTGATAGCCACTAAGCAAAAGTTTAACAAGGAGCTTGGGGCATGTTATCTTGACCCTCTCTTCAGACAGATAAAGGCTGAAATGGACATCTGTAGCACCCGAGCGCCTATTTCAGAAAGTTATCACAGAAAACCTTTTCCCGTTACAGGCCTGTCTTACTGAGAATGATACTAGTAATCCTGCAGCTGTCGCCTTTGTCCACCTATGTGGCAAAAGTAAAAAAGAGCTCTTGATGCCAGCCCATGAATCCCCCAGTAGACCACGATGGTTCAATCGGGATTGCTCTCTCGCTAACCGTCATTTACAACGTACCCTCAGGGCTCTCCCAAAGAATTCTCAAGCCGTGATTGAAGCCCGCAAGCAATATAAGCGGACAATAAATCTCAGGAAAGCAGAACTACTGACCCAACAATGGGAATCGGTCACCATAGCTGCAAACAATAAGAACAGCAAACTCTTCTGAGCTACAGTTAAAAAGATGAAGCAACCCAATTGCACAGAGCCAAAGATTGACTGTAATGTCTCCAGTCAGGATTGGGAGACCGATTTTTCTAAAAATCTATGCCGAGGCCACTCCCATTACTGCTACTCTGCCGAACCCCAATTTTAGTGCATTGCAAGTGACCTTGGAAGAGGTAGAGGAGGCACTGCAGCAGAGTGTAGGGGGTAATGCACCTGGCCCCGATGGGGTACCTATCGACCTTTTGAAGCACAACCCGAACTTTTGGGCGCCGTCAAAGCTGAATGTTTTTAATAGTCTTGCCATTGCCCCTATCCCTGCATCATGGTTGACATCCGTCATTGCGCCTATTTTTAAAAACGGGGACCGTTCCCAGCCCAGCTGTTACAGACCTATCTCATTAATTGACACCACTATAAAAGTTTTGGGTAGGGTCCTATATAACTGCATAAATGAATGAGCTAAAGAGAAGTCAATACTTCACCCTAGTCAGTATGGCTTCAGACCTAAAGTGGGCACTATGGAGCAGTGTCTTAATCTCAAACTAATTATAGGGAAATACACTATAGCAAAAAAAAAAAAAAAAAAACTTGTGTACCTTGCCTATATGGATCTATTAGCAGCGTTTGATAGTGTTAACTGCTCAAAGATGTGGTCCATTTTAATCTCCCTCGGTTTGGAAGAAGCACTTGTGCACTTTTTAGCTTACCTACATAGAGGCATGTAAGCAAGAATAAGAATCAACATCAATGGCGATGTCTCAGAAGATATAAACATTAGGAGAGATGTGAGACAAGGTTGTGTTTTAGCCCCACTTTTATGTATTCTATATATTAATGACCTTCACTCTTTTTTAACTACCACCAGCTATGATGTCCCCAGAATTCGGAGTTCTCCCTTACCCGCATTGTTGAACGCTGATGACGCTGCGTTAATGGCCCATACCCCAAAAGCTCTTCTTGTGAGTGGCTTTGTTAAATTCATGGCATCACTAGATCTCCAAACGAATTTTAACAAGTCTTTTAATATGTCCTGCAGTCCCAAAAAATATAACACATCTTCCTTGAAAGTATGTGATTATAGCCTACTCAGCACGAGCACTTTCTCCTATTTAGGAATGACCTTCAGTGATAGCGGTTCTTGGAAAGTGCACATAGCAAATAGTGGGAGCAAGATCTCCAGAGCAATAGGCTTGGTAATTAGCTTACCTCGCCCTAGGAAAGGGAGTGCTTTAGTCCCCTTAATTCAGATCTATAGATCACAGTGCCTTCCGACTGCTACCTACGGGGCTGACGTTTGGGGACTAGAGAACTGTCACCAAATTCAAGTTGAAGAACATAGGTTCTGCAGGAAGATCCTGCGAGCGCCGATCTCTAGCTCCAGCTTTATTTGCCCTAGAGAATTAGGCAACCCCTATGTTGAGGACTATATTAGTGTCTGCCCGTTGCTTTTCTGGTACGCAATATGGAAAACACAGAAGGAGCTCTCACGAAAGATATTATAAAAGACTGCCTTGCATGCGATAAAAGTAGAAAAATCCCCTGGTTAAAGCATATTGAATCCTGCTTGCACAAGATAGGTTATATCCAGTTATTTGAATATCCTGTGGGTCCTTTTACCACTAATAAAAAACAATTGCAGGCATGCTGGTTCGAGCTTGCGCAGGCAGAGAGATTGAGGGGGGAATCCGAAAAATATAGAGTTACAGCCTACCTGAGTAGAAACCAGGAATGGAATGTTCTACCCCAAAGATATCTGACCAGCCCCATGATTGATTGGGAATGCAGCCGGCTCTTCTGCTTCAGGGAAAGATCAATAAAATATCTGTTAAACTTCTCATTAGGCTTTCAAGCTATTCTAGATTCCTGCCCTTGCCCATGTAATGGGAAGTCTGGTCAATCCATACTACACTTTTTATTCTTCTGTGATTTTTACTCAATATACACCAAAAGTATCCTGCTACCCTTAATTAAGAAGCTACACATCAGCAACTTTAGAGAATCATATAATGCACTATTTCAACTGAATAATGAGGACATCTTTAACTGTGTCTGGCTGTTTCTGAAAGTCACAGTGCAAGCACGGAAGTCTATGTCTGTTTTAGAATATTAGCATATCTTTAGAGATTTTTCATTGTTGCATTTTTAGCTGTTGATTCATATTTATGATGAACTATTCACTTCTATTTGTTGCATTGCACACTGCATTGTTTTTATCATGTACTTTTATGGTTTAAATGTACGAACTGAATAAAGAAATAAAGAGCAGATAGTAGTAGTAGTTCGCAGTTCTTTGAACACGTCAAATCCTAGAACTTTTACTTGATGAGATGATGGTGATCATTACTGCCATTAAGTCATCTAACAAAAACACAGCGGGAGCTATATAGAAGATACTGGTGAGAATGTAAAGCTTTCAATTGCAAAGAAGCTGTAACCGAATCAGGAGACTATCAATAGTACAAGTAAATGGAATGTTCGCTGCCACCTATAATTATACTTTGACAATTTTAACACTTGGACATTGCAACAACAAAAAGTTGGTTTATGTTATTTTATTTAAACCTTTTTTGTACAGAACAGCTTAACAAATCTATAAATTGGAGGGTGCAATTCAATTAAGCAAAGTAAGTGTGGTCTATAACTAATCTCGACATGTATTTCAGAGTACAGAGAATATGCCAATTCCTTTTTATGAACCATATGTTTCCTCAATTGCACGCCATAACTGATAACTTCTTCCAAGGCAGCAGCTGCTCAGAGTTCATGCGATCAATTACAGGAGTTTGTCAAGAAGACCCTTTCACAACTGTGCAGAATTAACAGACTTAGTGGCTGCTTTAAGAGCTCAAAGCCCACATCTGTTTAACGTCATCATAATTAGCCACTCCCTACTAATCCACAGTGATAACGATCGGTTAAAATTCTCAATATAACAGTTTTCGCTTTGATATTATATTTAAGCAACTTTCATCCTAAATAAGAAGCAAGTTTCTTCTTATTACGTAGACCAAACAAACGAACTGTGATTTTGTGAATTAAATTTCATCTGCCTAGGATAAAGTATATTATTGTGGATGTTCACAGCCTGCCATTTAGTTATGGATTGGCTGCACTTTTTTCAACCACTACAGACACCAGTGAGTGGTTGATGCCCGCTGATGCCATTCTAGGTAAGGTTAAACATGTGAAATAGACAAAAAAAGTTTCAACCATCTACTGGGCCACCATGATACTTTCATTCTCCTAAAAAACAGGCCTTCTTTTCCTCTTTCCCCTCTTCTTCTATTTCAACAGTCCTTTCTGTCAAGTTCTAGGGCTGAAGATGAGGAAACACAAAGTTAAGCGGGATAGAAGATGTTTATAAGGCAATGTCAAGCTGAAGGGTAACTCGTTTTCTCAATATTAGGTAGAGAAAAAAGATGGAGCAGTTCTGGGCCCCTCTGAAATCCTGCTCTGTTCTGGGACTCCAACTGCATGGATTTTTTGGCTGCCAAGCACATCAATGGTAATGAACAAGCCAGCTATCGACAGTGAGAAAGAGCATGGGAAACTATTATACAAGTGACACAGGCTACTAGCTTTACTCAGCCAATAGGCATGCTGGCGACATTATGCAGAAATAATTGTCGCTAAAACAAGAAAACTGAATGGCTACCCTGTTATTAACCCAAACAAACTACATTTACAAGAGCCAGCGAAAGATAAAATAAAAATAGTTTTCATAGAAGCTTGGTAAAAATACGTTTTACTACAAATGAAGGACACAGGGAGAAAGATGGTGTTTGTAGAGACAGGTGTTTTCTGTATTTTCTTAGCAGTGATTAACGGTGGGGGTGGGCGTAACTTGAATAATTCCGTGTAGTATAATCACGCGAATTAACCTAAAAATTCTGCAGAGTAAGTCTGAATTTAGCCCTATTTGTTTAGCGCAAAAATGCCCCCTCATGTCCTAAATGGCCGCGATGATGCATTTTGAGCTAAGAAATAGCGCTAAAAGCAACAGAACATGAATGGCAGAGGGAGAATCTACCAACACACTCCCTAAATGTGGTTCTGGGGTAGGAACTTCCCCCAACTTACTCCTGGTATTTAGCGCTACACAAAATGCATCCTCTCTTACAAAAAGTATGAGATGATGCATTTTGTTCTAGGAAAATCGAGCTAAATACTAAACAACACGAACTGCAGCTAAATTTGTTGATTCTCTTCTAATGTTCCCCCAAATTTGTTAAATAAACAAGTGGCCATAATAGAGTAATTATTGGGAACTCCGCATCAAAGAGTAACGCGGAATTACCGAAATTACTCTGGTTACTCAAGCGTAATTAAAATTACTGCCAAGCCTAATTTACAATAGCAAAACTGATGTCAAAGAAGTCATAGGCCCAAAGGCTAGGTTGAGCTATTTATGATTGATGTTTTGACAGTTTGCAATTTTGTAAATGGGAAACAGAGGGGACCCTGCCAGATCTCCATGTCTCACATACGGCTACTTGAGTAATGGGTATTAATTTTGCTTTCTTCTCAAACTATGGAACATGTTATAACTCTTCAAATAAAACTATCAGAGGTGCAGCAGGTCTGTGGGGCGATACAACTGCAAACGTATGTTTAGCCTAACGTATGTAATTGTGTATTTTAAACATGAGGATGCGGGTCCAGTGGGGCACAACTACCATCACCATTATCTGCATGCGACTGTCTCTCTCAGTAGTGGCCCCATTTCAAACATCCCATGACAACTTCTTCTCCAAGTTTTCTTTTGCAGATCTACTCACTAATACATTAAGTGGATGTTAAAATTACTTCATTACTGGTATTTCAAAATGTTTACCTGGACTTAGATGGCTGTTGAATGTTTTCTATAGTTTGTTGTTTATATTCTTATTTTCAAAGTAAGATGGATTCCTCTACGTTTTTCGTTATTCCTGTGGCTACACTTGCCATGTATTTTCAGCATTCTATTTTAAGTATCTTTCAGGTGTTTGTATACATACCAACATGGCCGCTGAAGGTTTTCGGCTTCAACTGGCTTATTATTTCACGTCATCACGGCACACGCGCCGACTAAAGAATAAACGCTGGGGCACTTGGCACTTACTTTTGTGCTACACGGTGTGCCGCTGGTGTGCCGGAGGCTATGTTTGCCCGCGTGTTTATCAGTCGACTCCTATCCTGAATGTATCGATGAGAGGTCTCTTTGACAGGTGAGTAGTATATTAATAATAAATAATAATCCATATAATCCATATTTGTAAAGCGCTAACATATCACCCCTTAAGGTTTCAAGGCGCTGGGGGCCGTCGGGGAGATTAAGTGAGCTATTGCCCTGAGTCAAATGGTACTGAGCTGAGCTGCCGCCAGTGATCGAATGTGAGCCCCACGCTCCGAAGTCAGCTGCTCCGGCCACTGTGCCACACCTCTCCCATCAACTGGCATACTAAGTTTACATCGGCACAGGGCAAGTTGTACATAGTCTTATTTGGCTGTTTTATCACTCTGCAGCGCGGGGAATTGTCACTGACACTTGAATTCTAAAGACAGGCGCTCAGTTAAAATTATTGTTGCTTCTCGTGAGTCTATAATCTATTGCAACTTATTACATGTGACGTGCAATTTTCATGCTCATTCCCTGAGATTTATGCTTTTGTTGACAGGTTTATCTAGCATCTCAATCCCTTTCAATGTGATACAGGATTTTTCCAATTCATACCTGTTCCGATGTCCGGGTACTTATAACCGTTAGTTTTTGCCTGAACAGTAGTCTCCAATAGGGGCATTGTGTAGGAGTTATATCATGATCATACTCCCTTATTTAACAGTAACTTCTGGAACCGCCGGGTTAGAGCGTTTGATGTCATGCTTCATAGTTCCATTTGCGTGAAATCATTCAGATTCTTTTGTTATGTATAGCCCTGCAATCTGTTTAAGTTAATATTTTGGCAGTTTGCCTCAGGAAATTTTATAATAGGCTTAGGTTAGTACATATGCACTACAGTGTTACTACACATTTGCCTTATTTTCTTGTTTCCATCACTGCAGGAGCTTTACTGACGATTGATTTTTCATCGCGTCTTGGGTCATCTATTCCAGTGGCTTTAAAGGACTCCAATGTTGTTCCACCAAACCCTGCAAGATATGTATATCGTTTTCTAAGAAGGCAGCAATATCGAGCTATATATAACATTACACATTTGGTGCTACACTGTGGGAATCGTGTTTTGATTTTGGAGCACTACTTTTTGCATCTCCGAGGGATTTTCTGGGTTTTCTATCAGTTTGCTTTAAGCACTACGGTATCATAAACTCACAGTTAAGGTACTTGGCACTTCTTGGTGATGGTAGTCACAAATTGTGAGATATTTTAACTTATAATATTTGTGATTTGACTGTTAGGGCACATATAATTATTTACATTGTAATTACAGGTACTGCTCATTGATTTATTTGTGGCTCTCCTGAAGAAGGCGCTTCTGTGCCGAAACACTGTAGATGATTGAAGAGTATCCTTATTAAGACACACTGTGATTTGAAGATTGTATATTATTATTTACAAGCCACATTGCGATTTGATTTCTGTATATAGTATTTAGCAGTTCCAGATTTTGATAGAAATTTTATCCACTGTACATCAACCAATGAATAATTACAATTTGTGCTGCCAGTTTGGGTGTGCGTAGTATGATTGTCTATATCAAGTAAGGAGGTGTGGGTGTCAATTTATGGATCAATAATAATAAAGTTTTGTATATTGTAGAAAGTATGTCATCACAATTTAAATATGAATGAACATCAGTGTTGATGTGACACCCTCTATTCATTATCTGTTTTGTGCCCTCTCTAGTGGTTGTTGGCTGATTTTTGGGGAACTTTTATCCATATAAATTACAGAGAGTTGTCAATGGTCTCTATACATTCATTGAATGTTTTAACATAGCCAGGAAAGGTACACGCCTCCCAATGCCAGGTTACTGTCTGCATGAATGTTTGTTTTCCTACTTCGATTACAGATATGTCTTGAACAAATAAGAACAGATTATCTGATCACCCAATGGATCAGGAGTGGATTATCGCCTGGCATGTAAGTGAAGGAAATGGAGTGTGGCAACTAGTGTTTGTGAATCAGACCAGTAGAGAGGATCGTAAATGAAGTCACCTTTCTTCCATTTCAGAGGTTGCAACTTGAAAGCTGTAGTTGTTTTATTACAGGGTGTACAGAAAGAAATAGCTTTGTAAGGCTACCACTGCCTCTATCTATGCCCTTTCTAACTCACACCTATGATGTGCGTGTATCTATGCCCTGAGGTTAAGGTCAGATCACTAACTGGCACCGAAACAACAAGCATTGGCAAAGCTAATGGGTCTCGTCTATGGGAACTATTGACTTTGCCAATGGTTTTTTAGCCATGCGGTACAGCATTTCTGATGCTGTGCTGCATGGCTAAAGTATTAAATAAAATAAAAAGGCTTTTAGTGCGGCTGTCTTACCTATTTTGTAACCACGCACGCCTGCACCTACAAAGTGACAGTTGTGTTGGATTGGTAACCAAAAAGAAAAAAAACATGCAAAAGTGTGTGTTTTTTTTTTTAAGCGTGTGGGGTGAGCAACTCAGAGGGAGCAACACAGTAGCAGCATGGGGTGCAGGAGGTGGAAGCAATACAGGGGCCCAAGTGGGGGGAAGTAACACAGGATACAAGGGACGGAGGCAAGACGGGGATGCAGGTTTTCAAACCAGGTGGGGAAAGCAACATGGGGCAGAAGCAACACGAGTGCGCGACTGTGGGGAGGAAGCAACACAGGGGACAAGGGGCGGAAGCAACAGGGGGCATCGGTGGTGGGAATCAAGCAGAAGACAGCAACGTGGGGCTAGAAACAAGACATGGGAGAGAAGGTAACGCGGGAGTGTAGAAAAAGTACATGGGCGAAAGAAAGGAACATGAAGCAAAGCAAGGGACAAGAGGGAGACAATGGGAAAACACAGGCACTCTTAGTATTCTTAAATAAAATGAAAAAAGCAGTACCTGAAAAAGTGAACAGTGGAAAGATAGTAATGCGTCAATGCTCCAGGGCTCGGTCAAACAAGGGAAAGGAAAGCCCACACAGCTAACGAATAAGAAACAAGTAATGAGAGTGACAATGAAGCTAGCCAAAGGTAAGGAATGGGCAGGCTGTAAGCCTACTGTAAAATAACAGTATGCCTCACAACAGAGTGGCCTAAAAATGTGGGTAGAACAGACTTTATCTGTTACGCCGTGGACCGAGACATTGCCTGCGACGCTTCATGCTTCACCGCTGCGGGCCGCAACTTGGTCCGCGACACCTGCTTTTCAATCTCAGGTACGCTGCGACTCAGTGCGGCAGCCCGTTGTTTCCTTCCTGGGCGCCAAGGTGCGTCACATGGCACCCCTCTCCTCTTTTGGGGCACGCCGCCAGTTTAAGCGGTGGCCCGTTTCTGGGGCCAAATCATGCTTAAAGCAAAGTGGTTCCATTCTTGGAGCCGCAGTTTCCCACAACATTGCCTGAGCTCCCACTCTGCTTACCTGATGCATGGAGGGGCATTACAGTGAGTTTGCCTGCAGACATTTCTCTTGTCTTGGGGACGTTTTTTCCTTGTATCTTCTTCCCATAATTCTTCTGTCTGATTCCCAGAATGCTTCGGGGAAGGTTATTCTTGCACCATTCCAAGATGGTGGTTTTCCGTATTCTTTCACCTTGTCTTCCCAATCCAAGATGGTGGTTATCATTTCCTGTTGCGTCACTTCCTGACCATGGGTATATAAGGGGCTGAATCTCTCATTTTCCTTGCGTTGCAACACTCTTCGCTCTTGTTGGTGTCTCTTCGCTCCTGTTGGTATTCCTTGTTCCCTGTGGGTTTCCTTCTTCTGCAGGACTCCTCTTCATTTCCCTGGTCTGACGTCTCGTTGCGGAGTATTCTCCTTGCCTTGTCCTGTTGCCTTGATTCCTGGAGTCTCCCCCTCTACCAGAGTTTTTTACCTTCAGGGTTTTTCCTCTCGGGGACTCCTTCGGGAAAGCACTGTCTGCCCTGACACTACATTGTCAGCAGCACCGTGGGTACCGGAAAGGGTCGCCCCTACCTCCGACAGACCAGAACCTTCAAGACCCAGAACCGGGAAACATCTCTACACATTAAGGTCAGAAGAAAGTGTTCAGAACTTGACATTATCAGCTTACAAGGAGGGTGGGCAATGAGTGTAGTGTAGGACGTGTATTTTCCCTACAACTGTCTCAGCACAGAGCGCACCCAGTTCCAGGTTTGACGATAGGAGACGACCACAAGGAGAGCCGATCAGCAATCTAGTCAATGATGTTGTTTCCCACCCCTTTTTTTCTCAGCACACAATACACCCAGACCCAGATATAGAGACAACAGTCTTCACATCAAATAACTGCCACATCCCTCTCTTCTGATTTAGAGCCGTGGCAGATTTTATTTATTTGGAAAGTTTTGAATGTGTGCAAGCAAGGCCACAGGGGCATCACAGAGCCTCATGTTTAACGATTACTTTTACAGTATATACAAAAGGTGCAAAGAGGAAAACCGTATCACAGATATCGATAAACAGTGCAGCAGTACAAAAACTAGGCATTTGTTGTCAACAGCATCAACCAAGCAAGAGCTAAAGGAGCAAGCGCAGGAATGTGGAATACCTATAGCCCAACGCCCAGGACATATTGTTTGGGGTCAAGGGCAACAAGTTTTCATGTGTATTTTGTCCTTGGGACAAGTAGGCCCAACCCCCTGCAGCACAAACCCTTTGGCTGCCAGTTTACAGTACCACATTATGGACCAGGGAATGGCACTGTCTGCAGTTAAGGTAATATTTTTGTCCTTATGTCAATACTGTTCAAACTTGTATTTATGGTTCATTAATTGAAAGCCTTTATTATTAGGGTGAGCGCTCACAGTAAATGTTGTAAGCCCTGACTGCACTACTGACAGTGGTTCCAGTATAAAAATGTGTGCATACGTTTTCAAAGTTTAGCAATATGAGGCTATGTATAATGCTCCCAGAATGCTCTCTGATTTGATGCAAATATTTGCAGAAGCTTGAAAGCAAGATTGATTATTATTTGCTTTCAAAATAAAATGTTCATAAAAGAATGAAAGCAGGAAAAAGCATTTTGCTAAACTACTGTAAAATTTCAGGTACCATTTCTTTGCAGCATAATTTAGTAACGTGTTGATTCATGCTGTATTTCTCAAAAATATTCATAATGGAAAATCAGTGTAACCAGTTTCAATAAGATTATGGGAAACAAAAATAGACCAGCATTGGCAAAGCCAATAGGTCTGAAATTGGGGGTCAGCTTTTTAGTTTTGTCAATGTGTGAATTGTTTTGGCATGACTTTTGTAAAATCGTATTGGTGTGGGAGCTGCCGGGCCCTCACCATTATAAAAAACATTGGCAAAAGCAAAAATTGTTTTTGGTCTCAAAAAGCACACACTGCCACAGTAGTTACTGGCACTGAACAAAACTACTTTGTGTGCCGATTTGCTCCTTGTGAAAGAGCAGAATGCTGTCACTCACAGTGAAGCCAGCCGATACAGAGAGAGAAGCAAAATTTGAATAAACGCAAAAGGTCATGGCCAACGCCAGACCAAATTTGGGGCCCAATTATTACAGAAAGTCTCAAAAGTGCACCTATGGTAAATGTCCTTGCATTAAGTGCAGCTATACGGCTTTCGTGAATTCCCAAGAATTTACAGAAGTAGGAGAAGAAATAGTACTCCTAGAAAATATTTGTGAACTGCATTTTAGCATGAGCAAATATGCATGTGTAGATTTCCTCATGCGAAATTCTGAGTGTTTACAAGTTCACTTTCCATCCAACCACTTTTTTCCCCAACTCTGGAAGAAGGTTTACTTCGGCCACTGTCAGGAGTAAATTTCCAACATTTCTCAGTATGGGAAAAGATTAGAGAAGAATTGTTGAAAACCCTTAAAACATTCAAGTTAGTAGGTTTGCAGACTCAAAAGGGCATTCTAACCCTGGAACTATTGCTTGCCACTACCTTCAGCCCCAGTATGTAGATCTGTGGAAACATGGCAACATAAGGGGATTGCAAGTATTCGAACACTATGGTATGAGCCCTGGCATAATCAGAGAGGCTATATCAGAGCTCTTATATAAGGAGATTGATGCCATAATTTGTCGCCGCACTACATGGCAACAAAGGGACAAGTGGATTTTGTTACAGGACAAGTAGATTTATGAAGCAACCTGCCACAATGACAAGTAGATATTTTATTTAATTCCACACCCCTGAAACGGATACATTGAAACCCTCAATGTAAATTACAAAACAGTTGTAATGACGCTTGCGTGTCTGAGATCCTTTACAGAAATTGTCTTTCACTCTTCTAACTTTTGAGAGGCGGGATGGATGAAATGATCTTAACAATTAGGAATGTTTCTCAATCACAGACGTTTTCATAATTCTTAACCACGTCAAAGATAAGATGAAGAAAATGACAAAAACACAAACGCTTCATGCTGGCTGTTTTCCACCCATTGTTAGAACACTGAAAAAAAGACAAGCGCGATCTGTAAGGTTTGAAGATTGGTCTACTAAACACCAAAAGCCATTCACAGTATTCAGAAGAGTCCTTTAATTAGCTGTGTGGGAACCTATAGGTATAGTGAATATGCATTCCCCGGAAACAGCAACCAGCTAGGTAAGACGATATATATCAAGCATTTTTTTACAACACTCAAATACAAAGGTAACACAATTGTTTTCAAAAAAGGGGCAGAAGGGTAAGTTGAGCTGTTTCTCTCATCTTTTATTATTCATATCACTGAAGTTGCATTGCACTGGTCATCTCTTCAGCTTTATCAATAACGCAAAAATAAATTAGATAAACAAAGGGCATCTTACACTAGTTTTGTGGTTTCCAGTGATAAAAATAAAATTTCCGTTTACCCAACTCACTGGTACTCAAATTATTAACCTCAGAATGATGAGTCTGGTAGGTTCCTGGCTTAACCATGTGAGCCCATATCTTAGTGAACTTTCTTAGCTTGGAATTTCGAAGCATATGAACTGTGTCAGACTGCTGAAGTGCAAAAAGTGAAATGCATCTGAGATTAATGAACATCTTTGGAAGAGATCAGCCCTTGGCTGAATTAAAATGTTCAGATTAAAACATTACTTCGAACTCATTGCAATGATAGATGTGAAAAGATGCTATTGCTTACCCTGTTCTCCAGCTCAGGAGGGAATTTCGTCTGGAACTGGCATAGTGTACCATTTGTGTAGTCCCTCTGGATAAAGACTTTGCCAGCCACAGCTGCCTGCTGCCTCATCGCGGCCAGCCTTCAGGTCTTTAAAAAAAGAAGAAGAAAAAAAAAACAGAAATGGAGTAGAAATAAAAAAATAAACGGTCAACACAATCCAAATGAACTCACATGTCCACTGCTCAAACTAATTTCATATCTCATTATACTAATTCACCACTAATCCTCTTTGGGTTCGGAGCAGTGTACTAATTGCCAAAATGGCGCTTCGACGCCTCATCGGAGGTAGTAAGCACTATATAAATGAAATTCTATGTCAGGACTGGAGGCGAGGATTATGCCTTCTTTCTTCACTTTATTTAATAGCAGCTCATTAAAAAGTTAAACTACATTTCCCATGAACCCTTAGGGAAAGTTAGTAAAGAAAAACACATGCCAACAGCCAATCAAGCTCAGGTAACAGTGTCCAATCAAGGGCCTCCAAGCCCAACATAGTCCTCTGTCAGTGTCCCTTCGCCATCTTTCTTCGCTGCTAAGCAGCCAGATAAGAACCCTTCAGAAGTTTACTGTTTGGTGCTGCTTTACTGTTTGACTTGTGTAATTTTTTACTGTATCGCTTGTTAGACAAGTAATTGTTGTGTTTGGTGCTTGCGCGGTGCATCGCGCTCGATTTTCTCCTTGCTTTTAAAAGTTATTTCTGTGATATATTTTGCGATGCAACGACGATTTCCTGATCGTTTTTCTTGCGGTGGCACCGCGGGAGCGTTTCTCGCTCCTACGCGGTGAGTGCTGGTGTTCCTGCTCAGTGCCGTGGACCTCCCACCGCTAGGAGGCGTGAAAGGAGGCGCGAAGTGCGACGCGATGCTTGAATTCCCCACATTCTTGGGAATTCAGGCATCGCGCGCATTCTAGAGCGGCCGGTCTGAAGAGAGACGCCCGTTTGGGTCCGTACGCGGTCGAGGTGCTATAAATAGTACAAAGCAGCCGACCGCTCGTTTGAAACTGACGCTCTGTTCCCATAGACAAATAACGCTGGGACCGGAGTCTGTACCTGTATTTTCTAACGTCCTGATTGGATCTGTATCAGGCCTGAAGGCCTTGTGTGGTGGGACACTACCCAGACCGGCTCCCTTGCCATAGGGACGACTTTGCCAATATTTTTACTTTCCACCAGCGTTCTTGTGTCCCTGGGGCTAGAACCCCAATAAAATTCGCGGAAAATCCGCTAAAAACTCTAGGCTGACACCCAGCCCCAAAAGATTGTGGGCCCTGTCGTGAGGCCGGGTGGACTGACAACCAGACACCTATTCCTTTGGTCCTTGACCTTCATTTAACTAACTATGGATTACCAGGATGATTACCATGAGGAAGATCCCCTTGCCGACCTACCCTGGGGTGACCCATTTTATGAGGCTGTAGACACCTCAATTTACCGAGCGGTGGAGGAAGCCATGACTCCTCTAGAGGAGAGGCTCTCCCGCCAGATTGCTCAAGCCTTTGACAGGCTTACTCCCCAGGCTTCTACCGCAACTGCGGCCCCGAGGGTCCAGGAGCCCAAGGCTTGCCGCCATCTAAGCGGCCCCGTGATTCTGGGGTGGATCTTGACGCTTTTGCCAGGCTGAAACAAGCTTTTCTGGATAGCCAACCTGCCCACCCACAGGGAACCCCCTCCCTCCTCCGCCAGCTGACCCTAGCACTGATCCTAATGCGGCAGGAGACATAATTTTTTACTGTATCGCTTGTTAGACAAGTAATTGTTGTGTTTGGTGCTTGCGCGGTGCATCGCGCTCGATTTTCTCCTTGCTTTTAAAAGTTATTTCTGTGATATATTTTGCGATGCAACGACGATTTCCTGATCGTTTTTCTTGCGGTGGCACCGCGGGAGTGTTTCTCGCTCCTACGCGGTGAGTGCTGGTGTTCCTGCTCAGTGCCGTGGACCTCCCACCGCTAGGAGGCGTGAAAGGAGGCGCGAAGTGCGACGCGATGCTTGAATTCCCCACATTCTTGGGAATTCAGGCATCGCGCGCATTCTAGAGCGGCCAGTCTGAAGAGAGACGCCCGTTTGGGTCCGTACGCGGTCGAGGTGCTATAAATAGTACAAAGCAGCCGACCGCTCGTTTGAAACTGACGCTCTGTTCCCATAGACAAATAACGCGGGGACCGGAGTCTGTACCTGTATTTTCTAACGTCCTGATTGGATCTGTATCAGGCCTGAAGGCCTTGTGTGGTGGGACACTACCCAGACCGGCTCCCTTGCCATAGGGACGACTTTGCCAAATATTTTTACTTTCCACCAGCGTTCGTGTCCCTGGGGCTAGAACCCCAATAAAATTCGCGGAAAATCCGCTAAAAAACTCTAGGCTGACACCCAGCCCCAAAAGATTGTGGGCCCTGTCGTGAGGCCGGGTGGACTGACAACCAGACACCTATTCCTTTGGTCCTTGACCTTCATTTAACTAACTATGGATTACCAGGATGATTACCATGAGGAAGATCCCCTTGCCGACCTACCCTGGGGTGACCCATTTTATGAGGCTGTAGACACCTCAATTTACCGAGCGGTGGAGGAAGCCTTTGACAGGCTTACTCCCCAGGCTTCTACCGCAACTGCGGCCCCGAGGGTCCAGGAGCCCAAGGCTTGCCGCCATCTAAGTGGCCCCGTGATTCTGGGGTGGATCTTGACGCTTTTGCCAGGCTGAAACAAGCTTTTCTGGATAGCCAACCTGCCCACCCACTGGGAACCCCCTCCCTCCTCCGCCAGCTGACCCTAGCACTGATCCTAATGCGGCAGGAGACATAGATGAGGAGCCAGGCCCTTCCAGGCCTTGGCTTCCGTCCCGTCCTTCTCAGACCCCCCAGAGCACGTCAGACATGCTCGACCCAGATGATATCGTCCACCCACGCTCCTCAGAGTGGGCCCCGGCCGATAAGGTTGCCAGCTATGTGGCGGGGCGCATTCGTAGACCGCTTGAGAAGGAGGCCCGCAATTGCCTCCGGACAGAGTGCCCCCGCCCGTCCCTTGAGGGGAAAGTGGCCCTTACCCCGGAGATTGACCCCCGCATTGCCACCTTTTTGCAAAAACTCATTAGGGACCCTAAGAAAGGGATCGACAGGTAATGGAGGGCATGTCAGGATAAGCTCCTGGATGCTCTGGGACCCATGACAAAGATCCTGGACATGGCCGAGGAGGCCAAGGAATCCGGCTCAATGATTTCCCCAGAAACCTTGTCAGGGTGGGCCCAGAGAGCCATTATTCTTTTGGGCAATGCGAATTGCGCCTTTTCCACCGAGCGCCCCCGTTCCCTGCTCATTAAGGTCGACCCGAAATTGGGGGATCTGGTGGACTCGGACGCCATTGCTCAGGGAGGTCTCTTTGGCGAGCCTTTTGTTAAAGAGCTCGGCAAATTTGTAAATACTTTCACATCATTAGATAAGGCTCAGACCACGATAAAGAGTGTTCCCTCGTGTTTTTCACGGGGCCGGCAGGGGCCGCTCGGCCGGTCGTCAACCCCACCAAGGTTCGCAAAGGGGACAAGGCTCCAGGCAGTATCAAGGTCAGTCCCGTTTTGGGAATTTCTACCCCACGAGAGGACGTCGTGGCAAGGGTAGAGGCTTCAGAGGAGGAGCGGCCACCTCAAGACGACCGCGGAGACCTAGCGTCGTGGCCGATGCCCGGTGGAGCTACCCATGTAGCTATAGGGGAGACTGGCTGTGGACCCCCTCGGCCGTCACCTACCCATCCGGGCATAGGACACACCTTCCTTCGTCTCTCCGTTCTTGTTTCCTTCCGCCCCCCCGCCTGCCGACGACTTCCGAGGATCTGCCGATGTCGGATGATATTCGGAGTGGCCGACGCCCTTTGGAGATGCCTGGGTGGCTATGGAGGTTGATGGACTGGTGATCTGCCCTCCGGCCATCTCCTAGCCTTTCCCGGGCTCAATCCGTAGTTGCCTGACCCCCTGCTTCGCCTTCAGGAATTGGCGCTTGGGATGCGCGAGTTTCGTTTCCCCAGCAATGGATGCAGCTGAGTGAGACTTGCGTTGCTGCGATCCAGTGTCCCTGAGCTTGTTCTTCTCTTCTCGAGCCGGGTGAGGAGCACCCTCTTGATCCCCGCTGCTGTCCCTCCTGTTTTCCGGGACTACTACCCGGGCACCCGTGTTGACTTTGTGGCTTACCTAATCGACGAATCTGCTGCCCCTACCGTCCCGAATGTGTTACATGTAAGTGTCCTGAGTCTTTGATCGGCTACCTTCAGCCCTCTTCCCTCCTTGCTCCGGTAACTGCCACTCCTCCCAACCCTGCTCCGTGGAGCCAGCTCCCTTGTAATTTCTGTGATTGGTTTTATACTTGCCCCGCCATTTTGGGTTAATTGCCATCGGTGACCGTGTCCCGGGTCCTCCATCTTGGCGGCTTCAATCCGATTCATCATGCCGCTGGACTACGCCCGGGGTCGCCTGACTGTCCCCTTTGGGTCTCATACTCCCCTCTCATCTTGCTCAGTCACCGCGACACAGGATGTTATGATTGCCAAACTCCTAGCCGGTTTGTTTGTATCTCACACTGACTTTTGGTTCCCCTGGAGCTCTTTCCCCGTTTCTGGTTCTACCTGGCCCTTTCTTCTTCCCACCCCTTTTACTTTTCCCCCTCTTCCTTCTATTCCCCATATGTCGTGTTTATATGGTATTCTTTGCTATAGTACCTCTTGTTACTGTGTAACTGTGTTTTTTTTCCTATGTGAAACCAGGCTCCTGTAATCTGATGTTCATTTTGTAACTAGCTAATTCCTCATGTAAAGCGCTCTGATACCTCCGGGTCTAGCCAGCGCTATATAAAACGCAGCAAATAAATAAATAAAATAAATAAATAAATCAAGTCCCGGTGAGTGTTTTCCCTTCTTCCCATCTAAAAATAGGGGGGCGGCTGGCGAATTTTTGCCAGGCCTGGATTTCCATCACGCGAGATGCGAGGGTGCTGCAGACGGTGCAGGGGTTTCGCATAGACTACATAGGGGAACCGATTCAGCTGTCCAAACCCAGGCCCATTCAGTTTTCTCTCCAAGAGGCCGCCCTTGTAGACGAGGAAGTCACATCCTTCCTCGACAAGGGCGCCATCTCCCTATCCTCTCCTCACCCAAGGGGCTTTTTAAGCAACATATTATTGGTCATAAATCTAAGCGAATTCAACGAGTGGTTGGTTTACCGCCACTTCAAGATGGAGGGGATCCGCCTCCTCCGAGATGTCTTGCGTCCTCAAAATTGGATGGTTCGCTTAGATCTCAAGGATGCCTATTTGGTAATCCCAATATTTCCTCCCCACAGACGCTTCCTCCAGTTCGTCTGGCGTCATCGAACCTACGAGTTCACCGCTCTTTCATTCGGCCTTTCCTCAGCTCCCTGGTGCTTCACCAAGGTGCTCAAACCAGTGGTGGAGTACCTGAGGGCTCGAGGCATTCGGATGATCGTATACCTGGACGATCTCCTACTAATGGACTCTTGCCCCCGTCAGCTATCGGCCCATCTTCAGATGGCGGTGGACCTGTGTGAGAAAGTGCCCTCTTTCTTGCATGGTATGCCCCCACTTTTTGCTGAATTGCTGATGTGCTTTGACTGAGTGTGCCCTGGGCTCCTGCCAATCAGGTACCCAGGGCCTGTGTTCCTTCCCTAAAACTGCATTGAAGCCTAAACCCAATTGGCATCTCTGGCCACAGGTAGGCCCCTGGTAAATGGTACCACAGGTACCCAGGGCACTGTGACCAGAGAAGGTCCCCAAGGGCTGCAGCACTTGTTGTGCCACCCTTAGAGGCCCTGTACCCTGACACACACACACTGCCTTTGCAGGCAGCGTGTCTTGGTGCAGAACAAAGTGAAGAGCCGACATGGCACACACCCCTGTGTAAGAATTCATCACAAAGTTGAGACACACGAAATTTGTGTCCCAAAAGAGTTGCACAGCTGGATACACATTTGTGAAACAATTTTACACGTGGAGTACGTGTAAAATTGTTTCACAAATGTGTATCCAGCTGTGCAACTCTTTTGGGACACAAATTTCGTGTGTCTCAACTTTGTGATGAATTCTTACCCATTGCGCATTTGGAACGGAGCGCATAATAGAGTGAATGCACGCTAAACATGACAAATGGATTTAAATTTGAACTTTGGCAAACCAAGGTGTGCTTCAGACTTTTTTCAGACACACCCCTGTGTGCCATGCCCACAAACCACTGCCCTGGCATCCATCAGTCACCCCTCTAGCAGCTGGGTGCCCTATGCCAGTGGTGAGGGTGCAGGTGCCGGAGCCCTGTACCCCTACAGTACCCAGGTCCATTCCTGGGCACTGTAAGTGCAGTGCTGCCATTAAGAGTATATGGTGCTGGGAGCTTGTCATCACGAACTCCACAGCACCATAATGGCTGCACTGAAGTCTGAGAAGTTTGGTATCAAACTTCTCAGCACATTAATCCCACACTGATGCCAGTGTGGGATTTAATGTAAAATGCACGACAGAGGGCATCTTAGAGATGCCCCCTGAAACTCGACCAACTCCCAGTGGGCTGCCGAGGCTGCCACCACCAGACATGTTTCTGAACCCCTGGGTCGAGAGCTTGCCGCTCTCGGGGGCCTGAAACAATGCACATCCTGGGACCAGGTGCCAAGCCTCCTCCCCTAGGATGGGCAGGGTTCACGAAGGAGAAGCTTCAAAGGCATACCGCCTTGTGAGCCTCTCCAGACCACTTGCTGTACTCAGCAACTGGTCCCCACTGGCTCTACCCCCCACTTTGGGCGGGAGACCCGGCGGGAAAAACAAAGTGAGGAAGAGAGGTGTGCCCACCTCTGCCAACTCCACCCCTAAGGTGGAGGAGGCGAGGTGAAGCGCAACCTCGAGTCCCCGCCATCTTGGGGATGGGGGGACCCAGCCAACCCAGGACAGGCTCCTGCCCCCTCCCACTGGAGAGTGGCAGAATAGGGGTGTACCCACCCCAGGAAGGGACCCATTGGTCCCTGCCCTTTACCTACCTGTAACACCCCTAAATTTAGTATTTAGGGGCACCCTGAACCTTCCTTCCTCAGATCCAGCAACAAGAAAAGGAAGAAGAAGAAGAAGGAGAAGCCGTGCAGAGCTAACAAGAGGACGACGCCCACTGACTTGGCCCCAGCCCTACAGGCCTGTCTCCCCTTGAACCTGCTCCTGCAAAACCCCAGTGTGCCAGCGGCCAGCAACCTCAAAAACCCCGGAGGACCTGCCTGCCTTCACTTTCCAAGCTGTTTCTCCCGTGAACACCGGACGTGTTTGAACTGCAGCTTCTGGTGCCAGCCAGGAACCGCGAATCCCGCACACTCTGCACCCACTGAATCCGGCCCGAGCTCGAGTGGGCAAACCCAGAGGAGGTCCCCCCGGCGAACCTGACCCGAGATCCGGCGACCCCTGACCTGCCTCAAGCCTCCTGACGACGCCTGCAGCCTCAATCCAGAGGACCCCCTACCGCAACCAGAGCGGGTAAGAAAATCCGACGTCCCAAGGCACCCCTGCACCCGACGCCCCACGGCCTTGTGTGCCCAAACCAACTGTGCCTAACCAACCCTCTACATCCCAACTTACCCCTCGAAGTGGTGGTAGCTCATGGAAGATCCTCGACCACGAGCCTGCAGTGTTTCTTTGTCCCGGAGAATCTCCATTGAAATCAACAGGGCACCCGACCTCAAAACAGCACCCTGCACCCGGCCGCCCTAGTGCCGCTGAGGGTGCCCCTTTGGTGCTAAGTTGGTCCCCAACGTGCCCTGAGCTTAACCCTAGGAGCTTTGCTCCCACAACCCCGTGGCCCGCTTGCCAGCAGCCACCAACTGGAGTCCCCCTATCCTCCATAGGATAACATTGGGCCTCAACACTCTGCACCTGGCCGCCCTAGTGCAGGAGGCAGGTATCAGCCTTCGTCACTTCGGCGCTCATTCAGCTCGAGGGGCAGTGGCCTCTAAAGCATTTGGCGTAGGTGCCCGCTTAGAGGATATCCTCAATGCGGCAGACTGGTCTTCAGACTCCACGTTTAAGAGATTCTATTTCAAGCCGGTGCTGAACATGGCTCACCTCGTCGTGAGCAAGCTTTGAACTAGCATAATCCTCGCCTCCAGTCCTGACATAGAATGAAAAATTTCCTAGCTAACGTAACGGAAAGTTTCAATTCTATTAAGGACTCGGAGGCAAGGATTATCCCACCATAGGGTCCAAAAAGAGACACCCCTCCCCGTATTGCAGTAAGTAATCTTGTTTAGATATAAGGGGTTGGATTGTTTAATTTTGTTCTGTTGTGCTATAACTGCATTGCTGCTTACCTTGCAGGCTGTGGCAGTTGAGGCTCAAGTGGTAATATGTCCCTGTCTTTGTAGGTTCTGATGCAAACAAACAGGATGCATGAAGGTGATCCGTTGGCTGACTTCGCGCAACGAAAGAGAGCGAAGGCATACTGACAGAGGACTATGTTGGGCTTGGAGGCCCTTGATTGGACACCGTTACCTGAGCTTGATTGGCTGTTGCCATGTGTTTTTCTTTACTACCTTTCCCTAAGGGTTCATGGGAAATGTAGTTTGTTAACCTTTTAATGAGCTGCTATTAAATAAAGTGAAGAAAGAAAACATAATCCTCGCCTCCGAGTCCTTCATAGAATTGAAACTTTCCGTTACGTTAGCTAGGAAATTTTTCATTACAATATCCTAATCAGGGTCCACCTACATCAAATGTAAGCTAAACTTTGTTGTCTTTCGAATTCAGTTAAAAAGGTATCTTACTCTTACATCCCAGTTTTCCCTTTCTGAACTGGTTGGGAACCCTGCCACCAGTAGCTGCACCCAGAAGTGCCTCGACAAATGTCAATTCAGGGCTTTGAGCACATGTACCATGCATGCTTGCATCATACATGTATGCACACTCTCATCACTTGCCTTTTCTCCATCTGACGGTGTGGATTAGAAATTTTCTCTCTCTCAGTTAATTCCAAACACAGGGACCGGCCCCCAACACCTCTTGATCTCTCAGGTTTTTTTTTTAGTGTACTCCATTTTCCCTCCATCTATTTCCTTCAGCTTGGGTGCCTATACCTCAATGCTTTGGATTTAAGTCACGTACACTGAGTCACTGACATTTGGCTGCAGCTGGCCCAAATAACCACAGATGCTCCTGCTTAGGGAAAGGTCTGAGCTCTGTGTAATATTATTAGAACTAGGTATAAGAAATAAGAGTTACATGGTGAATACAGGGCTTAAATAGTCAGATGTGATACAGAGTGCTCTTCTGCCAGTGAAACAGAGGCATCCCAGTAGGGAACCTCACACATGAAAGTAAATGTATGGCTATGGAGGCCTACACAACTGATAAGAGTGGCCTCAAGGAAGGTGAAAATACCTAGTTGTAAGACCGTTTTTTTACCACTGTACCACACAACTTGTTTCAGCAAGATCTAGGTGTCACAGTTCAGGGAAAGAGCTTGAAGTCCCTCGGGGAAGAGGGCACTTTAAAACCTCTCCTTTTCCAGAGACTGTCCCGAATCAAAATCAGCTCCTTGTCTGAGAGCAGATGTCCCAAACCACCAATGCATCACAGGGGACTAATCCACTCTTCTTGGTGCAGTGCTTGATGCCTGTAGCAAGATAGTCCCAGGAATCAGAGCAACAGACCCACTATCAGCCCACTCCAGTGACAGTGGAGGTGCACCAGTGTGTCGAGCCCAGCTTCATTTGTGGGAGATCTGTTGCAGTGCCAGCCTAACCAGGCAGGCCTCTTACCACCCTCAAACTGGTCTCTATGAACGTTCCAACAGTAGAGGTCTAATTGGGAGGTTGGCCCTACACCAGAGGCACACCACACCAAGGATTGCATGGTCTGCCACTGTCCATGCCGGTCTAGATCTTCGAGAGGCAGGAGCTGGCTAGCAATAGTCTCCTTGGGTCAAGCTGCAGTAGTCCTATGGGACCCTTTCATTATAATCAACTGTCTCAATAGGACTCAATTTCCTTGGACTAAGCCACGACTATCACTCCCACCTGCTTCCTTCTACCACCAGGGCAGTGAACACCATGGAATACACATTTGACTTACTGATCCATCATCCAGGAGTTATCAAAATTCTGCCAGCTCCTCTTTTATCAGAGTGCAGTTGTTCCCTTATGCTGAACTCACTCAAAGGCTAATTACTAAATTAATGTAAAATTAAGGACCAAACGGTCTGCTTCAATCCCTCCAGTGGCAGTGCTGTGCAGCTGTTGTCAACCCTGTGGCATATCCTACTAACCACATTGCAACTTCCGAAGATGAAGACAAGCCAGAGGCACCAGTATCCCATCCCATCCCAACCAGGACTGCTAGTTCTGGTCCAGCTGCCAGTCGCAATGCCGACAGCACTAGCTTAGCCTCCAGGTATAGGTGAAGACCCTTGGATTCATCTCCCACGCCTACTCCTTGTAAGGAGCTGATTTCAGGGAGACAGATGCCAACTGCGGAACAGTAACCCAGAGGCCAGTACTTTCAACCACGATGACAGTCTCCCAACCAGGCAATACCATGCTTAAAGGATTGCGATGATCCAGAGTACTGAGGCCCAAACTGTAGCCTGACTAGGCCTTTAAGCCACCAGTGATCAAGCCGCATCAAAGAGATGTTATGGAAGCTTTTGTATCAGCTTGCAATTTGAAGAACCTTAGACAACAAGTACTGAGCTCCTAACCACAGTCCAGTTTTTGTCTCTGGGATCCACCCTGATCAGTCGGTTGTGGTGATGCCTGCTTCCCTGAAGGACGCGACAACATCTTTGCTCTTGAACAATGAGGCAAAGTATCTGAGTCATATGACAAAAAAAACTACATTCTGAGCATCTCGCACGCTGTGACCAGCCAGAAAAAAGGTACACGTCATTGATTAACCTTGGTGATGCAGAGCAAAAACTGAGTGTCCTGGGATCTCACTTCTACTCAAAAGAACCATGAACTCCAGGCTGCCTGTGTGATGACAATTATTTTTCAAGTTCCCAGAACTTAAGACTGAAGCTCAGGTAAACCTCATCAGCCTCTTCATAAATGCAAAGAATTTGTTTGATCCCTGGATGGATAAGGACATCCAGCTATACAGGATAGGCATGGTCATAACCCAAAAGCATAGTCTCATCCAAGATATTTCACGACCAAAGCTATCTCCCCTCATTCAGCTGGCAAAGTCTTTCCAGTATTTCGAGGCTAGGGGGCGATTTTACTCAAAACCCCTCATTGAAGCCTATTGATCCTGAGGAACCAATCAGTCAGAGATGTGCATGAGAATAAAGAAACAAGTCTGCTCCTATGCTCTACTTGCTCTTCTATGTATCATATCGTGGGATCCATTCTGCTTTAGTGGGGGTGCATCATCAACAGCTATTCTTTACAGCTTCCACTGACAACGCATTCAGGTCATTTCTGTCCCAATCAGTATCCCAAGACCTTCTGCAGTAGGTTACGAGACTCCTCCTTCTAGGAGCTACTAAGGCAATCCCACCAATGAAAAAGGGTGGGACAGAAATATTATTTCCAGTATTCCCATGCAAGGAAAAGGGAGGAAGGCTCCACCCCATGATAGAACTCAACGATCTAAACCTCAATGTTAGTCTCTTAGAAGCGGACTTTAGCTCAAGGTGTAACAGCTGGTCCAAACAATGAATGGTTATGTTCTCTGGGCCTACAGGGCATCTATAAGCATGCTGCTGCCCTGGATGGACACAGAAGTACCTCTTTTACAATGGGACATCAAAACTACCCCTATAGGACAATGCCATTCGATCTCAATGACAAACAACATGTCTTTACCAAGATGTTTGACTCTGAGGCAATCTTTCTGTGACATAAAGTCCACTGCAACACGTACTTGGAAGATTCTCTAACCCAAGGTAGGGAGTGGAATCTGGATTAGCCCAGACACCCATCACCATATACAATCTTAGGTTTTTAGGATACTACTAAGAGTCCTTCTTGGTACCTTCAGTTGTAAATTCCAGCTAGTGAAATCCTTCCCTGCTCCAGAAAGGGTAAAGAACATCAGCGAAATAGTAATTACTTCTTCACCAACCAGACTGTGAATGCCTGGTGGTGACAGAGGCTTCTAGGGCTAGAAGCATTTTGCATATGGGTTGCCTCATGCATTACTAAGGAAGGAGTTTAGTTCAATGACAGCATACCAGTCTGTGAGCACTAACAGCCATTGTTCCACCCCCCACGTGCCATTATAGACGAGCGGGAGGAGGAAGCAGAAGAGCCATCTAGCAAAGGTCTTTGAGGTCAGGCAGGGTTAGAAAAATGGCACACCTGTGCACGCAGCTAGGCTTTTAAAGATCCAAGCCCTGCTCCTAGCTGGACTTGGAGGCAGAAGGTGTGGGCCACGTATGACAAGTACCTTTTAGGGATTGTAGTCTTCTTTGGTCCCCTGTCGCAGTACCTACTTGTAATGCACCCAAAGGCACCAAAACGTGAGTGGAGAAGGAAAAGAAACAACAAAGCAAGCTGCAAAAGTTCAATAAGTGCAGTCGAAGTAAAATGTTTTGCTCAAATTTGTGTGTATTGCAATGTCAAAGCACTCAATAGTTGGGGTATTTCGGTTATGGTCTCAACCATAGGTTTTGAAATAAACCTCATTATTTCACTGCAGTTCAAAACTATCTCGCCTGCTAGACTCCTTTCCCCCACCCGAACACAACGAGTGGCCATACTAAATGGAATGATTTGCATGACAGATTGTAAGGAAAAAAAAAAAAAAAAGGATTACCTAAAATAAGACTAGCAGAAAGGGTGGGTGTTCTATCTGGATCCAAAGGAACAACTACGACTTTCCAATGAGAAAGCCTATTTATTACTTGAATATACCATCTGGGGCTGCAAGCCATAACTGGGCATAATTCATTATTTTGGTATGTGCTCTTCATATAAAAGATTTAGTTTGGGTGTTCCCCACATGGCGCGTTGATGAGGAAAAGGATTACTCATATAACCTTGTCTGGTGCTTGCATAAGGATAGCACCTTGAAAACAATTACATATTTTTAATAGTTACCCATATATTGAACAGCAATAAAATCATGACTGTACTCAAGTCAGACGCATTGATGAAGTTAAATCATGTTATTCTACCATTTCCTCTTGCTGTTCTTTTTCTGTTGCCACTTGTTCCAAGACTTTAATAACATAGTTGACATTGGCCTGCTTTATACTGGTTCACTCCCTTCATTCATTAGCCATTTGACTGCTGTACATACATTGCATTGTATCCGTGAATTAAACTGTATTCGCACTAAGTACAGAACAGGGAACTTAATATGTAATTTACGGAACTCAAAAGGTTTTAATATACTGTATTTAATGTCAGCTGTGATTTTGTACATTAGAATGGACTCTCTGAAATAAACTATACTGATGATAATTAGCAAAACATACCCAGACAATAGGAGGTAGTGGCTAGACTTGAGCTTCTCATGCACTTACCAGTGAGCTTCCAAAATAAAAGAACATAGTTCCTCAAGCAACAATTGTAAATGTAAAGCATACACACAATATACCTCACTTACAAACCAAAAAAAGTATCAACATTTTTGTAGAAAGGGAAATGTATTACTTTACATACAATATTCTTTGCTATTTTTTTGTGACAATCTTTGTAACTTCTTCTCTTTGCTCTCGTGCTGTACATAGACTTCTAATCTTCCACACACCTGGATTCATATGTTCCCCCACAGACATGATTGCCACTGCACCCACTTTGCTTCTTCTGCTCCCATCTTCCTGCTCATCCAACCAGACACATTAGGTTACCTATCAAGTATGAACTGTCTTATACTCATAATAATCTTTGACTGCAGATGGACAATTCTTAAAATTAGCTGTGTGAGATTTAGAACCACAACATTTGGTCTTGTTGACAATACTGTATGAAATAGTTTCATTAGCCTGGTCTATCATAAAACTTGTGTCCTCATGCTTTCCCGCATAATACACAAACGTGGGTCAGCTATCTCTTCAGCTGAACGTATACATATTTCAACACTCTTGATGAAGTCAATAATCATTTTAGGACATGAAGTCTTATCTCTTAAATGTAGCCCTTGAATTTCCTTATTAAAGCAGAACAAAACAATCTTATCTCTAATGTACAAATCAATGGCACCAGCAATTCACATTGAAACGCCAACTTTCTCATGGCCCCTACATATGACTGTATAGGTTCATTAGGAAGTTAGTATCTAGTGTATAATTTGTGTCTTTCCATTACTATGTGAACGTCGACTTTGAAATCAAGTTTTAGTAAATCAACTGCTTCAAAGAAGTCACCGTAATCACCACTCACAGGGCTACTAGGAAGTTTGCATCTTGAAAGATGTTTGAAGACATTTTGTGCCTCTCTACACAATAAATTCAAAAGTAAAGCTGTTTTCTTTCTACTTCAAATGCTTTGCTGTCAGTAGCAAGTAAATAAATTAAACATTGTTTTCAATATCATACTTGCTTCTCTGGACTCTCCAGAAACAGTGGTGGTTAGTTTTAGCTGAACGTTATAAAATTATATAAGAAGATGGTGGTACATTTTGGTGGAGATGAGAGTACTAGCAAAATAGTATAATGGTAATCAAGGTGAATATTGATTTGAGGCAATAGAAACACTCACTGCAGCTGTATAGTGACACTCAAAACAAGCATTGGCATAGCCAATAGGTCTCGCCTTTGGGACCTTATAAGTATTTAGTTATGCAGCACAATATCCTTGGTGCAACAACATCAAGTGTTGCATGGCTAAACACTTATACGGTCCCAAAGGCGAGACCTATTGGCTATGCCAATGCTTGTTTGAAGGTCCTAGTAAATTAAGTGTGCAAGCAACTGAGGCAAAGAGGTTGGAGTGAGATTAGAAGGTATTTGCTTATGGGCCCTCAGTCTTGGGCAGGTTCCAGGGTTTAGGAATGGCACAAAAGCCTTTTTGCTTGGTTGGAGTCAAAAGCAGGGTACATGGCTGCTTAGCAAAGCTATGGATATGGGTCGAGCAGCCCAAGAGAGTGAGAAAACCACGCTGCCGCCGTGACCAATTGTCTCCGCCCTTCCCTGTGTATAGCCAATGATGGACAGTGCCATGTGAGGAGAAAAGTGGGAGGAACAGGAGAGGAGGGATCAGTGATCATATGTGGCCTAACAGCCAGAAAGGTGGACCATGAAGCTGGGGAATCAGGTTCAAGTCTCGGCATCAGCCCTGGCTGTAAATTGAAAGTGTCCATCTGTAATGCAACTGGCGGTCATGTAAAGCGCTCCGATAACTTTGGGTCCAGTACACGCTATATAACATTGCAAAATAATAAAACAACAAGCATTTGAAATGCAATAGGTCTCGCATTTACACGAGTTTGAGCTATTGGCATTGTAAATGACAATGCCTTTTATTTAGGTTTTGGTTTTTAAAACATAAATAAAAGGCATTGTTATTTACAATGCAAATAGCTTAAACTCTCGCAAATGCGAGACCTATTGCCTTCCAAATGCGTGAAGGCATCACTGAGTTGCCCCTTCTGTCTTCCATGGCCCCTGAAGAGCTCCCCGTTTGCTACGAGTTAAATAAACAAGCCGGTGGTCACAACTGCGCATGAGAGACCCTCCTGCAGTAAGAGAAACTCATTAAAAAAAATAGTGCTTACAGACTAAAGTAGACGTACCGTGTAGCAATGAAAGTAAAAGGGCCAGTCCTCATGGAAGGTTACAAATGAAGACAAGGCGGTACTAAGGAGGGACTAAAAAGCCTAATAGCGAATCAAAAGCCAGCATTTACGAAGGACAATGACAAGCCAATGAAAAATATGGGCAGAGAGTGGGAGGGGCTTGAAGTACATATTCCAATACAGCATGGCTCGCAGAGCAGCGCATGTGCTGCCCAGGCTTGACCTAAACATGGCCGACACACTGACCTGCCAGCAGGGGCATAGATTTGTCAGTAAGATTTAGGCTGTGAGCTTCAGATTTCCCAACAATCACTTGACAACGTAATGTTAAAATACTTTATACGACAAGCAGGGCGCATGAAAGGAGCTAAAGAGATACAAAAAGGGGATTGGGGGGGGGAAGAAAGAAAGAAAGAAAGAAAGAAAGAAAGAAAGAAAGAAAGAAAGAAAGAAAGAAAGAAAGAAAGAAAGAAAAGAGAGAGAAAGAGAGAGAGAGAGAGAGAACGAACAATGTTTTGTAAAATAACGAACAATTTTGAAGACTTTCAAAAAAGAGAGGGAGAATGTATGTGTACGTTTGTCTGTGTGTATGTGAAAATTCCTGGTCGAATCCGATAGGCACCTCACCATACCAGACTGAAAGCACCTGAACCCAACTAATTACCAGAAAATATATTTACTAGGAGGGTGCAAGTGAACGCCCCCTGAAGCTATGCCCCTGATTAGCCAGCTGGGCACTGCCTGAGTTCCCTATAGGCCAGTGCGACATTGTGAAATATCACACCCCTTACCCTGCATGGGGGTCCTCCAGGATGAGTAACAAGGTAAAGCCCACCCAAGCGCAGCTTCTTGATTCCTGCCTCTAGGAAACCTCACGAAAATATGTTTGCATAATAGAATAGCAGGAGGATTTGCCCCTACAGCAGGTGGAATGGCATTTAATTATTTTTCCAACTGTTGGCTAGAAGAACGGTACTTGCCTCATTCATGTCAAATCCCTTTGTAGGGAGGGGTGTGTGTGTATCAGATACAATTTCTCATTTTTCTATCCGTTGAGCAGAAGAGGTAGCATGCGCCATGTTACAGAGCTATGGTGGGGGTTGGCAGATGGCGCATGGCTGGCTAACACTGGAGGGGGTGCAAGGACAGCTGGGGAGTGCGTGCACAGCTCATGTTTTGCGGCTGGCGAGGACGGAAAGGGGACAGGAGATGTGCACATCGCGTGTCTGTACGTGCGTGTTCACGGTTGCAGTCCGTCCTACGCGTGCACATCTCCTGTCTCCCTTCCGAAGCAAGTCGGTAACAATAGATCTCGCTAGCGACAGCGCTTTCGCGCTGCGTCGCTAGGCGAGACCTAAAAACACTTTTAAAAAGCAGTGTTGGTGGGTGGGTGGCAGGGGTGAGTGGCAGGGGAGAGGGTGAGATGGGGGGATGGTGAGGGGGGCGGCACAGGGAGATTAAGTAGCGGCAATGCTGAAACACTGAAGACGAAACAACAAAAAAGGGTGCAAAAAACATGTTAAAAAGCAGTGTTGAGAGGTGTCAGCACAGGGAGATTAAGTGGCGGCGAAGCGTAATAATAAACACGGAAGATGGGCAAACACAAATGAAGCGGCGTTTCATGAAGCCCGTGCAGGAAGTAAACAGAAGACTTAACAGGAGCAGAGGCAGGTCAACACAAAAAACAGGAGTTGGGCGAGCTGCGCGACGGGACGTGTGGGCAAGGAAAGAGGCGCGCGCGCTTGGGAGAGCAGTCTGCTCTTTTTCAAAGCACATACTCGTGCTTGTGGCGCGCCGCTGCGCACTCCCGCAAGGTGTATGCCGCCACAAGCACAAGTATGTGCTTTGAAAAAGAGCTACACGATGGCTAAAGGTCTCCTACGCAACGCAAGCAAACTGCGTAGGCGAGACCTAAAAATCAAAAAGAGGGAGACAGGAGAAACAAGCATTGGCATAATAACCAATAGGTCTCGCCTTTGGGACCTTATAAGTGTTTAGTTATCCAGCACAATATCCTTGGTGCAACAACATCAACTGTTGCATGGCTAAACACTTATAAGGTCCCAAAGGCGAGACCTATTGGCTATGCCAATGCTTGTTAAATGGGGGTTCTACATGAAAGGGCGGGACATGTGGCGCTCAGATTAGGAAAGCGCTGAGGCCCTGGCAGTAAGCGCTATACAAAAGGCAGCCTCACAACAATAACAATACGTACTGGATGTGTACATGTCATTGTGGCGATTCCCCAAAATGGGCCAACCGTATAGAAATCAAATTAGACTATGTTCTAGATATTATCCCTGAAAAGCAAATTTAAGTTGCAAAAGGGGTTCCGTAGTTCATGCTTTTAGTTGGACCTGCGCATCCGATAGTCTGCAGTCCTAGATGCAAAAATATTCAGGGCATGCGTGTGTTTATTTACAGGGCAGTCTACAAATATGATGTGGACTTTTGTGAAATATACATTTCCAGCCAAGACGAAGAGCAAGAGTGCATACTCAAGAACGTGCGTTACTTTGACGTCCTTACATTTTCAAGATACAATGACGTTTAAGAGGGCTCGTGCGCAGCGCCCATTGGGTGACACGGACTGTAGACAAACAAGTAGACTCCTTGTAGTTACTTTAGGTCCTTACTGCTACTGTTTTCATTGGCTTTCATGAATTCAGACAGTCCCGTTAACCTTAGCTTCAGGCAGAAAATGGGGAGAAGAAAGTGAAAATTGAAAAGAGGGAAAGTCTGGCTAAAACGAGTGGGAGAAAAAAGAGATAAAGAGGGAGAGAAACGAGAGATAAGAAAGGAGGGACGGTGTGTAAAATATGGGGCGGAATGAAAGGAAGAACTGAAGACAAGAGAGAACAAAAAAAGATGAGAGCGGCAGGAGTGAAAGTACAACAAGAGGAGGAGAATGGAAAAGCAAAAATGAAGATAGGGAAGAGGGAAAGATGGAAAGTGAGAAGGGTAGAGAAGGGACAGTGGAGGGAAAAAACGTGTGAGCTCAAGGGTGGAGAAAGGGGAGAACAAGAAATAGGGACAAGAATAATAATAAAGAGGAAGGGCGAACATGAAGCTTGCAAGAAATATGGTAGTGGAGATGAAGAATGGGAGAGAAGAAAGCGAGCAAAGTGATTTGATACAATGGGAAGAGCGGCTCAAGATTGTAATTGTATTTACAAAGCGCGTACTACCACTGACGAAGCGATGTGCGAGAGGGGAACGTAAAAGAGAGTCCGAGAGATATGCGAGGAAAGAGAAGAGTGGGACGAGGTGGGCAAGAAGAAAGAATGAAACATGGAAGGGTGGGAGAGATGGGGAGAACGAAAAGAGGTGGGCGAGTGAGAGCTATGAAAGAGAATAAAACGAGGAGTGACGAGAAAGCTGCAAAAGGAAAGTGAATGAAAAGTGCGCTTTAGCTATGGCGAGGAGGGAGTGGGAGATACAACGAAAGGAAAGAAGAAACATTGTGATATGTGTGAAGGGATGTAGAAGGGCCAGAGAATGATCCGAGGAAGGAAAATTATAGAGGGAGAGAAAGGGAGACTGACAGAGACTAAGATACAGAGAAGAGGGAGAAAATGAGGTGAGTGGAGAACAGGAAGGATGAAAGGAGAAAAAAAAAGGAGTGAAGAATGAAACGAGAGGTAAAGTGAAAGAAAGTTTATTTTAAAACGCTGCCATCGATGCAATACATTTGAGAGAAAGTTTATTTAAGAACTCTGCAATAGAAGAAGTAAACAAGTAGGAGGGGTGGGGGGGGGGGGGGAGTGCACGCGCGCGCACACAGGAGACAACTCTTGCAGCTGGGCGGGCTTGAGCCTTGAAGAAGTAAACAAGTGGGAGGGGTGGGGAGTGCACGCGCTGGGCGCTAAGCAGCAGCCGTTTGCTCTTTTCAAAGCACACACTCGTGCTTGTGGCGCGCCGCTGCGCACTCCCACAAGCTGTATGCCGCCACAAGCACGAGTATGTGCTTGGAAAAAGAGCTGTACGACGGCTAAAGGTCTCCTACGCAGCGCGCGAGACCTAAAAACGTGGGGTACAATCTGCTTCCTCGGTTAACACAGAAAATAGCAAAATGAGTGAGCCCACACCATTCTCAAAGTTTAGAGTCTCTTCTTAAAATAGTAGTGAGACCCTCAACTATTTTCCTTCAGTGGTATATATTCTCCACTACAGTACTAGTAGTCAGTAGCGTAATCATAAGGTCTCGGTCTGGTGGAGGCATGACCTTATGATGACACTACTAACTACAAGTACTTTAGTGGAGAATATATACCAGGGAAGGAAAATAGTAGTACGGTATGTTTTAAATGTATGGAACTCTGGATGGCGAAACTTATACTAGTGGCTATACGAGAGTCACATTGCTATGTTCCTTTTTGGCTTTGCCCGAAAATTACTCACGACATGGGTGCTGGATGGGAGATTAGTTAAGGGGTACTAGTTGTCGGATATGAAGGGGGCTCATGTTGGTTGTGTGCTTTGCCTGCTTCACACTCCTATTCAAATGCGAAATGCGCTTTGACATCCGGGCCCTCCGTGGTATTTCCCATGATATGAGTGGAATTTCTTGTTAAAACTGGCTAAGTATTCACTTGGCCTTGTCCGAAATATATATACATATGGGTTCATTCCAGTTGGGACTGTGTTCTTCCTTGTGAATGTTTGCTTCATATTATGTGTATATAAAAGAGGCTCTGTGAAACATGTTCTCTCCGCAACATTAACCGCCGGTGTATGGAGCGGCATGCTAGGTTTGCTTCACTCCATTGTCACTTCCATAGTTGAACATAAGATGCAGATCAATCTACTTATTATGCCGATAATAGTATGGGGCAATTGTGGAACGCTATATGATATTGAAATACAATGCTGATTAAATGGTGCTTGGCTTGCTGAGACTGGCGCTTGTGGGATTCCCAGGTCATTTGGATATATATGCTTAAGCTTACTGGTACTGGCATTTTTGGGATTCCCAGGTCAGAGACTTTTTGCGACGCTCGCATATTACTACGAATAGATAATTGACCCGGACATGAGGATGGGCAAGATAGTTGTGCACTCATTTTGAGATTTCATGGTCCATTAAGGATGACAAGGTGCTATGACTTAGCATTCTGACGTTGTTTGATTCTGTTGCATTGTTATAGGTAGGAATATATATTTTAAATTTAAATTGGAATAAATTACATACAACTGTGTCATGCTGTTATAGGTGCCTGGGAGGGACTTAAATATGATCCTGGGGATTTTGTTGCCATTATATAAATTGAAGTTTGGAATGATTCTATAAGGATTCCTGGCTTTATTTGGCGATATATGTCCACTAATAGGACACAGAGGAGACCCAAGAGAAAAGATACAAGCATTTTACATTCTCCTTTCAAGCTCTTTATTGACTTACGAGAAAACTGGGTATGTTTTTTCTTTCTTACTGTATCCTATTTACATTCTCTAAAATGTGTTGGTAATAACAAATTTCTTTCTTCTTAGCCACTTTGTTTAATTTTTGTCATAAGTATCATTATCACTGTTTCTTCGCACTGGCCTTCACATGGTTATTTATGGCCTTAAGAGCACTTAGTTCCCTTCACCATATCACATATATGTTTTGAACACAAGTTAATATGAGAAAATGGCGTAGGCCAAGTCACTGTGGCAGGTCCTGTTTGATCAAATGTTTCAAATTGTTTTTATAGGTTTTTAATCCATTATATATATTTGTTATATGTTTTTGTCAACTGTATGTGGTTTTGTGCTTACTTTTTTCTTTCTTTACTATTCTTCCCTTTAGTTTCTGTCTATTTAAAATTTGGTCTAAACATTAGTTTAATGTTGATATATTAAAAAGTGTTCTTTTACATATTGTATTATATATGTGTCATATGTTTATTTTAAATTCTTACAGCCCCGACAAAGTTCATGTTGTAAACGAAACGCGTTGGCTGTATTGTGTTATCTTAAAAAAAAAATAAAGATTTGTGGAACTCATATAATTGATTGAACTGATATATATATATATTGGACTTTTGATATTGCGGTGCACTCCATGTGTGTTTGTTGGATTGTCCTGACCTTTAGGTTGCACCTTTGGAGCAGCAGGTGCAGTGGTTGTGCACCCAATAAGATACGTTTGTGAAAAAAATATTGGGACAAGGAGGGAGGTGCGGTTTTTGGTGCTTTGGCTCGCTGCTTCATTCTGTCTTTATACCTACCACACTACCACTGAACCAGCCAAAGTAGTATTTGCGTTTAATGACTGTTCTTTATATTCACAAGTGTCATCACGTAGTCTCTTGCTCTTGACCACACACACCCACCTTCTCAGCTGTAAGAGCAGCAGAACTAAGTGCCTTACTAGCAAACTCACCTTATTCCCCCTCTTGCCAACATCCTTGACATCTACTTATCACGTTCTGCTCTCCTTCTACCCCATTTCCTCTAAATTTCCAGCCACCATTCCTCCCCATGACCCTTCCCTGTATCACACCTGTGACATGATCACAGCGCCTCGGTGATTAAGTAGGACATGAAAATACTTCTCAAGCACTTTATAAATACTACAATATGATACTTATACAGGGTATCTATCTCCTGCCCAGTCCTCATTTCTCTCACTCATGTCACTCTGCTGTTCTGCTCATGTCTGCTGTTATTGCTCTGCTTCGTCAACCAATCTTCCTCTTTAGTCCTCTTACTCTCCTGCCGCTGTGGATCCCCTCTTTCTGACCCATTGCTACCAAGTACCCATGTATCACACCTCTGAGCCAGTTCCGTTTTCCAGTTGTATGAAGTTGACACCATTCCATTTTGTTTTGGGGGGGGGTGAACACATTAGCTCAAACTATCTCAAAGTACTGTAAGCAGATCTAAGAAGATGTGTGTATGCAATTTATACCATAGACCTGATAGCAGTTCCACCAAGGTCACTGGCGTCATACTTTGTTTTGTCACGTACTCAAGTTACAGCAGTAAACATGGGGTTTAGCAAGAAGGCACCAACATTAAAAGTAAGTTTCCACATGAAATTGAAAATTAAGTTAACGGTATATGAAAATCAAAGTTTTTTTATGGTGGCTAACAAAAGCTTTAAAGACTTGTTTTAAGTAAAGGTGTAATTATAACTTTAATAGGCTCCTCACCTCACAGTATTGTTTCTAGACTAAAGCACCCACACAAGAGGTGTGAGTTTTCTGAACCTGGCCATCAACAGCCACACTTAACAGAGATTAGGAAGAGAGACAAAAGGGTGGCTTCAACTAAAGGGCCCTTCACACTCGGAAAAACAGAAGCTGCAGTTACACTCTTTACCCCACCATCTACTAAATGGTAGTGTTCAGGACAACAAATCAGCAGCTCTTGGAAGCAAAAGGATCTAACTGAATTTTTAAAGAAAGTCCTATCTCCTCCTTCCCCACTTCAGTGCTTAGGCCTCCTCCCTCCAGCTTCAGTAATGTCAGCAATACACTTCTACTGTCTGGGAAAACAACCTCACTTCTATTTTGCGTGCATGAACAAGTCAGGGACTTCCAAAAATGAACCCAAGGGCCTCCACACTCATGCACGCCATGTACCACACAGGCCCCATAAAAGAACAAATACAACATTCAATTTGGATGTTCAAACAAGGATCGGGTTTGGGCATAGACGCAGAACTTTACATGAGGTGGCAAGTAGGCTTCCACTCCAGTAACACAGATTTTAAAAAAACTTGTTGCAGCTACTGATTCACAAAACCCCTTGATGCATGATAAACAAATGGCAGGGCCTGTAGTCCATGGTTCACCTAATGGGAGGATACTTTGGGCGCCCCATTCATGTCCAGGATGCACTCATGTCAAAGGCAGGCCTAGGTCTTCTCACACACACTAGATTAGCGCAGGGCTAGGGCCAAAATCGAAAATCAGTATACCAAATACTCAGAGGTGGGCACTCAAGGCAGAGAACACAACTGTATACCATGCAGGGGGCAGTTCCATTCAATCTCTACTATCCACTTAGGGGGGGTGAACACTTTACTGATGATACAGTAAAACATGCTATCTCAAATCCAAACAATGTTTCTTTCTACAATTTTAGATCCTCAAACTACATGCTATCGCAAAAGGCCTACTCCAATTGATTTTCTATTCTTAATACCCTAAATAAAAAATTGGCCTTGACTTAAAGCTATTGTTCCTTCTCCTTTTTTTTTAACCCTTTACATCAGATTCTCTGCATGCCTTACCCTCTCCGCGTGAGGACCATGCTAAGCTGCATGCCAGTCTGTCTTACGATCTAATATTGTATTTCTGCAATTGACCAAAACCTCTCCAACTATTAAACCATATCACTGCAACCCAACAATGATATAATCTCCTGTAACGTATCTACACATCGCGCCAAATTATTTGCATCGTCTCACTATT
This sequence comes from Calotriton arnoldi, assembly GCA_963921515.1. Lineage (NCBI taxonomy): Eukaryota > Metazoa > Chordata > Amphibia > Caudata > Salamandridae > Calotriton > Calotriton arnoldi. The sequence goes on along the minus strand of CAWUFW010001147.1, from coordinate 2,159,534 downwards.
GAGCACACCTAACGGCAGTTAACAGAGCATAAAGAATCTGGAGTACGTAAGGGGGTTGCTTTCCTTTACAGCACACAATTAATACCAATAACGACGTAATCAGTCCACTAACCTTGGGGTACGAAGAAGCATGGTACTCGCTGTAAGGAGCTTCAATGCCTCGTCAGAGGGTAACAATCGCATTATAAATGCAGTTACAATACAAGGACGTGACATTACAAGAGTCTCATAGACTACTAAGTGTAATTTAAAAGGGAAACCTGTTTGAAAAATCTGCTGTACAGGACCGCCCCTCCACAAAGTGACATGCCCAGAGACAACATTACACTTATCGCCATTAATTCTTCACATTACCTTCTTTCTTCCGCCCATATTTCCTCTTTTTGTATCATTTATCCCTCCTTCTTCACATACCCCATCAACAAACAGCCTTGCCCATTTCCATTATCCCTCCCTTCTTCCCATACACCACTTATTTCTCGACGACTCTTCCTCCTCAATCCACCTTCCACATACAGACATCATCCAGCCTTATAAGAGTCATCAATTATTGTCAGAGGCCCCCACCTTTGCTCCGCGAAAGCACCAGACCCGGAGAACGAAATGGTAAACAATCCTTGGGCTCTGCCCTGGCCACTCCACTAGCAACTGCTGTGATAGTATCGTTTTCGTCTTACGGCCGCCGTAAGGTATGTTGATAGACTGGAAAGAACGAACAGGAAGTGAGAGGCAGGCTAGTCCGGCAGCCTCACCAATCATCGAAATGAAGGAAGGACATGACCGTTAACGTAAACAGCCAAACTTGTCGGCCGCCTTGGAACGGCAATGAAGTCAATGCAGACGAACAAGCTGTTTTCTGGCACAATATTAGAAACGAGGGCTAATCGGGCGGCCATCTTTCATTGGCAGAACAATGCAAGAGCTATGTATCTAAGCCAAAAAAGTAAAAAAAAAAAAACGATGCTTGAAATTAGTAAAATAGCCTACGTGGGAACGAATGCTGAAAATATGACTTCCATGAATTTTGTGCTGAGTGGACGATAGTCTTTTTTTAACGCATCGAATATGCTTTATTTGAAACATTAAAGCTACGTTTAATTCGTTATTATTCGATGGGCCTGCTATGCCGTATTAATAACTACAATAGCGATGAGGTGCACGGGCCTCGGGTCCCTGAACTAGGGCCACCAAACTTTCAAACCTAACAAGCATTAGCATAGCCAATAGGTCTCTCCTTTGGGACCTTATAAGTGTTTAGCCAGAGATATTTGCTTTGCCAATGTCTTTAAGCTATGTTGTAGAGCAGTGTGGCTGCTGTGCATCATGTTGAAAAGTTATAATAAAGTGTTATAAGCATTTTTGTTACCTTATATATAACCAAGTAGACATTATGTACAACTGAACGACTTGATTAAAAAAAGAAATAACATATACAATATCTTCCAGAAAGCTGATTTATGAGGGAGGTAATAAACAGTAAGCAATTTAGCCTGCTGGCAGGAGCTGGGCAGCAGCTGTGTGGAGGAGGGGAGAGACATCTGGCACAAACCTGTGGCGGCTTTAGATCTCTGATCACTGCCCTGTATCCCCCTATAATATTAAAAACTATCACTGGCCAGGCTCGACCTAAAAAAATGAACAAGCCATGTTTTTTGGGAAGAGAGGGCTCTGAGGTGGGCCGACGAGCATAAATATGCAAAGTTGAACAGCGTGGTCTGCCTTGGCAGCTTGTAACCCATGTAACTGACAGATCATGATAGTGCAAATGAAGCGTGGCACGATAAGAAAATGAAAAGGAATGTGTGGTGTCGGGCCTCAGGCCCACTTGATGGCAATGACGGACACCAGGCGGTAGGGTACAGTAACTGGCCGAGGGCACGTGCGCCCGGCCCCTTTTATTAACAGGGTCACCTGACTGGTGACGCCTGTGATGGGTGGGAGATTAGTGTAGGTTACATCATAGGCGGAACACTAGAACGTGTCCCGCCGGATACTACATCCCTCCCAAATTTTAATGAAAATAAACAAACAAAAGTCCAACCTGGAAGAAAACAAATAAACAACAAAACAGCACCAAATGAGTTACTTCAGGCCGTCAGGCAGGCAGGGCTGGAGCTTTGGACCGCATGGTCAGGATGCTTTCCTCCGCCTTGGCGATGTTCTTTAGACCGGCCTGGTCTCGCGGCGTTGGAGTCTATGTACAAAATTCCAGTGTCGGTGCATCTGGAGCTGTGGTGGAATCCACTCTGGAGGATCTCTCAGGCTCTCAGGCTCCGGTGTACGACAGAACCTGAAGCTGTTGGAGATGGTCTCTGTGAGTGAGGCCTTTCCTTGGAGGCGACGTGCTTGATGGTCTTCCTCGCTCCTGACTGCCGAGCAACATCAACTTGCCTCTCTCGCCTGGACTCCTCTCTCACGGGAGCCTCCTGGAGGGCCTTCCGGCCGGGCCGTCATGGGACCGTGTGGACTGTGCGGGCTTCGTGTAAGCCACGCGAAGGCGTCGCTGAGGAACTGCCAACAGGACTCACAGCCAAGTCGCTCATGTGACCGCCGATGGTGGCGTCTCCGTCTAGATGTTCTCGCCGTCAGGACTCAGGTTCCGTGCCTTCCTCTGATGGTCTTTGGGTGACCAGTCTTCGACTGTGGCCTCCATGCTTCCCATGCCTGTCGTGGAGCTGCTGCCGACGCATCTCTCCTATTCGGATTCCCCTCTCACAGGAACTCCGTCGAGGCCCTTGCCCCTGGATTGCCACGTGACCGCGTGGGCTGTGCGGGCCTTTGCGTAGGCCGCGCTGAGGGGTCGCTGCGGAACTCCCAACAGGGCCACGGCCAAGTCTTGTGTAATCCCAAGGGTGGATATTTCAATGGTCGGGTATGCTCTACTTTGGTAGGCTTCAGGTTGACGGGGGCACACAGAAGGTTCCTGGGTGGCTCGCCTCGTTGAACTCCGGTTGTCTGGAGTGTGTGGATTCACTCTGGTGGTGCGATGCTCCTTGGTGATGATGCACCTGGATGATGATGACAAAACAGTGATTTTTCTTCAGTTGGGCAACAGGCGGCGATCTATTGTCTTGGGGGACCTTGTGGAGTGAAAAGGACTAGATGGACTTCGTGGCCTCTCGCAGTTGTCTTCCCGCAGGTGCACTTGCGAGGTGTGGTGCTATCGATACCAAGCAGCCGGTGACAGGTGAGAGGACGGTCGAACTGCAAAGCGTGGGGCCTGGACGCAGATCGCGCTTGCTAGCGGCTTACGGTTGGTCCTCCCGCGAAGCTGTCTCCAGTGACGTCTCTGCACCCCGGTGGCTGGCTTGTGCTGATGAACACCTTCCCCAGTGCTGGCACGAGTCTCTTGTCCTGTCGCTCTTCTTTGTTCCTTCTTGCGCGCCTGTGGTGGTGGTTTGCCCTGTGGCGTTGTGCCACTGTTCTTTCTTCCTTCGCAGAGTGGCGTCCTGCCACTCTCATTTCCTCTTTCCGACCAGGTCCTCACTTGGATGTGGCGTCCTGCCACATGTCTCATGTTAGCGCCACATGGACATCTCGCTGGTTGTGTCCAGTTCTTGGGACGGTCTTTCCTTTTCTGTGGACCTGTCGCAGGTCTGTCCTGTCAGTAGGACTTGCATCTTCCTCTTGTGAACTTTCACTGGCACCATCCCCTCCTCAGGGGTTTCGCGGTGTTCCACTTCTCTTCGCTCGAGGGCGTCGTGCTCGCGCCTCGAGGCTGCGCCGTCGTGGCGCCTGCTCCTTCCTTCTTTCCGGTGTGCTTGTCCGGACTGGTCACTTTGTGTGACATGCTCCTTGCCTGCTGTGCGACGTGCCGTCCGGTCACGTGTCGCCATGTTTGTCGGAGCGCCTGTTGCTGTGGCGGCCTGCCACATGGAGTGTGCGACACCTCTCTTGCCTGCCGTGGGTCACCGCCGACTCCGTCTTGAGGCAGTGCGAGGGAGGACACCCTGTGTTGCCTTCGGCCCACTGCGGGGCTTCGCTAAGGCGGTGGAGATGTGAATGCTCTCCTTCCTGCGTCTAGCAATGCTTCTCTGTGGAGATGTCTCTCTCTCCTGGGCGTTTGCCCGTGTTGCGCACCTCGGACTTAGTGCGCTCCGTCTTCTTCTTGGGCGTCCTCTTCGGGCACTTGGTGTGCCTGTGTTGTAGCTTGCGGTTGTGTTTGTTCACCAGTGGGAGCGAGTGATGCGATGTCCTCTCTGGCGGTGGCGTGGGGCAGCCACTTGTGGTGCGCGCTCTGCACCAGTCTTTCTTGTGCTGTTGGTGTGGGTAGGTACCTTGTGACATTGCTGTCTGTTCGGCTTGCTGCTTTTGGGGCCTTGCAGACTGACTGGCACATCTTGTCAGTGTTCAGGGTTTCCGAGTTTCGCTGGTGGCGAATGAACCGATGCCCTGCTGGGGGGTACGGTTTCTCTTGTCTTTGTCCTGGCTGCTGTGTCTGTCCCGCTTTCTTGCAGTGGTGGCCGTTCGCCACTCGGGGCGTGTGACGCAGTTTCTTTGCTGGCGGTGGCATTGGTCAGCCACTAATAGTTGCATGCTCTGCGCCCACTCCTTTCGGTGCTTCTGGGGGGGGCTTGCTGCCTTCTTAGGGCTTGCTGTTGCTGTGGTGATTTACAGCCACTGAGGGTGTGTGGTGTGACCAGCGTCAGTCTTGGCTGTGTCTCTCACAGCCTTCCTCTCCATTTCCTGCGGAAACCTTTCATGCCACCACTCTCCCTTTTGTGATTCCATGCGGGGAAGTAGAGCGTAGTCTCAGTTCAGGTTTGCTTGCGGTGGCAGTAGATAGTTGCTAGGGGGTTGCGTGTGCAGTGTGCACAGTATTCCTTGTGGCTCGCTATCTAGCAGGGATTCTTCGCTGTGGTGCACAATTTCTCTCCTCTTCAGGACATAAGACCACTTGGCCAGGGTACTTGCTGTTGCTGCTTGGGAGCACTGGGCACTGGTTGTGATGGTGTGGGGTTTGTACCATGCAATAGCAGGTTATGCATGGCATGAGTCTCTGCCATGTTTGGGCTTTTTACTTGCAGATTCCCATCATTATCTGCTACAATTCCACAATTGGCCAGTAGGTGGCACTGCAGTCACTCTTCTCTCTGCCCTGCCTTCCTCACCTGCTGATTTCAGCTGCAGCAGGCAGTCCGTATGGAATCCAGTGTGCACTGCAGCGCGCTTCTTGCTGGGCCGTTGTACCGCCTGGATAAGTGTTTGCGGGGGCACTGCAGGCTATTTCTTGGTGCTTGGGGCTGAGCCGGCCTGAATTTTAAAAGCGTCATTGTCCGCTGGGGCCCCCTTGCTTTCCATCACTTTACGGGCTCTGGTGGTTGCATTGAACTCCTTTTTATTTTCGGCGGGTGCGGTACCTCGGACAGGCCACTAGGTGGCTCTGCAGGCGATCACAGAGAGGCCAGGCAGCTCTTCCCGGCTGTTGCGGGCCTCGCTTGTTTTAGTCGGGCGCTGCGGGAGGCCGCAACTACTCCACTCATGCCATGAGCCTCAGGGTGCACTTGAGATGCAGGTGTTCCTGCACGTTGGTGCCCGTGCTGAGCTCTTCTCTTTGACGGATGGCAGCAGGCCGGGCAGTGAGGATCGGGCCATGGGACAGAAGTCAGGCTCGGTCAGGCCATTGCACACGAGTCAGCCAGGTAAGTGAGACAGGGCCTTTCTCTTGCTGCAGGCCTGACCAGGGTTGCTCCGGCTGGTTTCTTCGGCTTGATTCTAAGGTGACTGGGCCGCTGTGGGACGATCGGTGCCTTTTAGTCCTGCTGGCTGGCGTCGCATGGTAGCGTGGGCATTGCGGGCTATCTTCTTATGCGGGGCGGGTCTATGCCTAGCTGTACCCGAGCCCCGTCGTGTCTGCCGCATACCGGTTACAGGGTGCTGCTAGTGTAGACGCAGGCTCCTGTGCCCTGCAGAAGACGGTGAGGGGCTCTCTGCGCAGAGCTGGAGCAGGGGTCCACGCGGCACCGGTGCAGTGAGGCAGCTCATCAGTCTCCTCCTTGGCTCTCCTCTAGCAGCCACACCAGGCCGATCAGCGCTGCATTAATGTAAGGGGCTATGTCTGCCTTGCTAGCACTGTGGGCTCACTTACTTGCCGGTCGGGCATCCTCCCACTGTGCCGACAGCTGTGTGCAGACTTTTGGCAACGCGGAGCTGGCCATATTGTTTCCCCCCGTTTGACGGGTCCCTCTCAGCAGGGCCGATCAGTGCGGCGGCCATCAGCAGGACTCATTAGCTTCGACCCGTGGAGCACACAGGGTGGCCGTTGTGCTGGCGGCGAACGCTGCGGGGTGCCTTCTGCTCAGGCTCTTCTCCCTCACGAGAAACTTGTGGTGTCTTTCAGCGAGCACGCGGGGTCAGTCCCGCCTCGTCGCCAATGTGGTGTCGGGCCTCAGGCCCACATGATGGCAATGACGGACACCAGGCGGTAGGGTACAGTAACTGGCCCAGGGCACGTGCGCCCGGCCCCTTTTATTAACAGGGTCACCTGACTGGTGACGCCTGTGATGGGTGGGTGAATAGTGTAGGTTACATCATAGGTGGAACACTAGAACGTGTCCCGCCGGATACTACAGAATGGAGCGGAGCATCGTGAACAGCATCATATGGCCCCCTCTCCGCCGCTTCAGGGGTGATGGGAGCTTGGCTTCAGTCTTCAATAACCAAACATGTCTGCTCGTTACCGTACTCTAACCCGGCACTACTCCTTCCATTTACAAAAGACATTCTCATTCATTGATGTGCATTACCCATGCGGTGCGATGCATCCTGCAGTCTTAAAAGTGCCTAGATTAAGGCGCAGAAAGCATAAGTAATGATAATCATAAGAGCAGCAAGGTGAGCATGGTTCTCTGTGCCTTCAAAATTATTGATGAGCAGCACAACTCAAATGATATTTTTACTTACATGCGTGTGTGCAATCGATAACTTCCATTTGGAATTATCAGTGCTGTGTCTCGCGCACACTGTGCTTGCCATGTGACTCAAGAATACCGTGCATCAACGGTTTTCTCTTCACATCGAAAGATCTTCACAGTTTGCACTTTGGTGACAAGCTGGTCGCGATTCATGCCCTTTTGTGTAAAGCACCATCCTATCAGGGGGTGGGGGCGGTGACAAGATAACTTTAAGAATTAGTTGAACATTGACCAAGAAGGGCCGGGTTTCTTTTGAAAATAAGGAGTGATTGAACAGTCTATGATATGCGTACATTGGTTATTTGATGTAGATAATTAAAATGTAACTTGCTGGCGCCATGGTTAAAGATGAAATGGGAAGCCGCGCTGATGAAGGGAAATTAATGAACGTGCCTGAAGAGCTATTCAGAAACAAGGTTCACAGAAGAAAATTGAAGTATTAATTAGACCGTAGCTAAAAACCTATTACTGCGATTTTTTCCTGAGTCCGATTCTTTGCGTGGGACACTTTGAAGTACGAGCTACCACATGCTTATCTGAACAGTTGTACTTTTACTTCGACGCATGTGTAATTTCCTTGTTAGATCAAAGAAATATATAGTGGTTCATCACCTTTTCCCACCATGCCTGCACGATGACTCAGTAAGTTCACGCTCTTAGCTTTACAGATTTTACACTATTGACAGCGCTGTATTTTGGTCGGCAGGTCACCAGTAAAAATCTAGACATGCGCGTTGGGCACTTCATCCTACCGAGTTCGGTATGTTGAGGAAAACTTACTTGGAATATTGTGACGCCTGTAATTAACAGTGTTTAGTAACGGCACAAGTACGGAATGAAGCACTATATACAACAACAACATACTGCCACCTTTGATCATTATAATGGGAGAGTGTACGCCTTCAGCTTTTGACTTTTGGGCCTTGATAAACGCTGTCAAATAACATGCTTGAAGGCACTTGGTAAGTGACATAAACAAGCAAAATCGAAAGCGCGGCGCGTTGTGTGTAACCTGACACACGAGGAATACAGCTGCCACCCTGCCCGCCGCTGCTCGCTCCCGAGAGCAAAACGACCTGGGAGACAACATTAAAAAAGAAGGTGGGTCATGCACCTGCCTTTAGCCATTTGCGTGCTTTCATTAGTGAAAGACACACGCAAAAGCCAATCCGATGTGTGGGAGGAGTCAGACCCACACGGAGAAGAAGCCTCCCATAGAGCAGCACATGCGCGCTGCGCTAGGCTCGACCAAAAAACTACGGTTAGGTGAATGAAATGGAAAAAGGTCTGTAATTGTTGCCTATCCCGTATTGTGGCCAACTCTTAGCTGCTGAGCACTGAGTTTCCAGCCCCCAGTCCCGAGCCCTGTTTTTTAGGTGGACCTTGCCAGTCTGGTTGCAAAAGCCTATAGTCAGCATACTCAGACTTTACAGTGGGTTTAAATCCCATATTACTCGCCATTGGCTTTATTTTCACGCTAATCTGCTTGCCTGTTATTCGATAGCTTGCCTTATGCATCTTGCAATACTTGCCAACCGACTCATCCAAATTCAGGAGACTCCCGATTTTTAAAGCAAAAAAATGCTTTATTTTAGATGTCTCCTGCCTAATATTGCCTCTGTTTCATTGTTAGTCAATGGAGCAAAAAAAAGTCTCCCAATTTTTTTCACTAACTCCCTCTTTTCTGTTTTGAAATGTTGTCATGTATGAATCCTAGCTTCCAAGTTTTCAGTTTATTTATGTGTGACATTTTCGTGCTTTCAGTATGCTATGTGTGACTTTGCAAGGCTTAGGTGTGACATTAAGAATGATATGTTGAGTACACTGTAACAGTTATGTTCCAGTAATTAGAAATTAAAAAAAAATCCTTTTGGGTAATGTAAATACCTAGAAACTACCTTAAAACAGCTACAAAGTACGTATGGCAACAAGGGTACTTAGTTTGCTTCTGGTGGTGGGCATTCATTGGTCCTGATTTAGAAGGGAGTGGTAATCGAAAAACATCCTATTTCTGTAGGAAGTGCTAATTGTCACATCCTCCCCAGCACTGGAGCTCATAAATGACCACGCCACACACGGAATGTGTAACACATGTCTTTATTCATCAGTAGGCATCCGTTAACTGAGTGCATTACGTTATAAACTTTATTGACCGCACCCAGCCCTGCCAAGTACCAGGCATTAGGGGTTAGACTAACACATTTTGGTGCTCGTGTCCGCATCGCCGCACTAAAATGCATTAGTTATGCAAATATAGCGCCCCAGGGACCTCTACGAGGCGCCCTGTAAGAGGGGAGGCTCAGGCTGGAATGCATTTAAGCAGCAAGCGCAATGTGCTGCTCAGCTGCATGTTCTTTTTCCTCGCAACATTGGCTGCGTCAACCTTTATTTTCGCCCTGAGAAAATTAAATGCATTGCACCACGCCGTGGCCCAGGATATCACCCAGTTACTGAAGCGGTTTTATGACGCGAGCCACCCTGCCCAGCTAGAGAGTGTCCCATGAGATCTCTCATGAATACAGACAATCCGGCACTGCTGGCAGGGACAGTGCTTTGGTGCCTCACACGGATCCAGGGGTGGTGCCTTGCCTGAAGTTATTTCACCAATACAGCAAGGCGCCTACCTCAATGTGACCACACTACGGGATAGGCCGAGAGTAGATACTGAGGATGGGGGGAGGGTAGATTTGTTTTTCTTGCCATACCCAGTGGCACCTCACCCATGCACAATTCAGGAGGGTGGCAACCCAGGAGGGTAGCAGTCACTGCCACGAAGCACACCCTTTGGTCAGTTTTTCACTGATCACTGCCAACTGATTGTACCCAGCTGCGGCAGCTGGGCTTCTGCCACCCACAGCGAAGACAATGAGCAGTGCTGGACTCTCCTCCTGGCCTGAAACGGGAGGTGCCGTAACAGGGAGCACTGATCCATGACTGAAGTCAGCCAGCCCATGCTGAGCCCTGGCTGTTGATGGAGCAGGGTTTTCGCGAAATAAAACCTGCTCGAATTGAACCCTCAGTAACATATACTAATCGTGTGCAGTGAAAAACTAATGTGTAAAAGAGCCTAACATGAGGGAAAATGCTACTACGCAAGCGCGTTCTAAAGCACTGGAGTAGGCCGCAAATGCTTCTTGACAAACGAAATATAAAAGACTAATGCTGCTTTTGTGCACATTATTAACGTTTGCTAGGAAAATAATATTAACATGGGTTACGCATGGATAGATGCAGCATTGGGTGGATGCGTAAAGAAAAACATTATAAGTGATTAATAATGCCTGTGTTTGTTTTTCATAGAAGCATGGTTTTCTGTTCTGCGGGAAAACACTCGGTTAATGAGACTAGAATAAAATTCTGCAAAATAGAGCTGAGCAAGACGGTGAAAGTAGAAGACACGTGTCCTTCACAGATCCTGTGTGCCTGCCTAGAGACAGCTGAAAGAAAACATTTTTTCCCCGAGTGAAAGAACATTTCCTCTTTGTGCGGCACGAACGGATAAATGTGACACAAAATTTGCTACATGACTGGGATGGAGGAAACGAATGCTTTTGCACAAATGGGGACCCCCTCTGTAAAATATATGAATTAAGGTCCGGGAGAAGAGGGGAAAAAAAACCAAGCATACAATGAGAAGCTCCCTCAAGACCTATATTTCTTTTTTATCACAACAAACCTAAGTTCAGCATGGGCTTGACAAAAGTATAATCATATTAACAAAACTAACAAAATAGACTTAATCATTGTTATTTATTTGCCTTTTTTGTACATTTTTCATATATATATCAAATGTAAATTCATTTCTTTCTTTTTTTTCTCGTTTTTTAAAAACTTTTTATATTTATAAAAAGATCAACAGTACTCCCACAATAAATTCAGAAATACATGCAATATACTGTTGAACAAGTAACCCCCGAAAAACAAACATTTACATATACCAAAACCACAAAATACAAGACTCATACAGACTCATACGGATTCATACAGCATTCACATAGAGACGCATCTGAGAAAAAGGGGAGACTAAAGATTGCAGAATCTCCACTACCAAGTGTGTTATATATGTTCACCTGGATCTGAACATTAGGTTGACGCGCGTTTCGGTGGCATAAAAAGAATAGAATGGCCACCTTCTTCAGGACCTTTCCAGATACTCACAAAAGTCACAAAAACACACGGGGACCTAAAAAACATAAATGATATATATTACAAGCCCATATATGATAATATTTAAATCGATTGGACCTAGATTCTGAATATGTGTGATATTGTTTACACATAGATCATAAGCCAGGAAGAAACATCTATTGCAAATCACACCATAAGAAAGTGTGTGACTCCCCATACTTACCAGAAGGAGTATTATCAGGACATAAGATATGGGGGTTTATAAAAAATAAGCAAAACAAAGAAAAGACCCACAAAGTGGAAGGTTTACCAGTCACCAAAGTTATAGAGAATACAGCAAAGAGTACCGTAACCAAGAGGTGCAGAAAGACGCAGTGGCGGCAATTTGCTGTGTCACCTTATCGTGTCCTATCTCTATGATGAAGAACAAATTGGGAGCTACTTACAAATTTTGGGAATGGCCAGTGGACTGCTGGCAACATGTATGATAACGTCTTATTGAAATGATATAAAATCTGTGAAAAAGGAAAGTGGCAAAATCATAAATATAAAGAAGTAATATTAAGAAACGTCATGTCGCGAGAAGTTATATATCTGGTAGAGCCTTACCTAGAACACTATCATGTAGTGTCCAGTGGATGAAGACATCGCGTTTACACAGGGACAGTGTCCCAACAAGGCTCAGATTTCTAAATAAAACATATATATGATATCATTATTCTCTTAAAAAACACAATAATGGTGTGTTGATGGTGATGTACTTGACTACAGGTCTCAGCAATGTACACACCTAGTTCGTTAAAATTCGCTTGTGCAGAAATATTTTATTTCCAAAATAGATATGGCTGTAAGTTGCACCGGATCCAACAGCTCTCAACTGGGTAGGGTTTCAATAACTCACTCTATCAGCACATTGCCGAAGTAAATCTAAAAACAAGAAATGAATCTATGAGCGGAGGGTAACGCAAAATGTTTAACAGACTAAGTAAATTATCACATGGCAGATCTATATCTGAAGAAGCTATTGACAAAACGCAGACTTGCCTCACAAGCTCGACTGCTGAATTTATACGAAGTCGACAAGTTTATGGCCTCGATACATCTCTTTAACAGTAAAGATATGGTATACAAGACCAAGTGACCCAGAGGGATGCCTCACGCATAGGCTGACTAACTAAAAAGATTGATGCCAAGGACCACCTAGTAAGGGGCAGAGCTCTGCATAGGATGAAAATCACAGTGGTGCTTAATGCAGTGCAATGAGCTACTACCGGCAGACGGAACGTGAAGGGATTTAACCCCGAATATTAATAGCGCGTTAGTGGTACATGCGTGTTGACTTACCAGAGGAGTCTGATATCTATTAATTCGTGGTCCACCAATCCTTCACCCGGGTCGAAAACAGTGCGTGTCGGAGGAGCCCTATAAATATGGTCCACCTGATAACGCGGCTCAGTCAGTTACGTTATCATGTGTGGTATGTAGCTATCAAGATAGGACCAACAAGCACAACTTTAGGCGCCATCTTAGAGTGTTCAAATTCGCTAAAATATAATGGAAACAAAGTAGTAATAATTTAATGACAGTAAAAATGTCGTTAAATTAGAAAATTCGAATTTTAATAACTAAGAAGGAAAAGATAATGTCTAACTAGCCGGATCCAAGACTAGAACATAATGAAGAAATAGAACGACATACGGTGAGCCAAATAAATCTTGGCGACCCATAGAAGGCTACCCGGCCGGGCAGATGCCATGGATGCATGGTTAAAAAATGGCTCCACTAAGGTGCCGCTATGTCAGCACGTAAGGATAGGTAAGTGTCGTAGACATGAAAATGGATGATATGGATCAAAGTTATGCAGCATAAGCCCTAAATGGGCATGGTCTGTACTTCTCCTATTGTCAGTAGAATACATTGAATCACATCTGACAGTGAAGAATATTTCATAGTGCCAGAAAGAGGAAGTCTACATCAAGACTGGTGATGGAACATGATACCACCTACAGATTTCGAAAACCATATGTGTTCCGATAGGTGCAGTACTATGAGGGACCACAATTGTGGAAACACAGTATATAAGACGTATGATATGATTGACGGAAATGGGCCAATGCGGGTGATGTTCCAAACTATATCCTCATCCAATCCTTGACACTGTTCAGATTAAAAATCCAGAAAGTTTCTCTTCTTTTGCGTGTGGTTTCTACAGGCAAGCCTACTTGGCACTTGACTTTTTCTATGATGCACCACTTCAAATCTTTTTCAGAATGTTGTTTATCTAGGAAATGCTGGACTAGTGGAGCCGTTGTCTTTTGTGTCCTAATTGCAGATTTATGCTCACTAAATCTGGTGCGGAATTCGCGCCCCGTTTCTCCAATGTAGGCTAAACCACAAGGACAGAATAGTATGTATATGATGTTGTGGCTCCTGCAATTGGTGAGGTCTCTCAGCTTAATGTTCTTATCTTTGTACTTAAGAGAATCTGTGACTAAGGCTGCATCACAGGCGTGGCAAGAACCACATTTGTGATTACCTAACACTGGAGGCAGTCCTGTGATGGTAGTTTGATACTGAGTCCTAGGTGATTGGGATCTGGTATGCACCAATAGATCTTTCAAATTGTGGTTTCTCCTATACGCCACCAAAGGTAGTTGTAGCTGTGGTTCATGTTCATTGGTGTTAAGAATCTTCCAATTTTTATTAATCACATTTTTGATTTTGTAATTTAGTGAAGAATGGTTGATAACACATGTAACCTGATCTCGTGGTGTGCGATTGGTGCCTTCTAGTAGGGCATCACGATTATAAAATTTGGCCCTCTTGAATGCATGTCTTACTAGCCGATGTGGGTAACCGCGATCTAACAAGCGTTTCTTTAAAGCATCTCAATGCTTGTGGAAGTCATCCATGTTGGTGCAATTACGATGCACACGCAAAAATTCCCCAAAAGGGATCGAATCTTTCTGACAAGTTGGGTGGAAGCTCTGATATTGTAGTATGGTATTCTTTGCCGTGGGCTTTCTAAATAGGCTAACTTGTAGAGTGTCATTTGCTCCAAATATCAGGATATCCAAAAATTCAACCTGATCTGGGCTGAATTTAGCAGTGAACTTTAGATTACTGTCACTGGCATTGAGCCAGAGGATATACTCTTGTAAGGTTGCAACATCGCCTTTCCATATAAAAAAAATATCATCAATGAAGCGCCTCCATGTGCAAACATTTTCATAAAAGGGAGCTGCTTCATTGAAAACATTTTTCAGCTCCCACTCACCCATGTAGATATTCGCTATGCTTGGCGCACAGGAAGCCCCCATACTGGTGCCCTTGATTTGTTGGTAAATGAGTCCGTTAAATTCGAAGAAGTTATTCATGAGAACTATTTCTAGACACTGCAAGATGAAACCGTCCGGTCTATCTCCAGGGGATCGTTCAAGGAGGATTGCCACTGCCTATAACGCCCGACACTGAGGAATGTTGGTGTACAACGCCTCAATGTCAAGCGTTACCAGGATGTCAGTGTTGGGGTTATGAGGCATACCTTCTATTTTGTTTATAATGTCCCCCGTGTCGCGAATGAAAGAAGCATAGTTCTGAATTAAAGGGCATAAGTAGGAGTCCACATATTTAGAAAGGGGCTCTGTGCTGGAGCCGATGGTGGAAATAATAGGGCGGAGTGGGGGGTCAACCACGCTTTTATGTGTTTTTGGTACCCCATATAGCCTTGGAACAATGGGACATGGTTTATTCAGGAAGGTGTGTTCTTCTTGACAAATAAACCCACATTCAAGAGCTCTGTGGGTTATTTCTTGAATGTCAGTATTCAATTTTGAAAGCTCTCTAGGATGTGATTTTTTATAATGTTCCGGGACTGCCAACATTTCCAAAATCTTGTTGTTGTAATCGATTTTGTTCATAACAACTATCCCCCCACCCTTGTCACAGGGTTTGACAATCAGGTCATTGTTAGATTTAATTTTGACAAGAGCCTGATTGTCTATCTGCGACCAATTGTGTCGTGAGTTGCACGGGTGTTTGACAATGCGCGAAATCTCCTTGATGACATTTTGTACAAAAATACTGACTTCACGGCCCACCATGTCCAAAGTCGGTGTAAATACAGATGGGGGCTTACATTTGGATTGATTTACTTCTTGTGGGTCCATTGATCTATCCAGGAAGAACTTTTTTAACCTGACCTTCCTGAAAAAGGAATACAGGTCCTCATGCAATTTGAAGATGTCAAGGCGAGTACTGGGGACAAATGAAAGACTGCGGCTGAGAACTGAGACTTCTTCACCAGTAAGATCTACAGAAGAGAGGTTAAAAATTGGTAGAGTGTCTTTTTTGATGGTATCAGAACAATTGGCCATACTTCTTATCGCCAATATTGTTGATTTCAGGTCTTCAAATATGGTTGAGGATGTTGTGGAGCCATCTGTTGTTATTCCCCCCTGTCTTGTGCCCATCGTTTGTTCCTTCCTCTGTATTGGCCTCTCGGTAAAAAGGAGACTGGCCAGGGAAAGAGTGTTGGACCATTTATCTACCCCTATAGGGTCTAGAATTATAATGAGCTCCACCCATATCTTTGGGGTTGTCACCTCTGACCCTGCTCGCAGGCAGGTCGCTCCCCACGCTGCTGCACGGCTCTGCCTGCATTGTTTTTGCCTAATCCTGTACTTTTCCCCTGTGCCTAACTTGCTTTCTTGCCCAGACTTGTTTTTATCCCCCTGTGCCTAACTTGCTTTCTTGCCCAGACTTGTTTTTATCCCCCTGTGCCTAACTTGCTTTCTTGCACAGACTTGTTTTTATCCCCCTATGCCTAACTTGCTTTCTTGCCCAGACTTGTTTTTATCCCCCTGTGCCTAACTTGCTTTCTTGCCCAGACTTGTTTTTATCCCCCTGTGCCTAACTTGCTTTCTTGCCCAGACTTGTTTTTATCCCCCTGTGCCTAACTTGCTTTCTTGTCCAGACCTGTTTTTATTCCCCTGTGCCTAACTTGCTTTCTTGCCCAGACTTGTTTTTATTCCCCTGTGCCTAACTTGCTTTCTTGCCCAGACTTGTTTTTAT
The DNA here is from genome assembly GCA_963921515.1 of Calotriton arnoldi. Classification (NCBI taxonomy): domain Eukaryota; kingdom Metazoa; phylum Chordata; class Amphibia; order Caudata; family Salamandridae; genus Calotriton; species Calotriton arnoldi. Next base: position 2,143,419 of record CAWUFW010001147.1, on the reverse strand, counting down.
TCCTCTGTGCCTGTACTTGTTTTCTTGCCTACACTTGTTTTTCCTTCCTGTGCCCAGTTCTCCCGCGGCCCGCCCGTTTTTCCCGCCGCTGCGTCCTTGCGGCCCCGCCCCCCTGCAATCCCATTCGCCGCCCCGCTCCCGCCTCCCAGCTGCTCCTCCCTCCCACATCCCCTCATATGGAGGCCGCGCGCAGCGGGCGTGCCGCTGGCGCGCCGAAGGCGCGCCTAAGGCAAGCCCGTCTGCGCCCGTCCGCGCCTGAACCGCGCCCAGCGACAGGACCCCTGGACCCCGTGAACGCCACGACGCCCGACACCGCTACGATGCCAGATCCCTCCACGCACTCAACACCGGACTATCACACACCTGCTTCCTGGCCGCCCGAAGCGCACCCACGGAGCTTTCACCTGCCGGAACTGCAGCTTCACAAGCATCCGCCCCACCATGCCGCCGACCAGGAAAGAACCCAACCACCTCAGATGCATCCGTCTCAACACCCGCTCCGCCCGCAAACACGCCGTTGAACTCTGGGACCTACTCGACTCAACCTCCCCAGACGTCGCCTTCCTGACGGAGACCTGGCTGAACCCCGCCTCGGCACCCGACATAGCCATAGCCGTCCCGGAAGGCTACAAGATCACCCGCAGGGACCGCACCAACTGAGCAGGAGGAGGAATCGCCATCGTCCACAGGAACACTCTCAGAGTCTCGACCAACACCGACGACACCCTCAACACCGCCGAACACCTGCACTTCCAGATCCACACCGATCCCAACACCACCCTCAGAGGAACCCTCGTCTACAGACCCCCCGGACCCCGACCACAGTTCAGCGACTCCATCGCCGACTTCGTCAGCACACACGCCCTCACCTCCACGGACTACATCCTCCTCGGGGACCTGAACTTCCACCTCGAGAACAACAACGACACCAACTCCACCACCCTGATCGACAACCTTGCCAACCTCGGACTCAGACAACTCGTCACAACACCCACCCACTCCGCCGGTCACACGCTTGACCCCATCTTCTCCGCAAGCCCCCACGTCTCCTTCAACCACACCACCGAACTCCACTGGACCGACCATCGCTGCATCCACTTCACCTTCAAGAAACCCACCACGCACCACTGCACCCAACAGATGCTCCGCCGCTGCTGGAGCAAAGTCACCGAAGACCAGCTAACCACCACCCTCGCCCAGAGCCCACCCGCCGACCCCACCGACACCGCCGCCCGCAACCTCAGACAGTGGATCAACGACTGCGCCAACACCCTCGCCCCGATCAAGAAACCCTCCAACAGCCACACCAACAAGAAAGCCAGCTGGTTCACTGAAGACCTCCGGGCCTCCAAGCAAACCTGCCGAAAGCTGGAGAAGATCTGGCTCCGTGAACGAACACCGGACAGCCACGCAGCCCACAAGAACGCCACCCGCAGACACCATCACCTCATCAGATCCGCCAAAAGGGCCTCCTTCAAAGACCGCCTAGACAACAACGCGCACAACAGCAAAGAGCTCTTCAACATCGTGAAGGAACTCTCCAACCCCAGCTCCAACACCAACGACGTCCCACCCTCGCAAGACCTGTGCGACTCGCTGGCCACCTTCTTCCACCGCAAGATCGCAGACATCCACGACAGTTTCAATGCCACAACCGCCCCGACAACCACTGAGACCTCCGCCCCCACGACCACCATCCGCACCAACCGCCTGCTCTCCTGGACCAACATCAACGACGACGACACCATCAAGATCATGAACACCATCCACTCCGGATCTCCGTCAGACCCATGCCCACACCACATCTTCAACAAAGCCAGCACAGCCATCGCACCCCATCTCCGGAAAGTCATCAACACCTCCTTCGAGACAGCAACCTTCCCGGAGAGCTGGAAGCACGCCGAGATCAACGCCTTACTCAAGAAACCCAAGGCGGACCCCAAGGACCTCAAGAACTTCCGGCCCATCTCCCTGCTCCCGTTCCCGGCAAAGGACATCGAGAAGACAGTCAACAAACAACTGACCCGCTACCTCGAGGAGAACAACATCCTGGACCCTTCCCAGTCCGGGTTCCGCAGCAACCACAGCACAGAGACTGCCCTCATCGCCGCCACCGATGACATCAAGTCCCTGCTGGACAACGGAGAAACTGTGGCCCTCATCCTCCTGGACCTGTCAGCCGCCTTCGACACGGTCTGCCACCACACACTACGAACACGCCTCCACAACGCCGGGATCCAAGAGAAGGCCCTGGACTGGACCACCTCCTTCCTCTCCGGCAGAACACAGAGCGTCCGCCTTCCCCCTTCCGCTCCGAAGCCACCGAGATCATCTGCGGCGTACCCCAGGGCTCTTCCCTCAGCCCAACTCTGTTTAACATCTACATGGCACCGCTCGCCCACGTCGCCCGTCGGCACGACCTCAACATCATCTCCTACGCCGATGACACACAGCTGATCCTCTCCCTCACCAAGGACCCCCACACCGTCAAAACCAACCTTCACGAAGGAATGAAGGCCGTCGCTGAATGGATGAGGAACAGCCGACTGAAGCTGAACTCGGACAAGACGGAGGTCCTCATCCTCGGATCCACCCTTCGGCCTGTGACGACTCCTGGTGGCCGACCGCACTGGGAACCGCCCCAACACCCACCGACCACGCACGCAACCTAGGGGTCATCCTCGACTCCACCCTCTCCATGACTAAACAGGTCAACGCCGTCTCCTCCGCCTGCTTCAACACCCTCCGCATGCTCCGCAGGATCTACAAATGGATCCCCACTGAAACGAGAAGAACGGTCACCCAGGCCCTCGTCAGCAGCAGGTTGGACTACGGAAACGCCCTCTACGCAGGAGCCTTGGCCAAACTCCTGAGACGGCTCCAATGCATCCAGAACGCCTCTGCACGCCTGATCCTCGACATCCCTCGCCGCAGACACATCACACCCCACCTGAGAGACCTGCACTGGCTCCCGGTCAACAAGAGGATAACCTTCAAACTCCTCACCCACGCACACAAGGCACTCCACAACACCGGACCAACGTACCTCAACAGACGACTCAGCTTCTACACCCCCACCCGCCAGCTCCGCTCCGCCGACCTCGCCCTCGCCACTGTCCCCCGCTTCCGAAGAGCGACCTCCGGTGGCAGATCGTTCTCCCACCTCGCCGCCAAGACCTGGAACACCCTCCCCATCCACCTACGGCAGACCCAAGACCTGCTGACCTTCAGAAAACTCCTCAAGACCTGGCTTTTCGAGCAGTAGCAGCATTCCCCACCCCATCGCCTTGAGACCCTCACGGGTGAGTAGTGCGCTTTACAAATGATATGAATGATTAATTGATTGATTGTCTGAATCAGATGAATATGTGTCAGAGAAGTTGATAATTCTTCTTCTATAGTTGTTGGTATACCCTTGATGGTTAGTCCCTTGGTTCCAGTCTTGATAATAGGACGTATTCAGGTAAGGGTATGCTTTCTCTTGGGTATACCACCTGATGTCCTTTTTCAATTTTTTCAATTTTTTATTAATCAGATAAGTCTCAAAGTCTTTCATATCAGTGTTAATCTTTTCCAATCTAGCTTTAGCCTCTTCAAGAGCAGTGGACGCATTCAATTTATCTTCCAGTGTGTGTATTTCCTGGCTTAACACTGCCATGACCTCTTTCGTGGTTTCAATAATCAAAATCATCCAGTCCCTGGAGCAGCGGTTCGCAATGAGTGACCACCGCTCCAGGAACTTACCGATTTCAACGAAAAGTGCCGGTACAATGCGTACCCTTAGGCCCGATGGGATTACTCCTGCTCGCAAATATTCGAGCATATAATGAGCATGGGACTCCATACGCTTGAGTTTTTTCCTAAGATTCAATAAGTTGTTTCACTCGCCATTGTCTCCCTGTTGTAACATAGATGAGCTGTTACTAGGTATGGCCTGTCCTATCAGTGAAGAAAAATCTTCATCCGAAAACCCAAAAGTTTTGAGTCCCTCCATAGTGGGAACTAAGGAGACTACTGCAGGCCTATGGTGTGAGGACACTAAAAAAGAGGCAGAGCTGCAAAGCTGCTGTGATAGTGAGGCAAATGGTATCAAACTATGGGGTAAAGAGTAAAGACTACAGTATGGAAACTATGCTTTGAACCACTGTAGAGAAAGACGAAGCTACACAAGTGCTATAGTCGGAAAGAGCCTGCCACCAACCATGAAAGAGACAAGGGAAAAATAGAAATATCAGTAATACAATATATCACACACAAAAGAATGTCAAGTGTCCAATCAACATTTAAACAGAACGTGAGAAATAAATTTTCACACAATCCCACAGTTAAAGAACCGTGAATGCTAATGCACAGATGGGGACCCCCTCTGGAAAATATATGAATTAAGGTCAGGGAGAAGAGGAGAAAAAAAAACAAGCATACAATGAGAAGCTCCCTCAAGGCCTATATTTCTTTTTTATCACAACAAACCTAAGTTCAGCATGGGCTTGACAAAAGTATAATCATATTAACAAAACTAACAAAATAGACTTAATCATTGTTCATTATTTGCCTTTTTTGTACATTTTTTATTTTTATATATCAAATGTAAATTCATTAATTTCTTTTTTTTCCGTTTTTTTAAAACTTTTTATATTTATAAAAAGATCAACAGTACTCCCACAATAAATTCAGAAATACATGCAATATACTGTTGAACAAGTAACCCCCGAAAAACAAACATTTACATATACCAAAACCACAAAATACAAGACTCATACAGACTCATACGGACTCATACAGCATTCACATAGAGACGCATCTGAGAAAAAGGGGAGACTAAAGATTGCAGAATCTCCACGACCATGTGTGTTATATAAGTTCACCAGGATCTGAACATTAGGTCGACGCGCGTTTCGGTGATATAAAAAGAATAGAACGGCCACCTTCTTCAGGACCTTTCCAGATACCCACAAAAGTCACAAAAACACAAGGGGACCTAAAAAAACATAAATGACATATATTACAAGCCCATATATGATAATATTTAAATCGATTGGACCTAGATTCTGAATATGTGTGATATTGTTTACACATAGATTATAAGCCAGGAAGATACATCTATTGCAAATCACACCATAAGAAAGTGTGTGACTCCCCATACTTACCAGAAGGAGTATTATCAGGACATAAGAGATGGGGGTTTATAAAAAATAAGCAAAACAAAGAAAAGACCCACAAAGGGGAAGGTTTACCAGTTACCAAAGTTATAGAGAATACAGCAAAGATTACCGTAACCAAGAGGTGCAGAAAGACGCAGTGGCGGCAATTTGCTGTGTCACCTTATTGTGTCCTATCTCTATGATGAAGAACAAATTGGGAGCTACTTACAAATTTTGGGAATGGCCAGTGGACTGCTGGCAACATGTATGATAACGTCTTATTGAAATGATATAAAATCTGTGAAAAAGGAAAGTGGCAAAAATTATAAATATAAAGAAGTAATATTAAGAAACGTCATGTCGCGAGAAGTTATATATCTGGTAGAGCCTTGAACACTATCATGTAGTGTCCAGTGGATGAAGACATCGTGTTTACGCAGGGACAGTGTCCCAACAAGTCTCAGATTTCTAAATAAAACATATATGTGATATCATTAGTCTCTTAAAAAAACACAATAATGATGTGTTGATGGTGATGTACTTGACTACAGGTCTCAGCAATGTACACACCTAGTTCGTTAAAATTCGCTTGTGCAGAATTATTTTATTTCCAAAATAGATATGGCTGTAAGTTGCACCGGATCCAACAGCTCTCAACTGGGTAGGGTTTCAATAACTCACTCCTATCAGCACATTGCCGAAGTAAATCTAAAAAGAAGAAATGAATCTATGAGCAGAGAAAACGCAAAATGTTTAACAGACTAAGTAAATTATCACATGGCAGATCTGTGTCTGAAGAAGCTATTGACAAAACGCAGACCTGCCTCACAAGCTCGACTGCTGAATTTATACGAAGTCGACAAGTTTATGGCCTCGATACATCTCTTTAACAGTAAAGATATGGTATACAAGACCAAGTGACCCAGAGGGATGCCTCACGCATAGGCTGACTAACTAAAAAGATCGCTGCCAAGGACCACCTAGTAAGGGGCAGAGCTCTGCATAGGATGAAAATCACAGTGGTGCTTAATGCAGTGCAATGAGCTACTACCGGCAGATGGAACGTGAAGGGATTGAACCATGAATATTAATAGCGCGTTAGTGGTACATGCGTGTTGACTTACCAGAGGAGTCTGATATCTATTAATTCTTGGTCCACCGATCCTTCACCCGGGTCGAAAACAGTGCGTGTCGGAGGAGCCCTATAAATATGGTCCATCTGATAACACGGCGCAGTCAGTTACGTCATCATGTGTGGTATGTAGATATCAAGATAGGACCAACAAGCACAACTTTAGGCGCCATCTTAGAGTGTTCAAATTCGCTAAAATATAATGGAAACAAAGTAGTAATAATTTAATGACAGTAAAAATGTCGTTAAATTAGAAAATTAGAATATTAAAAACTAAGAAGGAAAAGATAATGTCTAACTAGCCGGATCCAAGACTAGAACATAATGAAGAAATAGAACGACATACAGTGGGCAAAATAAATATTGGCGACCCATAGAAGGCTACCCGGCCGGGCAGCTGCCATGGATGCATGGTTAAAAAATGGCTCCACTAAGGTGCCGCTATGTCAGCACGTTAGGATAGGTAAGTGTCGTAGACATGAAAATGGATGATATGGATCAAAGTTATGCAGCATAAGCCCTAAATGGGCATGGCCTGTACTTCTCCTATTGTCAGTAGAATACATTGAATCACATCTGACAGTGAAGAATATTTCATAGTGCCAGAAAGAGGAAGTCTACATCAAGTAAGCCCCCATCTGTATTTACACCGACTTTGGACATGGTGGGCCCTGAAGTCAGTATTTTTGAACAAAATGTCATCAAGGAGATTTCGCGCATTGTCAAACACCCGTGCAACTCACGACACAATTTGTCGCAGATAGACAATCAGGCTCTTGTCAAAAATTCCCCAAAAGGGATCGAATCTTTCTGACAAGTTGGGTGGAAGCTCTGATATTGTAGTATGGTATTCTTTGCCGTGGGCTTTCTAAATAGGCTAACTTGTAGAGTGTCATTTGCTCCATATCATCCATTTTCATGTCTACGACACTTACCTATCCTTACGTGCTGACATAGCGGCACCTTAGTGGAGCCATTTTTTAACCATGCATCCATGGCATCTGCCCGGCCGGGTAGCCTTCTATGGGTCGCCAAGATTTATTTGGCCCACTGTATGTCGTTCTATTTCTTCATAATGTTCTAGGCGAATTCCGCACCAGATTTAGTGAGCATAAATCTGCAATTCGGACACGAAAGACAACGGCTCCGCTAGTCCAGCATTTCCTATATAAACAACATTCTGAAAAAGATTTGAGGTGGTGCATCATAGAAAAAGTCAAGTGCCAGGCAGGCTTGCCTGTAGAAACCACACGCAAAAGAAGAGAAACTTTCTGAATTTTTAATCTGAACAGTGTCAAGGAAGGATTGAATGAGGATATAGTTTGGAACATCACCCGCATTTGACCATTTCCGTCAATCATATCATACGTCTTATATACTGTGTTTCCACAATTGTCGTCCCTCATAGTACTGCACCTATCGGAACACCAATGGTTTTCGAAATCTGTAGGTGGTATCATGTTCCATCACCAGTCTTGATGTAGACTTCCTCTTTCTGGCACTATGAAATATTCTTCACTGTCAGATGTGATTCAATGTATTCTACTGAGAATAGGAGAAGTACAGGCCATGCCCATATAGGGCTTATGCTGCATAACTTTGATCCATATCATCCATTTTCATGTCTACGACACTTACCTATCCTTACGTGCTGACATAGCGGCACCTTAGTGGAGCCATTTTTTAACCATGCATCCATGGCATCTGCCCGGCCGGGTAGCCTTCTGTGGGTCGCCAAGATTTATTTGGCCCACCGTATGTCGTTCTATTTCTTCTTTATGTTTTAGTCTTGGATCCGGCTAGTTAGACATTATCTTTTCCTTCTTAGTTATTAAAATTCTAATTTTCTAATTTAACGACATTTTTACTGTCATTAAATTATTACTACTTTGTTTCCATTATATTTTAGTGAATTTGAACACTCTAAGATGGCGCCTAAAGTTGTGCTTGTTGGTCCTATCTTGATATCTACATACCACACATGATAATGTAACTGACTGCGCCGCGTTATCAGGTGGACCATATTTATAGGGCTCCTCCGACACGCACTGTTTTTGACCCGGGTGAAGGATCGGTGGACCACAAATTAATAGATATCAGACTCCTCTGGTAAGTCAACACGCATGTACCACTAACGCGCTATTAATATTCGGGGTTAAATCCCTTCACGTTCCGTCTGCCGGTAGTAGCTCATTGCACTGCATTAAGCACCACTGTGATTTTCATCCTATGCAGAGCTCTGCCCCTTACTAGGTGGTCCTTGGCAGCGATCTTTTTAGTTAGTCAGCCTATGCGTGAGGCATCCCTCTGGGTCACTTGGTCTTGTATACCATATCTTTACTGTTAAAGAGATGTATCGAAGCTCATAAACTTGTCGACTTCGTATAAATTCAGCAGTCGAGCTTGTGAGGCAGGTCTGCGTTTTGTCAATAGCTTCTTCAGACATAGATCTGCCATGTGATAATTTACTTAGTCTGTTAAACATTTTGCGTTACCCTCCGCTCATAGATTCATTTCTTGTTTTTAGATTTACTTCGGCAATGTGCTGATAGGAGTGAGTTATTGAAACCCTACCCAGTTGAGAGCTGTTGGATCCGGTGCAACTTACATCCATATCTATTTTGGAAATAAAATAATTCTGCACAAGCGAATTTTAACGAACTAGGTGTGTACATTGCTGAGACCTGTAGTCAAGTACATCACCATCAACACACCATTATTGTGTTTTTTTAAGAGACTAATGAGATCACATATATGTTTTATTTAGAAATCTGAGCCTTGTTGGGACACTGTCCCTGCGTAAACACGATGTCTTCATCCACTGGACACTACATGATAGTGTTCTAGGTAAGGCTATACCAGATATATAACTTCTCGCGACATGGCGTTTCTTAATATTACTTCTTTATATTTATGATTTTGCCACTTTCCTTTTTCACAGATTTTATATCATTTCAATAAGACGTTATCATACATGTTGCCAGCAGTTCACTGGCCATTCCCAAAATTTGTAAGTAGCTCCCAATTTGTTCTTCATCATAGAGATAGGACACGATAAGGTGACACAGCAAATTGCCGCCACTGCGTCTTTCTGCACCTCTTGGTTACGGTAATCTTTGCTGTATTCTCTATAACTTTGGTAACTGGTAAACCTTCCCCTTGTGGGTCTTTTCTTTGTTTTGCTTATTTTTTATAAACCCCCATCTCTTATGTCCTGATAATACTCCTTCTGGTAAGTATGGGGAGTCACACACTTTCTTATGGTGTGATTTGCAATAGATGTATCTTTCTGGCTTATGATCTATGTGTAAACAATATCACACATATTCAGAATCTAGGTCCAATCGATTTAAATATTATCATATATGGGCTTGTAATATATGTCATTTATGTTTTTTTAGGTCCCCCGTGTGTTTTTGTGACTTTTGTGGGTATCTGGAAAGGTCCTGAAGAAGGTGGCCGTTCTATTCTTTTTATGCCACCGAAACGCGCGTCAACCTAATGTTCAGATCCTGGTGAACATATATAACACACTTGGTCGTGGAGATTCTGCAATCTTTAGTCTCCCCTTTTTATCAGATGCGTCTCTATGTGAATGCTGTATGAGTCCGTATGAGTCTTTATGAGTCTTGTATTTTGTGGTTTGGTATATGTAAATGTTTGTTTTTCGGGGGTTACTTGTTCATTAGTATATTGCATGTATTTCTGAATTTATTGTGGGAGTACTGTTGATCTTTTTATAAATATAAAAAGTTTTTAAAAACGAGAAAAAGAAAGAAATTAATTTACATTTGATATATATATGAAAAATGTACAAAAAAGGCAAATAAATAACAATGATTAAGTCTATTTTGTTAGTTTTGTTAATATGATTATACTTTTGTCAAGCCCATGCTGAACTTAGGTTTGTTGTGATAAAAAAGAAATATAGGTCTTGAGGGAGCTTCTCATTGTATGCTTGGAAGCGAATGCTATGACAGTGGCTCGGATTTGTATTTCTTGGGGTGGAAGTAGATATGCAGAATAAATAAACAATAAGACATTGAGAGCGATGGACATGACGAGAGTGGGGTGACAGTACACCCCCTTCCTTAACCAATCATGTGTAGAGAAATCCTCTGTTCTGACACAAATGCGGGTTGGACATTTGGGTTTTAGGGTATAATTGAGGTTCCTGGTGGGATGGGTTAAGGTAGTTGGTGGTTAGTTGGTGGCTTGCTTTCCTACCTGCGTGAGGAGAGGCCTTCTTTGCTGTCTCCTATTCTTGAGCTGGCTGTTCCTGTCTGCTGATTCCTGACTTAATCTTTGCCTCTTCAACTCTTCTTGAGGGGCCTTACTGCTCTCATGGCCAGGGAGTAGATTTCCTATTCAATTGGGGTAGGATAGACAGAAAACTGAATTTGCATAATCATTTGCAAATGTATTTTGTCTCTGAACCTTTTGTCTCTTCGCCTTTCCTCTCCCTTATGTACTGACATGTTGAGATGTGTTTTTATTTCTCTGATATTGTTGCTCTGTGATGATCTATGATTTGTACTGTATTTTGGTATTAATGAGCATTTATTTCACATTATTTAGATAAACACTATAAATATACAAATGTGCCTGTCTTAATTAGAGGTGTTTTACTAGTTTATGAGTATTTCTAGAAATAAGTATTGGGTTGCCAAACCCTGTCAAGTATATAAAGATCGCATCGCCACAATTGGTATAATAGAAATGAAGATGAGTTTTGAGCTTTGAAAAATGTAGTACGGGTGGCAAGATGGCGGCAGCGTGACTGCTGTGTATGCCGCTCCCACCCAACAGAATAGTGATGTAAGGAAATTACGGCCATGAAAATTACCTTTGGAGTTGGAGTCAGGCTGATTGCGGGATGACTTGTGCATCTGGTGTCGGGCGCTCTTGCTGGGCTCGTCGACCGCGCTGGTTCTCGTCTGTTTTGGTGCAGAGTGCCTCCGGGGTTGGCGGCCCCCCGGGGACCGGACGGAGAGCGGAGCAGCGATCGCCACTGGGGGACCGCAAGTTCTGCCTTCTTCCCGGAAGACGCCGGCTGGCCGCGGGGGAGGGGACGCTGCTACCCCAGCGTTCGGTGAGGGGGAGGAGGAGAGCGATCCCAGATGTCAGACGCGGGAGCAGCGCCCCTTGGAGATTACAGGGAAAACTATACAGCCGACAGTCCCAGGGATGTTCTCAGGACGCGGACCTCCCGGTAGCAAGAAGGCAAGTGGAAAAGAGGGGCCTGACAGCAAGGAACAGGCTGAACAGACTGAACTGAGAGACACTCCTCAAATTGTGAGTAATGTAAAAAACGAGACTTTGGCTCAGATTCTTGCAAAACAAACCGATAATTTGATAAGCGCTTCTGGTGTGCTGCCTGATGCTTGTGCGGCTGGGGGGGGTGACACAATAGGTTCTCCTGGGAGACAAGAAGGGGAGCTGGACTTGGGGAGACCCAGTATGCCCACGGAGCCTAACATTACTATGGGCAATTTAAAAGCAGTGGGATCACCGGGGGCGGATACGTTTTACTCTCTCACTGATGATTCCGAAATCTCTATGGACAGTGAGCTGGGTGATTCGGACCTTGACAACTCCAGAGAAGAGTCAGATAGCTCCAAAACCGAGCCCGTTACTCAGAAGCGGGCTTCTGCACTGAAAAAACTGAAAAATATCAGAGGGAAAACGTCTCAAGTCAAGGGGTATGAGTCAGACTTTGGCCAGTCTGGCCAGATGAAATGGGATTATTCTGGGATTCTCCTGGAATCAGAGGCTAAAGGGATAGGAGAGGACTGTATCCAGCAGGAGACAGTTAAGCTATTTTCTGGTACAAATGCCACCTCCGAATCCTCTCCTTCAATGGGTTTGATCTATTCTACCCTCAAACAAATGCAAATTGAAGCCCGACAAGAACACAAAAGGGCCCACATGGCGACAAAGAAATTGCAGGGGGCCATAAGAAAAATCAATAATGCTTGTTCTGAAATCACGGAGCGGACCTCGGCACTAGAAGAACGGGTAGTGGCACTCGAGGCTGGGGCTGAGACCGGTGGGCAACAAGCAACTGCAAATGAGGCCAGAATGACAGACGTCATGTGGAAGCTCGAGGATTTCGAGAATCGGCAGCGACGAAATAACCTGAGGCTGCTTGGCATACCAGAAAATGCGGAGGGAGAGTATTTTCGCGGGTTTGTCCTGCGGCTACTTAGGGGAGCCTTCCCGGAGCTGAAGCATTGGGACTGGGACTCAGAAGTGCAGAGAGTGCACCGATTCCCCCTCATGCTGAGGGAAAAAAAGGGACAAGGTGTTCAAGACGACAAACCTAGAGCTATTTTGATTTTCTTTGGTAATTTTTTGTTGCGACAGGCAGTTTTTGATAAGGCCCGACCAGAAGCCAGACGTTCAGCGGAGGGGCATACTTTCTTCGTCAGGCCAGACTTTTGCCACACAACAGTGGAGAGAAGGTGGCGGCTCAGACAGTTGATTACTCCTTTTCAGAAAGTAGGCTGTGAAGTATACTTAATGAGCCCTGCCCGTCTGAAAGTTATATATAAAGGGGCGATCAGAGTGTTCAATTCAGAAATTCAGGCACAAGAGTAGCTGCAGGAAATAGCGGGTGCAGGGAAATAATGAACACTTTTCCGATTCCTCATGGTCAAGATGCTATGTATTTTCTAGTAATTTTCTTTCTTTGCTACTTTTGGCTTTCTTGGTTTCTTTGTGGGGGTGGTGGCGGCATCGGGCGACAGCAGGGTGCAGGAGGCATCACAAGGGTCTTCGGACCTATTTTGCTGGGTTTTTGGGGGTGGGGGGGCAGGGCTGGATCCTTAATCACGAGTTCAGTATGTAAAGGGATGGGACTTCTGGACATAAAGAATGGGACCTTTTTCAAGGGGGATAAATGGTTAAGGGCAAGGTAAGGACTGCATCTGTGAATATTTGTGGTTTAAATAATCCACAGAAAAAACGCAGAATTAATGAGGACATCCAATGTCTAAAGGCAGATATTGTGTGTCTTCAGGAGACTCACATAGAAGTAGGCCTTCAGAAAGTTGCAGAACTGGCTGGTTATCAATTAATCACTAGTACTTCTCAAGGGACACGAACACGGGGTGTTGCTATCATGGCCCAGAAATGGAGAGCTAAGTTTCCACGTATAAGCTCTGATAAGATGGGGAGATGGGCTATTGTTCAATGTGTCTTGAATGCTTGCTCATTTACTCTATGCTCCGTGTATGGATCTGTATTAGACGACCCTGTTTTGTTTGATTGGCTGAGTACCGAACTAGTCGGCTGGCCTTTGCCTCTAGTCATTTGTGGTGACTTCAATATAAATATAAAACCACAAGGAGGCCACCTTGGGGAAAGATTATACCAGGGTCGCAAGCCCAAGGTTTATAAGTCTGTTGCACATTTATGTGCTTTGCATGGTCTTTTGGATATCTGGGCCATGCTTAAACCCGGTGATCCCGGCTACACTTTCTTCTTGGCCCCCCATCAAGTTCATGTCAGACTCGATAATTTTTTTGTATCTCCCGCAATCGCACAGAAAGGTCAGATCTATAAGTACCCCAGGGTTATGTCCGACCACAACCCTCTTGTTCTGGAAATAACTATACAAGATAATCCATCACCAGTATCACGCTGGACTTTTGACAGGGCTCTACTGTCAGATAGGGGATATATACAGCATATGAAGGCCTGGATTCCCCGATTTATTATAGAAAATAAGGGGAGTGCTCGACCGGATATTGTGTGGGACTCTCTCAAGGCGGGGATAAGGGGGAGACCTCTAGTTATGGCTGGGTGGAGCAGAGAAAGATTAAGAAATTAGAACAGGTCCTATATACGGAGTTAACAGAAGCCGAAGGACAGTTAGTTGCGGCAATCACGGCTGGAGGGGATCTCGAGAAAGCACAAGCCAGAGTAGCAATTGGGAAATCTGCAATAATAGAGATTTCGGCTAAAAAGGCAGCTGGCAAATATATGCCATGGCGTAGTAAACTTTACGAGAATAACGAAAGGGTGGGACAACTACTAGCAAGACACACAAGGGAGAGGATTGTACAAGGGGACATCTCAGAAATAAGGGACCCTATCCTGGGCACAATTTCCGATCCTTTAGCTATCCGTTCGGCATTTCAGAGATTTTATCAGCACTTATATAAAGAAGATTCTCACTTTGATGACACAGAATTTGTGGATTATATTTTGGATTTACCTTTTGGAGAACTAACCTCGGAGGAGGTTGAGCTCCTTCAGGCCCCAATTTCAGAGGAGGAAGTAAGCGGGGCGGTCAACTCCTTACCAAGTGGAAAAGCGGCTGGAACTGATTCAATCCCAGGGGAATTTTATAAAATCTTTTATCCATGCTTAAATGAGATGCTGAGAGAGATAGTTACGAATGCCCAATCGGGTGGGAAGGCTCCGGATTCCTGGAGGTATGCTAATATAGCAGTCTTTCCAAAAAAGGATAAATCCACCTACGAGCTAGGGTCTTACCGACCTATCACGCTGATCAATAGTGTTATAAAAATCTATGCCAAAATACTGGCCAATCGCTTATCCAAAGTGATCAAGAGGCTGGTTTCCCCTGTCCAGCATGATTTTGTTCCCGGCCGCAGCACCACTGATCATATTCAGCGGACAATCGCCCTGTTTGACACCTCAAAGATCGCCGGAGACCCTATGGCTTTAATCCTGCTAGATGCAGAGAAAGCCTTTGATAGGGTCTCCTGGCCTTTCCTATGGGCTATATTAGACAGAAATGGCCTAGGCAGTGGCTTTTTCAAGGCTGTCTAGACAATGTATCGTAATCCAGTTGCTCGGGTGGCCGTAATGGGAGATATGTCTGAGCCGGTTTCGATCTGCCGTGGAACCCGTCAAGGGTGTCCATGTTCACCTCTCCTATTTGCGCTGTACATCAACCCCCTTATTAGAAAGATGGAGCATAATACTAGTATCACTGCTATGCATAATAAGGGGGGAGATACTAAGATTCTGGCATATGCGGATGACCTGGCCATTACCACTCCCAATCCTTCGGACGCCCTGGGGGAAATCGAAAGGGAAGCTGCCAGTTTTGGACGGCTCTCCGGATATTTTCTTAATCAAAGTAAAACTCTGGTGGTAATAAATAGTTTTGCCCAGCTAGACGACTTTCGGGTGGTTCCAAAGGCGAAGTACTTAGGGGTGGAGATAACAGCAGATGTGGGGAACATTTATTTTTATTTGAAAAGTTTTATATAGCGCTGGCTAGACCCGGAGGTATCAGAGCGCTTTACATGAGGACGAGCATTGTTTCAGCATAGTTACAAGTTACATAGTTACAAGTTACACAGTTTCAAAGCATAGTTACAAGTTGCTGGAGCGTAGTTACATGCGTTAAAAACATATACGTAAGGAAAAAGCAGGCAAGGGAGAGATTCAGGGAGAGGGGATAGGAGCTGGGGAGGTAGACAAAGAATGAAAGAGGGAAAGAGGAGGGGGAGGGTGAAAGAAACACAACCGGGAGACGAGGAAAAATAGTGTCCAACGTCCGGGGTGCTGTGATCCCAGTGGAAATGGTGTCATTCCCACACCTCCGTTGTGTGTGGCTCCCTTTACGCTGTGGACTCTCTCAGAGGGGTCTCTGAGACTCCAGGGCATACATACTGGAACTCTCCCCAACAAGGGGAGAGGGAGTGCTTTGGCAAAGGGCGCTATTCCCACACCTCCGCTGTGTGTGGCTCCCTTGACGCTGTGGACTCTCTCAGAGGGTCTCTGAGACTCCAGGGTATAAATGCTGGATCCCTCCCCAACAAGGGGAGAAGGAGTGCTTTGGTAAAGGGCACATGGTTACAATAGTTAGAGTTGCAAAAGTCTGATACAGAAGAAACAAGTCACCCAGGAGAGGAAAGAGGGAAGGGGGGAGAGACAGGGGGGAAAGGGAGGGGGGGAGAGACAGGGGGCTGGGAAGCGGGTCAGATCAGCAGTGGGAGTGAAAAACCTCGTGGGGGCCCAAGAAGGTAGAGTAAACGGGCCCAACGCTTAGATGGGGTTTCATAGTCATAAATTGAAGTCTGGGCGCCATTTTAGAGTCAGGCAAGTCCCGGGTAAGGAGAGATGCTTAAGGGGGACTGATTAACCCCGTGACTCAGCAGTTTGTCTTGTCTCTTGTACTGAGATTCTTTATTCCGTAATGCTTTTGACCAGTTAAAAACCTCGGGATCCTCCTCACCGATGGTATTCCTGGCGGGCGCCATTTTGGTGTCAGGCAAGGCTTGGGGTCTTCTTTGGTGAGAGCCATGGCAGTCGTGGGATCACCGTGTTCAGGTGGCTGTCTTTAGTCTGTGGGGGGAAAAATTGGTGACCTAAGTTGTCGCCTTCTTTGGCAGCATAAGTGCGAGCCCCGCTCCGCCCTTTGTGTGGCAGGTGGTGTCGCCTTTTTTGGCGGCATAGGTGCGAGCCCCGCACCGCCCTTAGCGTGGCAGGTGGTTTTGCCGTTCACGGAAGGCAGGAGCCTCTTTACTCCTCGAATGTAGCACCGTCAATGGAGGTTAGCGAAGACAAAGCTCATTCACTTCTGTCACCTTCCCCTTGGTAGCGCAGCGTTTCAGGCATAGGATGGCAGGCACCGGTAGGAGGGGTATGGGTGGTGCTGGGCCGTGTCAGTGGGCTTGCACATACCCTGAAGGCGCGGGATTAAATTTAGGCCCATTATTACGGAAGTCCAAAACTGATTTTTCTCGAATGAATAACCTTATGCTCACAATAATAGGGAGAAGTAATGTGATCAAAATGTTGTTTCTTCCCAGAATATTGTATTTTTTCAGGGCCATCCCACTGGAAGTTGAAAGCCGGTTTAAATCTTTAAATCAGATGGCTTCTTGGTTCTTATGGGCCGGGCAACGCCCCCGAAGAGCCCTAATATTTTTTACTCTGCTAAGAGAACGAGGGGGATGGGCAGTCCCTAACTTTCAATTATATTATTGGGCGGCAACACTTCAACAGATGATGACACTTCTAACCTCTGCGAGAACTAGCTCAGAAGAATGAGATCTGGTATCCATTTATGAATTGATAATGGGCATCGAGGCTCGTGGTTGTCTACTTCGTCAGATTGAATATGGATATTTTTAAAGGGTCAGATTCAAGGTTATTATGGGAGCATTTAAGGTATGGACAGCGGTCCGGAAGAAGTTCGGTATTGGTAGGATAAATAGATATACCCATATAGTTGATAATCCTCTACTCCCAGATATTTTTAATGATGGATATTTGACACAGTGGGTCCAGAGGGGAGTGAGGGTGATCGCCGATCTGGTAGATGAAGGAGGGATCCTCTCTTTTGATGTAATAAAGGATAAATTTGGCATTAGTAATACCCATTTTTTAAAGTATTTACAAGTTAGGGATTTTTTGGTTAAAAAAAGAGGGGGAAGTGTTGGCTTCAATCGGGTAGAATTTGTTGACTTAATGTTAAAATCTTCACTCTCCATCACCAATATATATAAACAATTAAACAAAGAAATGGCAGATGACTTAGCGAAACATTCTGTTCGCTGGTCAGAGCTCCTACACATGGGGACGGGAGATTGTGAAGAATCCCTATATCTCGCGCAGACTTCATTTATCGCTGCTAATTTACAGATCCAATGTTATAAAACATGGTTTAATCTTTACATCACTCCGGCGAAGATCGTTAAATGGGGGGGCTCTAAGGGCGTTCATTGCCCATGGTGTGGCTGTTTTGTCGCAGATCTCATTCATTTATTTGCAAACTGCCCCAAGCTTGAGAATCTGAAAAAAGATGTAGGCAAAATACTTGAAGCACAGCTAGGCTTTCCTATTTCTCTCTCACCTGGTTTATTAGTTTTAGGAGTGAGCGATATGGGAATTCCTTGGAGACATCAGATATTTCTATTTATTGCCATGACTATCCTAAGACTGTGTTTGGCCACCGCTTGGCTGGATCCCGAACCACATACTGGGCAGCAATGGCTGGGGAGACTTCTTGCTATATATCGATCTGAAATAGCAGTTTATGAACGCAGGGGAGGTAACGCCAGGAAAAGGGGTAGGGAAGTTTGGGCTCCAATCAAACAGTGGATAGAGGGGGTAACGGAATAATAACCGCAGATTTGCTGCCTGCTCAAGCAAAAGGATTTGTGCCTATTTTCTTTCTTTTTTCTCCCTATTTTGTTGTATTTCATTTCTGACGTATTATCTTCCCTGTTGCTATAAATGTGATTCTTTTTTGGATCCAACACTAGGGTGGGGTGTTGGACGAGAAGGGTGGGACAGAAATGGTTTCTTTTGTGTGGTGTTTTGCAATGTATGGATAATGAAAAAAATCATCTGTTGTGATGAAATAAAAATTTTAAAAATTTAAAAATAAAATAAAAATGAAGATACAAATTGGATTCTGGTAATTTGGTAATTTGTTAAGCAATTCACTAACCCAGCGTGAAGGGACTTGTTGGGTGAAATGATATATCCAATGAGAGAAGTTCCGGGTGGTGGATATGTTCATATTCCTTGGTCAAGACAGGACATATTGTCTTTTACGAATGACTTCCCAAGGTTGAGAGAAAAGCCTGTCAAATGGTATAAACAGGTAGAAAGGTATGTAAAGATCTCAAAGGTCCTGTTGAAAGATTTGGATGGTTTGTTTGATATTGTAGTTCCAGCTGATTTATGGACTGAGTGTAAGATTGCAGTTGATTGGCCGAAAGAAGAATATCCTAGAGATGTTAAAACTGGAGTGCCTTCAGAAGAGGTGATGAAGAAATATAATCAAGTGATTACTTATTTGAAGAGTAAGATTTCCCTAAAGGAAACAGATTGAGTTAAGATTGACAGGACGACACAGGAGTCAAAAGAAACAGTACATGCCTACTACGAGAGACTTTTACAGGTGTTTAAACAGTAAAGTGGTTTTGAAAGCATAACTGACAAAGATATGGGACATTTTGTGTAGAAGTTTGTGTTTAGATTGAAACCTGAAAAACAAGACAGTGGATGAGATACTGAGGTATGCAAAGTATTGTAGTGATGACCCTTCCCAGTCCGGCTTCCGCAGCAACCACAGCACCGAAACCGCCCTCATCGCCGCCACCGATGACATCAGGACCCTGCTAGACAACGGAGAAACAGCAGCCCTCATCCTCCTGGACCTATCAGCCGCCTTCGACACGGTCTGCCACCACACACTACGAACACGCCTTCACGACGCCGGGATCCAAGAGAAGGCCCTGGACTGGACCACATCCTTCCTTTCCGGCAGAACACAAAGCGTCCGCCTCGCCCCTTTCCGATCCAAGGCCACCAAGATCATCTGTGGCGTACCCCAAGGCTCCTCCCTCAGCCCAACGCTGTTCAACATCTACATGGCACCCCTCGCCCACGTCGCCCGACAGCACAACCTCAACATCATCTCCTACACCGAAGACACCCAGCTGATCCTCTCCCTCACCTAAGACCCTCACACCGCCAAAGCCCACCTCCACGAAGGAATGAAGGCCGTCGCCGAATGGATGAGGACCAGCCGCCTGAAGCTGAACTCGGACAAGACGGAGGTCCTCATCCTTGGTTCCAACCCTTCAGCCTGGGACGACTCCTGGTGGCCAACATCACTGGGAACAGCCCCGCCACCCACCGACCACGTACGCAACCTAGGGGTCATCCTCGACCCCACCCTCTCCATGACTAAGCAGGTCAACGCCGTTTCCTCATCCTGCTTCAACATCCTCCGAATGCTCCGCAGGATCTTCAACTGGATCCCCACCGAAACAAGAAAAACAGTCACCCAGGCCCTCGTCACCAGCAGGCTGGACTACGGAAACGCCCTCTACGCAGGAACGACGGCTAAGCTCCTGAGACGGCTGCAACGCATCCAGAACGCCTCTGCACGTCTTATCCTCGACATCCCCCGACGCAGCCACATCACACCCCACCTGAGAGACCTGCACTGGCTCCCTGTCAACAAGAGGATAACCTTCAAGCTCCTCACCCACGCACACAAAGCACTCCACAACTCCGGACCAGCCTACCTCAACAGACGACTCAGCTTCTACACCCCCACCCGCCAGCTCCGCTCGACCAGCCTCGCCCTCGCCACAGTCCCCCGCATCCGGAAAAAGTCCGCCGGCGGCAGATCCTTCTCCCACCTCGCCGCCAAGACCTGGAATACCCTCCCCACCAACCTCCGACAGACCCAAGACCTACTGGCCTTCAGAAGACTCCTCAAGACCTGGCTCTTCGATCAGTAGCAGCACCACCCCCCTCTTCCCTCAGCGCCTTGAGACCCTCGCGGGTATGTAGTGCGCTTTATAAGTGACATGATTGATTGATTGATTGATTGATTGATGATATTGAATCTAGGCATACGAAATTGAAAGAGAAAATGATGTGGGCGCAAGTGAAAGCGGCACACCAGAAAAATGGAAATTTTGTTGATTTTTCTCAAACAGGTTTCCAAATGAAAAGACAGAATCAGAATTTTCAAAATGGTCAGGTACCTGGCATGAATGTTGTACCGAATGGTGGTGTTCAAGTGCAATTACCGGGAAAGGGTAGAGGTAGAAATAATAAGGAAGAGATGAAGAGGAAATTTCCTTGTCATGCGTGCGGAAGGTTAGGACATTGGAAGAACAAGTGTAAGTTCTTATTAGAAAATAATGGAATGGTTCCAAATTTTAATCCACAGACGCAGAATGAGGTGGTTGTGAATCAACAACAGCTACAACAGCAACAGGTAGTTACATCACAGGTACAATAGGTACAACAGGTACAAGTGCCTCAAGCTCCTATGCCGAATAATGTGAATGCTCAGGTACAGAGATACAGTGTGAATGCTGGATTTCACACGAGTGAACAAATTGGTAAGAAACAAAATGGACAGATGGTTTCGCAATATTGGTTGTAATGTCCTGAGAGTGATTCAGATTCATCTCAATGACGGTGCCTGAGGGGGGAGGAAGAGTGCGTGCTTGGCACATCTCTAGAGGTAGATCAATCAGGTCCTTTTGTGTATGGGAAAGTGGAAGGTAATGATATTACATTCCTTGTGGACACTGGTGCTACCCGTTCTACTGTGAGAGCAGCAGAAATTCCAAACTTACCCCTCTCGGGAGAAACAATCCAAGTTGTAGGAGTTTCAAACAAGTATATTAGAACTCCAGTGACCAAACCAATGGAGGTTCACATTGGAGAATTTAGAGATTTGCATCGGTTTGTGGTGTGCAATACGAGTCCGGTGAACCTTTTAGGTAGGGACTTGTTGTGCAACATGAACTGCACCATCTACTGTACACCAGATGGTATTGCTTTTCAAACACCAGATGAGGATGTTGCTTTCAAAGTGATGTTAGTAAGGCAAGGGACAGAAGTGAATGATATGTATCCTTTATTTAAAGCGAAGGATTTGCCTGTTGAATTGAGAGATGCTGTGACGACTGACGTGTGAGATTTTACAGGGAAAGACATCGGAGTGATGAAAGGTGTTGATCCAATTCAAATTTTGGTCAAACAAGGTGCAGAATTTCCAAAAACACCACAGTATAAAATGAGCCCTGAGACCATTGCAGGAGTTACTCCTGTAATTGAGCAAATGATTCAACAAGGTATTCTGAGAGAGATACTAGGGAGTCCTTGTAATTCACCTATTATGGGAATTAAAAAAACGAGTAACAAGTATAGAATTGTGCAAGATTTGAGAAAAATTATCAAAATTGTAGTACCTTGTTGTCCGATAGTGCCAAACCCAGCAGTAATTCTTTACCAAATTCCCTGTGACGCGGAATGGTTCACAGTGATTGAATTGTGCCAAGGATTTTTCTCGATACCCTTGCATCAGGATAGCCAATATCTTTTTGCTTTTAGGTTCGGAGACCGTGTCTTGGCATGGTGCCAAGTTCCTCAAGGGTATACAGAGAGTCCTTCAATTTTGAATCAGATTCTAAAAAAGTGTCTGGAGTCATTGGTTATGCCAGAAGACTCAGTACTGGTGCAATACATCGATGATCTATTGGTGGCACCAAAGACACGAGAAGCATGTGTGACAGATACAATTGCCCTACTGAACCATTTGGCATTAGGTGGGCATAAAGTGTCACCAGCAATATTGCAGTTTTGCCAAAAAGAGGTGCAATATTTGGGACACAAAATTGAGAAAGGAGTCAGGAAAGCCTCACAAGATCGAATTTCTGTGATCTTGCAAATGGGTCCTCCCAGAACACAGAAAGAAGTACAAATGTTTCTGGGCATGGTTGGATACTGAAGACAGTGGATCAGTGGTTTTTCACTGATAGCCAAGCCATTACAGAGATTGACTCACAAAGATGTAGTCGATCCGATCGAACCGGATGAAGAAAGCATGAAGGCTTTTGTTGAGTTGCGAGATAGTCTTTGTTGAGCACCTGCATTGGGAATGCCAGATTATTCTAAAGACTTTGCATTGTTCTGTTGTGAAAAGGATGGATGTGCAGTTTCAGTTTTGACACAGACACATGGAATGGCGCGTCGTCCAGTGGCATATTTTTCTGCTACTTTGAACTTAGTGGCTGCAGCGTTGCCAGGTTGTCTGAAAGCAGTAGCTGCTACATGTGTGAGTCTGGAACAGAGTGAATCAATTGTGATGGGACATCCATTGAGAGTGTATGTGCCACATTCTGTTGAGATTTTGCTGACCAGGACAAGAACACAGCACATGACAAGTAGTCGTTTCACTAGATATGAGAGAGTGATCTTGGTTGCTGAGAATGTGACAATAACAAGATGCACGACACTGAACCCAGCGACTTTGTTACCGAGTTCGAGTTGTGAAGAAGTAAAGGATGAAGCAGATCATGATTGTCTGGATGTGACAGAGTTGTGTACAAAACCAAGGCCTGACATAAAAGACACACCATTGCCAGAATCAGATTGCGTGATGTTTGTAGATGGTTCATGTCTGAGAGATGAAAAGGGTGCATTGCGTGCTTCATATGCAGTATGTACAGTGGCTATGGTTCTTGAAGCATCTTGTCTAAGAGGGATAAATTCAGCTCACATTTCTGAATTGGTCGCTTTGACCAGGGCTTGTATAATTGGCAAAAATTTGAGGATAACCATATTTACGGATAGTCAATATGGTTTCGGGGTGGTGCATGATTTTCGTCAATTGTGGATGCAACGTGGATTTCTGACATCTTCAGGATCCCCAATCAGAAATAGCAAAGATGTAAAAGATTTGCTGAATGCATTACAATTGCCTAAAGAAATTGCAGTGGTCAAATGCCAGGCACATAAATCAGGAAATGATTATGTGACTAGTGGCAACAGATACGCAGACCAAGTGGCTCGTTTCTGTGCACAAAATTCAGTTTCGATTAATAAAGGAGCAGAAAAAAGAATACAAATTGTCACTTGATGTTCTCTTCTGTAGAAACATGGGATGAAGTTAGACAATTGCAAGAAGAAGCTAGTGAAGAAGAGAAAGAAATTTGGATTAAATCAGGATGTACAAAGAGACTAGAAGATGAAATATGGGTGTACGTGGATGATAGACCAGTAATGCCAGACTGTTTACTTTCACAATTTGCAAGGATGTTCCATGGAGTAACACACGTGGGAAGAGATGCTATGATTAGACTCTTCAAACAGTCATGGTACAATCCAAAGTTCAGGGTTATTGCAGAGAGTCTTTGCCAGAGATGTGTAGTGTGCCAGCAGCAAAATCCAGGTAGAAAGACTGTTGTTAGTTGGGGGCGGATTGGAAAAGCAGCGGGTCCTTTTACTAGATTACAGGCAGATTTTATTGAGCTTCCTCCTTGTAATGGACTGAAATATCTGTTGGTTGTTGTTTGTCTGTTTTCTCGTTGGGTAGAAGCATATCCAACAAGAAGAAATGATAGTTTAACAGTTGCTAAGTTGCTTTTGAGAGAGATCATTCCTAGATTTGGATTTCCAGTCTCTTTAGAAACGGATAGAGGTACACATTTTAATAATGAAATAATTCGGATGATTTGTGCAGCATTACAAATTGAGCAAAAGCTGCATTGTGCCTATCAACCAGAAGCCTCAGGTGTGGTCGAGCAAATTATTGGCACTATTAAATCAAGACTGTCAAAAGTGCGTGCATCCACAGCACTGAAATGGTCAGATGCTTTACCCTTGGTATTAATGAGTCTGAGAAGCATTCCTGATAAAAAGACTGGATTATCCCCTCATGAAGTTATAATGGGGAGAGCAATCAGCAAATCAACTGATGAATATAACTGATGATTTGGTGCTTGAGTATTGCAAAGGATTGGCTGATGTGGTGCATTCTGTGTCTCATCAGGTTGGAGAAAGTGCAACCACAACACAGCAAGAGCAAGCACATGATTTAAGTCCAGGAGAGTGGATCCTGGTGAAGAAGCATGTGAGAAAGTCGTGTCTGGAACCTAGATGGCATGGCCCATACCAGATAATACTGGTGACAACGACAGCAGAGAAGTGTGGAGGCTTGCCAAATTGGATATAGGCAAGTCACACAAGGAGAGTCCCAAGTCCACTTGAAAGACAAGAAGAAGAAGAGCAGAGACTGGCAGAGAGCCAAGAAGAGCCAGAAGCTGTAGAACGTGAAACCCTAGAGTCTGAAGCTACAGATTCTGAAGGGATTGAACACGTGATTGACTGGGAACAAAGGAGGTCATTACGATGACGGGCGGACTTTGTCCGCCCGCCACCGTAGCGGTGAATGGGACCGCCCGCCATAGGAGCGGCGGTCCCGCCCCGAGTATTAGGATGCCACCGCCACGGTGGCGGTGGTATCCCCTATTCCCAACATTGTGGCGGGCGGTGTTCACAGCACCGCCCGCCACAATGCTGGGAATGCACGTCGTGCATTGGCATGCACAAGGTGACAGGCACCGCGCGGTGCCTGCCACCTTGTCCATGCCAATGCAGGGGGCACCATAGGTACCCCCAAGTGCACCTCCCACCCCCTCCCCGGGGCCCGCAACGGGCCCCCATTGTAAAGACTGTATGCCTTTCCATGGCGGCGTTGCCGCCATGAAAAGGCACATCTCCGCAGTCATCTTAATATGGATGGCGGTGTCTTGCAGACACCGCCACCATAGCTACTGCCCTTTTCCGCCCGATCACCTGTGTGACCGGCGGAAAACCGGCGGACGGTCTTTCCGTCCGCCGGGCTCCCCCCCGCCATCGTAATGTGGCGGGGGGAAATGGCATGCGGGCGGATCGCCACCGCCATACGGGCGGTGGCGATCCGCCAGTCATCGTAATGACCCCATAGTCAAATAAAGTGGGCACCAGCTACTGGGTCTCGTAAGACTGCTGTTGAAAATGATGATGGAGAAGTGTTAAATAAGAATCAAGAGCAAATGCAACAAAGAAAAGAACTGAATAAAAGAACTTGTGAACTTGACACTGAAGCAGAAGGAACTGTGCAAGTTAAAAAAGCAAGAAAAGGTGATGTGTGGCCAAAAGGAGTGAAAAGACTGAAATACACTCTGAAAAAGAAAATACCAGACACGATAGTTGAAGTTCAAATAAAACAGAACAAAGTGAGTCAGAAGAAGAATTAGTTTGGAAAACTAAGAGAGTAAGAGTTCCGAACAAGAAATACACAGCTCCAGAATGGACATTTGTGGTATTGGAAGAAATTGAGCATACAGATCAGAACAAAGAAGACACTGGTACAAAACAGAGTGAAGCAAATGGTTTTGAACCACCCTAAAAGAACTGTGTAAACTAAAAGGTGCAGAAAATTAAAGAATTCGTTCAAAGAAGAAAAGAGAACTAAAGAAGAAATTGAATCAAAGGCTGTGAAGAAATAATTTTAAAAAAGAGAAGAAAAAGAGGGGGTGAAGGAAGAAGAAGAAGGCTTGAAGTGTTTGGATAATTGGATACACCACTTAGATAGTTTTATAGTTTTTATAATTTTTCTTTTTTTCTTTTGAATTGATATAATTTTTCCCTTAAAATGCCAGAAATAGCAGAGACTGGATATCAAAATCATAGGTTTAAACGTAG
Organism: Calotriton arnoldi; assembly: GCA_963921515.1. Lineage (NCBI taxonomy): Eukaryota > Metazoa > Chordata > Amphibia > Caudata > Salamandridae > Calotriton > Calotriton arnoldi. The sequence goes on along the minus strand of CAWUFW010001147.1, from coordinate 2,117,145 downwards.
ATGTATTAATGCTTGCTTATTTAGTATTTTATTACTAATGTTGGTGTGGTTAACACTAATTGTTATTGTGCCTGTCTTAATGGTAACTAATCATAAAAATAATACTAATGGTGTGATGAGTGAAAAAGTAGATTCTAAAAGTCTTAAAGAAATCTCACATACTAATATAGAAAAGATGGAAGGTGATAGTATTTACCATCAAGATAAATCAATTAATGACTTTTCGTTAAATGTTTTTACCAAGTTGTTGTATGAGTATGTTGATACGATGGATGCGAGAGATTGTTATGTATGCATGCAATTACCATTGTCTGTCTCAGAGGGGGTGACTTACCATCACCTACCTTTAACATATGGAGTGTCTTGTAGTGTTCTAATGAGTCTCTTTTACGAGAGAGGTAGCTTACAATATTATTACTCTAACATGGATTTAGTGTTTTCAGAAATTCCTATTAGAAAGAACATGAGTAGAGTAAGTAGTGCTGAAAATGCAGAATATATGGGGATATAAAATACACACATAGACATAACTTAACATGTAGATTGCGGTTTGAAGAAATAGAATTCATTAACATGGTAGAGGATAGAAGGCAGGATTTTAAGAGAAAGGCTGCTGAGCAAAAGTCTCATGTACCTCCATGGGCTTTCAGAGAAGGAGATTACAAAAAGGGTGAGACATACGCTGCCATGACCCTGGACTGGCATAATAGAGGGAAGCTTTGCTTGCTTAGATTAAAAACTGATTATAACAATTACTTCATTGGTTCTAGTGAGTGTGATCATACTTTCCTAATTACGGGAGGATGGGGAATAAGAGGAGGAACTGATCCTGCCTTTCCGGGAATCTATTATGTGTGTGGTAAGAATGCCTACTATAGGTTGCCTGCACATTGGTATGGATGTTGTTATATTGGGATTGTATTTCCAAAGGTGTACCACTTGGATAAAAGTGATAGAATCAATGAAGTAAAGAATGGATTAAAATGTAATAAGAGAGGAGCGAGTTTTTCAGAAATAGTGGGAGATATTTTTGGAGCATTGATACCTTCAGTTGGAGTCATATTAAACTCACATAAAATTAGAAAATTGTCCACAGTGGTTGATCGTTTATCAACAGATACTGCTGGTGGTTTCTTGATGATTGATACTGAGATGGTTGCAATTAGGTCTATGGTTTTACAAAATCGACTTGCCCTTGATGTTTTATTGGAGTCTGTAATATGTTGAAAATTCAACAATGTTGTGCTTATATCCCTGATAAGAGTAAGAGTTTGGAGGGGTATGTTAAGAACATTACAAATCTTCGAGAACTAAAGGTTGACGGTGCTTGGGAGAAACTTAATAAGAGTTTTTCCTCCATGGGTAATTGGTTTGCTACTTTTGGGAATAGTGTATTAGGGGGAATACTAATGCATATCATTGCAGTAGCTTCAGCAATACTAATGATTTTTCTGATTTATAAATGTTGTAAATACAAAAAGGAGACATCTGATGTAAAACGAAGAGCAAGGAAGAGAAAGAGAGAAGAGATAGAATTAGAGGACAGGAAAGGGAATTATTATGAAATAATGAAGGATTTAGATGGAATAATGGTAAAGTGAGAGAGAACAACTGCTTTCTAAAAGTTCATTTGTATTGGTGGGTATTTTTGGTATTGGCTCAAAATGCCATCAAAGGGGGGATTGATGGAGCAGGGTTTTCGTCAAATAAAACCTGCTCGAATTGAACCCTCAGTAACATATACTAATCGTGTGCGGTGAAAAACGAATGTGGAAAAGAGTCTAACATGAGGGAAAATGCTACTGCGCAAGCGCGTACTAAAGCACTAGAGTAGGCCGCAAATGCTTCTTGACAAACGAAAAATAAAAGACTAATGCTGCTTTTGTGCACATTATTAACATTTGCTAGGAAAATAATATTAACATGGGTTGCGCATGGATAGATGCAGCATTGGGTGGATGCGTAAAGAAAAACATAATAAGTGATTAATAATGCCTGTGTTTATTTTTCATAAAAGCATGGTTTTCTGTTCTGCAGGAAAACACAGGGTTAATGAGAATAGAATAAAATTCTGCAAACTAGAGCTGAGCAAGACGGTGAAAGTAGAAGAAAAGTGTCTTTCACAGATCCTGTGTGCCTGCCAAGAGACAGCTGAAAGAAAACATTTTTTTCTCGAGTGAAAGAACATTTCCTCTTTGTGCGGCATGAACGGATAAATGTGACACGAAATTTGCTACATGACTGGGATGGAGGAGACGAATGCTATGACAGTGGCTCGAATTTGTATTTCTTGGGGTGGAAGTAGATATGCAGAATAAATAAACAATAAGACATTGAGAGAGATGGACATGACGAGAGTGGTGAGACAGTACATCCCCTTCCTTAACCAATCATGTGTAGAGAAATCTTCTGTTCTGACACAAATGTGGGTTGGACATTTGGGTTTTAGGGTATAATTGAGGTTCCTGGTGTGAGGGGTTAAGTTAGTTGGTGGCTTGCTTTCCTACCTGCGTGAGGAGAGGCCTTCTTTGCTGTCTCCTATTCTTGAGCTGGCTGTTCCTGTCTGCTTATTCCTGACTTAATCTTTGCCTCTTCAACTCTTCTTGAGGGCCCTTACTGCTCTCATGGCCAGGGGGTAGATTTCCTATTCAATTGGGTTAGTATAGACAGAAAACTGAATTTGCATAATCATTTGCAAATGTATTTTGTCTCTGAACCGTTTGTCTCTTCGCCTTTCCACTCCCTTATGTACTGACATGTTGAGATGTGTTTTTATTTCTCTGATATTGTTGCTCTGTGATGATCTATGATTTGTACTGTATTTTGGTATTAATGAGCCTTTATTTCACATTATTTAGATAAACATTATAAATATACAAATGTGTCTGTCTTTATTAGAGGGGTTTTTCTAGTTTATGAGTATTTCTAGAAACAAGTATTGGTTTGCCAAACCCTGTCAACTATATAAAGATCACATCGCCACAATTGGTATAATAGAAATGAAGATACAAATTGGATTCTGGTAATTTGGTAATTTGTTTGGCAATTCACTAACCCAGCGTGAAGGAACTTGTTGGGTGATGAAATTGGGCATAGTTTGTAGAAAATGATTAGTCCCAGATTGCTGGATCACTGTCTCATACCAATACTGCAGCACTCCAGAGCACCGCATGATCTCCCCCAGCCTTGTCGCCCACATTAAAACACCCTGGCTCAGCCTGGCAGTGAGTCACTGGGCTGGAATCTGTGACTCTGGCACAGGTGAGTTAAACAGGGCAGTGAATGGGGTTAAAGTAAGATTGGGCATCGCCAGCATTGTTGCCACCTTTCCTATGAAATAATACTATATTTGTTCTTATTTTAAGATTCAGCAAAGGCCTGAACATAGTAAACAGTATTTATATAAAATTGTCCCTGTTCATTATTAAAACTGCTTTTCTGATTTTGTATACTTTAATTGCCGGTCACTGACCATTAAGGCAGCTGCTGAAGACATTTTAAAGACCTATGTTCTTATGTTTGCCATTTTAAATACGTACTGATAAGAGGGGGAAAAAAATGGTGACTTAAGATGATTTTCTTTTTTGTTTGGGCCAGGACATTAAAATACTGATCAGGCCAGGTGGCAACCCTATTTAAGGATGGTTCTGGTTGATGTACATGGGGGTAGAATGGTTGGAACTGGCTGGGTTGGATGGCTGGGTAGGGCAAGGCTGGTTTGAATGGTTGTTAATGGGGCTACGATAAATAGATATGGCCACACTGGTTCTGGTGGATGGCAATGGGGCTTGAATGGCTTTAAAATGACTGGGCTGATTGATTTAAATGGGGTTAGAGCACATTGAGTAGGGGTAGATCTGCTGGATGTGTATAAGGTGTGAACATACTGCATGGGCTGGCTGTTTCTGATACTCGTAATGGAGTTAGGATGAACTTGATTCAGGTCATGCTACTTCTTGGTTAATGATGATTGAATGGACCATGCAGTCAGGCCAGTGCTTCTCATTGCTCTAAAGGTGGCAATGTATGATATTTAGCTCTTTATATTGACTTTATTGCTTGGTTTTTATCGTGAGAAAGTGTCACACGAGGTGTCACACATTAGGTAGTAGAATGTCACTCATAACAACACTGAGACTATGGAAATGTCACACATAGGCAACCTAAAAACTTGACAGCTATGTGGACAGACTCTCGATGTGTCAGGTCGGTTAGTATTCCATTGCTGGAGCTTTGTAGCAGTATTGGGATCTTCTTAGAGTTTCTCGCTGCTCAAAAGGTTGTAATTTCTAATATTTATATGTTTCCCATGTCTTCATTGCCTGATTTTTGCTCACAAGAAAGTGTCACTCATAGACGTTGAATGTCAATCATAATTACACTGAAATTATGAAAATGTCACACATAAGCTATCTAAAACCTTGGCAGCTATGCACACCCAGATACCTCCCAACTGATTACGTAACTTTGTAAGGAGTCTGGCAAGGACTACAAGAGTCCAGCTTCACATGATCACACAACACTACATCTCCCCCTTTGTTAAATAAAAAGCACGGACAACAAATATATGTACTTTAGACTTTCTCAATGAGTTGTCGAGGTGCTTGCACCAATCCTCCAGATTGAGTCGTATGAGGTGAAGGAGTTTTAGTGTCATCTGGCATTGTAGACTCAGATGCTTGACTTGGGCACTCCGGTAGACTTGTCTCACTCGTGATGTCTGAAGCCGACGAACATCGAGGCAGATGCTTGCAATGTGATGAGTCTATCATAATGTACTTTCCAGAAAGCTGAGCGGTCACCATACATCCTTTACTTGTCACGACTCTCAATGGGTTAAGATCAAATGCAGCATCAGTCTTGTGTTTCCATTTTTGTTTGACTAGGACCTGTTTTCCTTCTTCGAAAACCGTGTCCCGAGCGCATCTGCACGTATCTGCATTGGCCTTCATCTAGCATTTTTCGAGAAGTGTCCATGACTCGAATCACATCAGTGTCCATTAATTGGCACGTGGTCCATTGTGGTAGCTTTTTCCCAGTGTCTCTCCCAAACAGCGAGGTGGCAGGGCTTTCATCTTTTGTAGAATGGGGAGTTGACCAATAGGCACAAAGGGCCAGACATAAAGCTGACCTGAGATTGATTCCTTCGAGTGCTGCACGCTCAACCACTTTCTGTGCCCATAAATCATTCAACGCAAAACACACAAGATGATGGACGGAATGCTGCACATTGGCAAACATCCACCCCCAGTCACAGATCTGGGTTTAATCCATCGTTATTTTGCTTCACCACGCCACCCCAGTTCAGACATAGCCATATGCAAATCAGTCTTGACCCTGTGCCTCATGGGAACAGTCCAGACCGAACTGCCAAGCCATGTCTTCCCTGGACCGGAATCAAGCATCCTAGGACCGGTTTAAGGCTATCAGCCTTCATCAGCCAGGATAGCTTGACTCCAGTGGTGTAGTGAGCACGGAACCCACGTCTGGGCATACCCTTCCCACATAGGGCGAAATGCAAAACACACAACATGATGGACGGAATGCTGCACATTGGCAAACATTCACCCCCAGTCACAGATCTGGGTTTAATCCATCGTTATTTTGCTTCACCACGCCACCCCAGTTCAGACATAGCCATATGCAAATCAGTCTTGACCCTGTGCCTCATGGGAACAGTCCAGACCGAACTGCCAAGCCATGTCTTCCCTGGACCGGAATCAAGCATCCTAGGACCGGTTTCAGGCTATCAGCCTTCATCAGCCAGGATAGCTTGACTCCAGTGGCGTAGTGAGCACAGGACCCACGTCTGGGCATACCCTTCCCACATAGGGCGAAATGCAAAACACACAAGATGATGGACGGAATGCTGCACATTGGCAAACATTCACCCCCAGTCACAGATCTGGGTTTAATCCATCGTTATTTTGCTTCACCACGCCACCCCAGTTCAGACATAGCCATATGCAAATCAGTCTTGACCCTGTGCCTCATGGGAACAGTCCAGACCGAACTGCCAAGCCATGTCTTCCCTGGACCGGAATCAAGCATCCTAGGACCGGTTTCAGGCTATCAGCCTTCATCAGCCAGGATAGCTTGACTCCAGTGGCGTAGTGAGCACGGGACCCACGTCTGGGCATACCCTTCCCACATAGGGCTAAATGCAAAACACACAAGATGATGGACGGAATGCTGCACATTGGCAAACATTCACCCCCAGTCACAGATCTGGGTTTAATCCATCGTTATTTTGCTTCACCACACCACCCCAGTTCAGACATAGCCATATGCAAATCAGTCTTGACCCTGTGCCTCATGGGAACAGTCCAGACCGAACTGCCAAGCCATGTCTTCCCTGGACCGGAATCAAGCATCCTAGGACCGGTTTCAGGCTATCAGCCTTCATCAGCCAGGATAGCTTGACTCCAGTGGCGTAGTGAGCACGGGACCCACGTCTGGGCATACCCTTCCCACATAGGGCGAAATGCAAAACACACAAGATGATGGACGGAATGCTGCACATTGGCAAACATTCACCCCCAGTCACAGATCTGGGTTTAATCCATCGTTATTTTGCTTCACCACGCCACCCCAGTTCAGACATAGCCATATGCAAATCAGTCTTGACCCTGTGCCTCATGGGAACAGTCCAGACCGAACTGCCAAGCCATGTCTTCCCTGGACCGGAATTAAGCATCCTAGGACCGGTTTCAGGCTATCAGCCTTCATCAGCCAGGATAGCTTGACTCCAGTGGCGTAGTGAGCACGGGACCCACGTCTGGGCATACCCTTCCCACATAGGGCGAAATGCAAAACACACAAGATGATGGACGGAATGCTGCACATTGGCAAACATTCACCCCCAGTCACAGATCTGGGTTTAATCCATCGTTATTTTGCTTCACCACGCCACCCCAGTTCAGACATAGCCATATGCAAATCAGTCTTGACCCTGTGCCTCATGGGAACAGTCCCGACCGAACTGCCAAGCCATGTCTTCCCTGGACCGGAATCAAGCATCCTAGGACCGGTTTCAGGCTATCAGCCTTCATCAGCCAGGATAGCTTGACTCCAGTGGCGTAGTGAGCGCGGGACCCACGTCTGGGCATACCCTTCCCACATAGGGCGAAATGCAAAACACACAAGATGATGGACGGAATGCTGCACATTGGCAAACATTCACCCCCAGTCACAGGTCTGGGTTTAATCCATTGTTATTTTGCTTCACCACGCCATCCCAGTTCAGACATAGCCATATGCAAATCAGTCTTGACCCTGTGCCTCATGGGAACAGTCCAGACCGAACTGCCAAGCCATGTCTTCCCTGGACCGGAATCAAGCATCCTAGGACCGGTTTCAGGCTATCAGCCTTCATCAGCCAGGATAGCTTGACTCCAGTGGCGTAGTGAGCACGGGACCCACGTCTGGGCATACCCTTCCCACATAGGGCGAAATGCAAAACACACAAGATGATGGACGGAATGCTGCACATTGGCAAACATTCACCCCCAGTCACAGATCTGGGTTTAATCCATCGTTATTTTGCTTCACCACGCCACCCCAGTTCAGACATAACCATATGCAAATCAGTCTTGACCCTGTGCCTCATGGGAACAGTCCAGACCGAACTGCCAAGCCATGTCTTTCCTGGACCGGAAACACGCATCCTGGGACCGGTTTCAGGCTATCAGCCTTCATCAGCCAGGATAGCTTGACTCCAGTGGCGTAGTGAGCACGGGACCCACGTCTGGGCATACCCTTCCCACATAGGGCGAAATGCAAAACACACAAGATGATGGACGGAATGCTGCACATTGGCAAACATTCACCCCCAGTCACAGATCTGGGTTTAATCCATCGTTATTTTGCTTCACCACGCCACCCCAGTTCAGACATAGCCATATGCAAATCAGTCTTGACCCTGTGCCTCATGGGAACAGTCCAGACCGAACTGCCAAGCCATGTCTTCCCTGGACCGGAATTAAGCATCCTAGGACCGGTTTCAGGCTATCAGCCTTCATCAGCCAGGATAGCTTGACTCCAGTGGCGTAGTGAGCACGGGACCCACGTCTGGGCATACCCTTCCCACTTAGGGCGAAATGCAAAACACACAAGATGATGGACGGAATGCTGCACATTGGCAAACATTCACCCCCAGTCACAGATCTGGGTTTAATCCATCATCATTCTTTAGCTCACTTTGCTACCCCTGTTCAGACACAGCTATATGCAAATGAGTCTTGACCCTGTGCCTCATGGGAACAGTCCAGCCGAACTGCCAAGCCATGTCTTTCCTGGACCGGAAACACGCATCCTGGGACCGGTTTTGGGCTAACAGCCCTCTTCAGCCAGGCTAGCTTGAATCCAGTGGCAAAGTGAGCAAGGGACCCACGTCTGGGCATACCCTGCCAAATTAGGGCGAAAAAAGCAAACACAAGGAGATGATGGACGGAGTGCTGAAACTTTTCAAACACTCACCCCCAGTCACAGATCTGGGTTGAATCCATCATCATTCTTTAGCTCACTTTGCCACCTCAGTTCAGACAGTTATATGCAAATCAGTCTTGACCCTGTGCCTCATGGGAACAGTCCAGCCCGAACTGCCAAGCCATGTCTTCCCTGGACCAGAAACAAGCATCCTGGCACCGGTTTTGGGCTACCAGCCCTCTTCAGCCAGGCTAGCTTGAATCCAGTGGCAAAGTGAGCAAGGGACCCACGTCTGGGCATACCCTGCCAACTTAGGGCGAAAAAAGCAAACACAAGGAGATGATGGACGGAGTGCTGAAAGTTTTCAAGCACTCACCCCCAGTCACAGATCTGCGTTGAATCCATCATCATTCTTTAGCTCACTTTGCCACCCCAGTTCAGACACAGCTATATGCAGTTCGGGCTGGACTGTTTCCATTGGGCACAGGGTCAAGACTGATTTGCATATGGCTGTGTCCAAACTGGAATGGCATGGTGAGCAAAAAAACGATGGATTTAGGCCCAGATCTCTGTACTGGGGTGAATGTATGACATTGTTCTGCATTCTGTCCATCAACTGTTGTTTTTGCATTTGTCACCCCGAGTGGGACGGGTATGCCCAGACGTGGGTCCTGTGCTCTCCATGCCACTGGAATCAAGCTATCCTGGCTGAAGAGGGGTGAAACCCAGAAACCGGTCCTAGGATGCTTCTTTCCAGTCCAGGGAGGACCTGGCTTGGCAGTTCGGGCTGGACTGTTCCCATGAGGCACATGGTCAAGACTGATTTGCATATGGCTGGGTTCAAACTGGAATGGCATGGTGAGGAAAAAAACGATGGATTTAGGCCCAGATCTCTGTACTGGGGTGAATGTATGACATTGTTCTGCATTCTGTCCATCAACTGTTGTTTTTGCATTTGTCACCCCGAGTGTGACGGGTATGCCCAGACGTGGGTCCTGTGCTCTCCATGCCACTGGAATCAAGCTATCCTGGCTGAAGAGGGGTGAAACCCCGAAACCGGTCCTAGGATACTTGTTTCCAGTCCAGGGAGGACCTGGCTTGGCAGTTCGGGCTGGACTGTTCCCATGAGGCACAGGGTCAAGACTGATTTGCATATGGCTGGGTTCAAACTGGAATGGCATGGTGAGCAAAAACGATGGATTTAGGCCCAGATCTCTGTACTGGGGTGAATGTATGACATTGTTCTGCATTCTGTCCATCAACTGTTGTTTTTGCATTTGTCACCCCGAGTGGGACGGGTATGCCCAGACGTGGGTCCTGTGCTCTCCATGCCTCTGGAATCAAGCTATCCTGGCTGAAGAGGGGTGAAACCCTGAAACCGGTCCTAGGATGCTTGTTTCCAGTCCAGGGAGGACCTGGCTTGGTAGTTCAGGCTGGACTGTACCCATGAGGCACAGGGTCAAGACTGATTTGCATATGACTGGGTTCAGAATGAAATGGCATGGTGAGCAAAAAAACGATGGATTTAGGCCCAGATCTCTGTTCTGGGGTGAATGTATGACATTGTTCTGCATTCTGTCCATCAACTGTTGTTTTTGCATTTGTCACCCCGAGTGGGACGGGTATGCCCAGACGTGGGTCCTGTGCTCTCCATGCCACTGGAATAAAGCTATCCTGGCTGAAGAGGGGTGAAACCCCGAAACCGGTCCTAGGATGCTTGTTTCCAGTCCAGGGAGGACCTGGCTTGGCAGTTCGGGCTGGACTGTTTCCATGAGGCACAGGGTCAAGACTGATTTGCATATGGCTGGGTTCAAACTGGAATGGCATGGTGAGCAAAAAAACGATGGATTTAGGCCCAGATCTCTGTACTGGGGTGAATGTATGACATTGTTCTGCATTCTGTCCATCAACTGTTGTTTTTGCATAAATCATTCAACAGCGCCATTTGCCTGTGACCAGAGAGGTGTACTTTTCTGATGCTTGACGTTCAAGTGACTAAGAAAGTCCTTAAACTCTCTGCTATTGAAGGGTGGACCATTGTCAGATTTGAGAATGGAGGGAACACCCTACGCTGCGAAAATATCATCCCGCCTCTTGATGACTTTGTCATGGGTGGTCGATGATAAATCTTCTACTAAGGGAAAACATGAGCACTCATCAATAACTACCAAGAGGTGATGTCCATTGTTTAAGGGACCCAAAGAAATCAACTGCAATTTTCTCCCACGCTTGTTTCGGTAGGTCAGACATATTTAGTGAATGCTATGTTGTCTTAGGAGATGAGCAGTTAGACAGGTGACATGCTTTCAGTTCCTTCACGACTCATTAATCAATGCAAGGATGGCACACTTGGTCTCTGAGGGCTCTCTTGGTGGCTACAATGGCAAAATGTCCTTCATGTGTCAGTTCAATGACTTGTTGTCTCAAGCTCTCAGGTCCGACAATTCTCAAACCTCTTAGTATAAGGCCTTCTTGACTGACAGAAAGACATTTCTGAATTTTTGACATTCACTGTCATCTGTGAGAGGTCGAGTATGCTTTTTCCAGGACTGTGAGTATGTCTCTGTCTGTGTTGGTAGCAGCAATGATCTGCTCAATGGATATAGTTGCAGGGATGCTGACCTTTATTATGAAATTGATATCTTTTTCAGCTACTTTAAAGGTTGCACTGTGACACTGTAACAGCTCTCGTGAGAAGTAATCTGGGGGTTTTGTCCTTCTCCAGCCTATGCACAATAGTGTAATCATAGCCTTGCAATCGCAACCCCCACCCCTAGATGCGAGGGGACATCTTGGCTTTCGTATTTCAGAAAATGCTGAACAACACCTGGTGGTCAGTGACAAGGGTGAAATACTTTCTATAAAGAAACACATGAAAATGTTCACAAGCCCACATTACAGCCATGCACTCTTTCTGGCTGAGAATAGGCACATTCAGTCTGAGCTAGGTTTGTGCTAGTATAGGCCACAATGTGTCTCTGAGCATTTGGATGTCCATTGTGTTCAGCAAGGATCGCGTCCAACCCCACCGGGCTTGCATCTACTATGATCTCAGTTTGTAACTTTGGATCAAAATAAGCCATTACAGTTGCATTTTCAAATGCAGGTTTGATTTTCTTGAAACTTCGGTTACATTCAGAGGACCACTGGAAGGGAATATTCTTTTTTGTCAGATCTCTTAACGGGGCACTTGCCGTGGCAAAGTCACACATTTATCTGGAGCAATAGCTGGCCATGCCTAAGAAGGATTGCAGCATGGCTACATCTTGCGGGGGACAAGGGGATGACAATGCTTGTACATTTTCAGGGTCAGGCGACATTCCCCTTTCAGAGAAAATTTGCCCAAAGAATTTGCGTTTGGGTTTGTGAAACTCACACTTTTCTGCAATAAAAGTCAGACTTGCATCAGCAAGCAGACGGCATACTTGTGTAAGAGCTATGTCATGCTGCTTTCGTTGGCCCCAAACACTAATATATCATCACTGTAGTTAAAGGCATGTTAGACAGGTTGAATAACTCGGTGGATGACATCCTTAAAGATTTCTGTAGCCGACGACACACCAAAGCTAAGTTTTTCTATGTGAACAAACTAACATCAGTTGAAAAAGTAGTAATGTACCTACAGTTCTCTTCCAGCTCGAGTTGATGGTATCCTTTGTTTAAATCAAGACGAGAGAAGACTTTGGCACCTTGCAGCTGTGTAATCATGTCCGCTATGTGTGAGCCTGGATGTCTTTCTCTCTCAATTGCTTTGTTGGCCTGGTGCATAGCAACACAAATTCACACTGCACCTCCATTGTCCTTTTTTGGCACTATCACTATGTGTGAAACCCATGGCATTGGACCAGTAGAGAGCGTTACATGGTGTCATGATTTAATATTAATTCTAGTTCTTCCTCAACGGCCTCCTGTAAATGAAAGCAATCCGACGGTGTCGCTGAGCAAGAGGACGAATGTCCTCATTAATGTGAAGTTGCACTTTCTTTGTCTTGAGTTTCCCTAGTCCATGAAACAACGACGGGAATTGACTTACTATTTCAGAATGTGCATTGAGGTTGTTGTTGATGGATATCAGTCCCATGTCAGCAGCACTGCTGAAACTGAGTAGACATGCACTCAACGAAGTACCTTGGAGGACATGAATTGGTGCTTGTACTGTTGTTTTCTTATGCCTCATAGTTGCTACGAATGACACTTGATTTTGCAGTGGCATAGAAGCAGCTCATGTGTACTCCTTTGTTTTTGTTGGCATTAAACGTGGAATTGGAGACAGTTCGTTGTATTTTTCTGCCGGCATGATATTGATCGATGCAGCACTGTTTATAATAAAAGTTATAGGGCAGCCATTCACCTTTAGCGTGATCTTGGGGCACTGGCCAAATGAGTTTGGTCGCTTCATGGGGCGATCTCCCTTTGACTTTGTAAGTAGCCAATCCTACATGTGCACGTCATTCTGTGGTCGACATCACCGTTGCACATCCATCTTCATCACTGTTGCTCGAAGACGATGTTGAAGAGCCTTTGGAAGATAAATTTGATGACAATCGACTTTGTTTAGTCTCTTCTTGCCTCAATTAATGTTGTTGTTTGGCCGTGTGGGTGTGGCTAGAATGCTTCTGGAACTTACAGGCTCCATTTTCTCTTCTCGTCGTGATGCACTTCGTTTCTCCTTCGCTATGCAGACCATTATGAAATGGTTTTCTTTCCCACAGCTTTTGCATATCTGTCCAATGGCGGGACATTTACCTTCGTATGGAAACGAGAATCCGCATCAGAAACACAATTTCTTTTTCTTCGGAGACATCGTCTCATGGGCCTCCACTTTGTGTTTCTGCTTACTTTTTATGATCAAAACTGATTCATTCTGGGTTGTTCCAGCTTCTATATAAGCAGCCTGTCAATCTGCACGTTCCTCAGCTCTCGCAGCCATGAGTACTTTTTCTAGACTGAGTGTCTCTCTCAGCATGCATCGGCTGAACGAATCGGAAAGGCAACCATCAATGACTTTGAGATGCATGACTTCGTCATTAAATTCACTGAACTTGCAGTGCTTGATGAGGGTGTCAAGTCTTTCAACAAACTCATCCATTGTTTCACCAGCTTGCTGTGTTGCCTGGTTGAAAATGTACCTTTCATAGTCGAAATTCGTCATTGGATTGAACTTGGCTTTAAACGGTTCTTTGATTTGACGGTACGATACTTCAACAGCTTGCAATATTTTCTTTATCACTTCTTTCATTCCATCTCCTGCAAGGTTATTTAAGTATTTCATTATCTTTTTGTCATCTACTTCTTCCAGAGCATCTATGAAGTCATGTAACGCTTCGATCCATGCAGTCCGTCTGCCGCCAATATTCTGCTTTTTGGCGGTGTCAAATGGCAGTGGTGGTTTCAGAAACACGGCTGCGCCGTATTTGCACTCCTTTCTGCAGCCATTGGAGGACTTCAGTTTATTGAAGACCTTTTGATTTGTGCTGAATGCCAACAACTGCCTTTTTGGTAATTCCTGCAGGGATCAAAAGCTTTGTAAACACAACTCACGTGTTTGCGCTCAAGTCGCATCACTGGGGTTTGAGGTTGTAAGTCCCTTTGTCTGTTTTTTGCCGGTAAGTAGACTGTCGTACCTTATTGTCGCTACCTTTAGCGTTTCTTTGCACCTGGTGGTCTCAGTCTTTTGCGCTTTCTAGCACCTGGCTTTCGCTGCCTTTAACACTTCTGCTTTGTATCGATGATGGCCGTGTTACGCTGTAGTTTAGTATCTCTTATTTCGGACTTACCAGTAGGCTTCTGGCAGGCTTTCAGACTAAGCTCCTCTGTAGGCCCTTCACCTTCTTCGAGGGCCTTGTACGAGCTAGAGCGGCACTTTGACTCCACATACGCCAACCGTAGACTGCTTCTTGGGGCACACATGGCATGCACAGGCAGTTTGCTGGACATCGTCAAACTCTCAGGGAGAGCAGTCTTGTTTCTACGGGGCACGAATCCCCTACTTGTCGCCAGTCGTCACGTCCTTCCCAGCCCCAGAGCACGCAAATGAGCATGCCACACACAGAGCTCTGTAACACACGTCTTTATTCTTTGGCATGCAACGTCATAAACTTTATTGACCACACCCAGATACCTCCTAATTGATTACGTAACTTTGTAAGGAGTCTGGCAAGGACCACAAGAGTCCTACTGTACATGATCACACAACACTACACTAATACTGGAGGAGAATCCACCGCTGGAATTTCCTTTACCATACCATTCCTAAGTTGTAGGAAAGATAATTCTGTGACTTTTGTGCCAGTTTTAGCACTTCTTCCATAAATTGGAGGGCCTCAATAGTCATCCACTTCTAAATCAGACCCCTAGACTGGTAGGGAAATGAGATAGTGCCTCACACCAACTAACCATGATTCTATTATTAGAGATCAGAAAAGTTCTGACAATTTCTTTCCTGCCTCACTTCTCCCTATGCAAATTATTCTTCTCGTTCTGCCTTTGTTGTCTTCCTCCTCCCTATTTTGCTTTCCATGCTGTCTTTTGTTTTTCCTCTCCTCTTATTCTCTTTCCTCTCCATCTTCTGTCTCGTCTTATCCCCTTTTATATTTCGGTCTCTCTGCTCCTAATTTATAACTCTCCTTGCCCATCTCTCCTATCTTTCTTCTTCTCTTACTCTTTCCGTATCCTTCCTTATGTCTATATTCTGTCCTCCCCCTCTCCTTTTGTCTCTCTTCTCCCACCATGCCCCTTTCCCTTCTTTAGTCATTCACCTTGACCCATCTCACTTCATTTGTTCCACGAAGACCCCTATACAGCAAAAACCTTGTTTAGACTTTCAAGTGAAGCACAGAAGAATCATTCACAATTCAATGATGAAGAGTGATTCAACAACACCGGTGACCTTTGACCAATTAAGACCATACTGTGTTGTGATGACACAGGCTCTATTCCTCGTTATAAAAAAAATCATTACACATGAGACTTACACTGCAGCTGCATACTTGCCAAACTTCCTGGACTGGAACCCGATGATTGCTGCCCCCTTTTGAGAGAGGATCATAAAAATCAGATTTTCCTTGCTTTTGCTTTGGAGGTTTGTGGACTGCAATAGGACTGACCTCAGTAGGTAACCCTGAAGCAGGTGCTCCTGTGGCAGGCTTCACCGCCGCGCTCAGCTGATCACTCGGAGCTACCTGAGTCACAGGCTTATTCTCCACAGCTGGTCCAATCGAACTGTTCAAGGAACACGAAAACTTAAAGCAATTTTGCACCTATTTGTATGCAGGCAACTTAATTGAATGTTGGTTCAGGTTACGGCCTGCTAGGACTGACCTGCTCCTTAGTTAGGCAACTCTTAGTGCTTCTTAATTCAGTGATGCTCTGCTCGGAGAGTCTGCCTTCCTCTGTGCTTGCTGGGCCCTGGTTCTAATCAAATGTTGAGGCTGGCATATTTCTTAAATGGTGCTGGTGTCTGGACCGGATGGGGACAGAACTGTTCTGAGGTAGGAATATGTGATCAGAAGGCGCTGAATGGTGAAGACTGGACTCAGAGATTATTTTGTTTCTAATTTTATGTGGAACCGGATCCACGTGAGTAGTCAGAGCTGGGTCTGGAGGTCGCAGCTTCACTGTGAAAATCAAAAAAGTAATTGAAATGTAAACAATGTAGCCAAGCCTTGGCTGTTGCTCACTAAAGCAAAGAGTGACCTTTTCGCGACCTGTGTACATTAACAAAATTTGCTTGGGATAGCAGTACAAAGCACTTTTGCTGCTTTGTTTGCCATACTCAGCAGGACTGCCTGAAGTGCCTAGTAGACCATGTAGCAGGTACTAAATGAATAATATTAACATTTTAGTGCAGTGTTGCGGGCACTAGCACTAAAATGCATTACTTCAACCCCTGATGCGTGGGACTTGGCAGGGCTGATGACCTTGTGTTTGTCCTGCCCTGAAGCATAACCTCTTTATTTTATACCTGCCAGCAGACCCGATTCAGGCAGGAAACACGGGATTCTGGCTGGATATATAAAAAAGGAATTTGAGTTCCTTAACAAAAAAGAATGTAAGACTCCGAATATATATGTCTTGCCCAAGATACACAAGAATTCCTCTAATCCCCTTGGATGTCCCATTATTTCTGCCTGTGGATCGATTTTAGAACCATTGTCGAAATACATAGATGTGTTTCTAAAACCTTGGTGACCACAACTAAGCATACATAAGGGATTCTATGGATGTGATTAACAAAGTGGAAGGCCTTCCATTTGATGAAAACGGATCACTGACAAAATATCGAAGGTCAAAAAATCGACCTACAAAAATATCGCTACAAAAATATCGGTCAATAATATCGAAATCCTATCTACAACATGGTAAGTACAAAAATATCGAAAAAACAATATCGATGTCAAAAATATCGTTATCAAAAATATCGTTTTTTTTTGTTAAAAATAATATGTAAAATAAACTAAATAATACTTATAATTAAAATAAACATAGTTAAAAATATTTTATAATTTTTAAAATTAATAAGTAACATATATAATTAAATAAAACATTAATTAAACATATACATATAATATATAATATATATACTTACTTAGGGGCTCATTACGATGGCGGGCGGAAGCACAACCGCCGTGCTGGCGGATGCAAAAACCACCAGTTACCGCCGGCACGCAGCAGTCCACACGCCCGCCCAATTACGATGCGAAAAGTAGGCCAAACACCGCCGGCAAGCCAGCAACACCGTCCGCCATCAAAGTGCGCCCGTACACGTAGCGGCGCAGCCCAACTGACACACACCGTCCGACGAAACACGTCCCGCCCGGCGCATAAATTACGATGCCGCAAACAAACGGCACCCACGGCCAAGAGATACCGTACGACAAACCGAAGCGGTAACACGGACGCCGAGCACGGACAACGAAGAAGCGGCTCCCCCGAGCATGAATCCAGCACTGCAGGCCCTCCCCATGCTCCTGCTGATGCACCACCAAGGACGCAACGTACCGCGGAGACGCAGGTAGGCACACACACAACAAGTGCACGCAAACAGCGCACACAGTGCAAGGGCGGAAAAAGCGGACAACCCCCCACCAGCGCGTGTACACTACACATCCACCATTGCATCCACATATGACACACAGGCCAAATCGTAACATCGCGTAACACATGTGTACACACCACCTGGGACTAGGAACCAACAACCCCGTCACGGCCCCAAAGCGGCGATGACGCCGCCACACATGCGCACAACGCAGAGGCCAACCGCAGCGCCATGCATGCGTCGCACACAGACACAGGGACACAACCAAGCAGCACACACATCAGCCCCACCCCGAACGCACATGACACGTGACAGGCCTGCCACAGACATGTCCCCAACGCCCAATTCACGGACAACACCCAACGCCACACAACCGACGCACACATGTCAGTGAAGACACGCAACAGCAGGACACACCCCAGTGTAACAAACATGGCGTAGCACACAGCGGCGGCAACACCAACTAGGAGAAGCAGGGCCCCTTCGGGAAGAGGAACGCCAGTACCACACTGAAACACCCATACCACCCTGCACATATGAACAAGACATATAAAACGGAACACCAAAGAGCCCGGGGACCGACAACAGGTGGCCCAAGAATAACATTCACACACAAGGCCCAACGCAGAGCGGAAAGGCAGCCTGCCGCCCACACAAGGGAGAGCAGACAGCACTGAATGACCTTCCATTCCAACTCCGAAACCACAGCCCTACGACAGAAGCCGGTGAATACAGCCATTGTCCAAGAATAGACCAACACAGGCATGCCGAGGAGACCGACCACAGGGCAGATAGCGCATATCACAGAAGCACACAACGGACGGGGAAGAAAGAAGAAAACACTCCCCCATGTCGGCCACATGCAAGTTAATTGGAAGGAGTCACACATCACTGACCTTGAACTGTCTGAGAAGCATGTGGGATGAGGGCCCGTGTCCTCCAAACAAGCCAACAGAACACAAGTCCTGTCTCCCTACGACTACACAGAGCTCACAGCAACCTCGGAGCGTGCACATTGCAGACTGCACACACAGCCGGAGCACGCCACCACAACGCACCGCTGCGAAATGGCAACCGCAACACACCTACCCAACTACGCCGAACAGCTCAAGCTGTACAAAACCAACCTGTTTCATATATTGGGATGCGATCTCCTGTCCCTGCTGAACGTAAGTTACCGACTGACTTACCGCATCACATTGTTCAGCTGCGTCATGCCCGTCTTCTACTGTCGGAGGTGTCCCTACCAGCATCCCGTGGAGATATGCCTCTCCAACCCGGCATGTCTGAAGGCGGACCTGCTACCACTACTCCTCCCTCTGGACGCACACGACAGGGCCTGCTCTGCCTATGGGGGCATGGCGTATGTGGCCAACATCGCACCCGCACTGAAATGGGACCACTGTGCCTCCACACGACGGATCATCGAGAACAGCTACATCGAATGTCACCCAGCATGCCCCATCATGGTCCTCCAAGGGACAACTTACGAACAACACCTTGACAGCCACCATCCGCTACATTGGCTGGCAAACATGTACACCACCAATGACATGGAAGCCCTGCTGGACGGCATCGCATACCTGACAACCTGTAAATTCGTCGGACCACAACGCAGGTTCCCCGATTGACCTATGATGTCCAACCCCGCACCCATGCTTAGCTTCCGCACGGACTGGCCAGTCACCACCACAACAGCCATACCAAACGACCGGCAACTGTAACCACACCATCAACGACATCGCCATGACATCGGATATGACCGGGACATGCACACTGTTCCCCATCACATCCAGGAACACCGCATGCATCGTGGGAGGCAGTGGCATGGGCTCTGTGTATCGCACCCACATGGACGGAACTGCACGAACAACCAGGACACGACATGGATCCAGCGCACATGGACACACACACCGCTCAGTGGACATGAATAGGTCGCCTGGAGTCTGTGGGTGCTGCACCCCTCCCACCCCCGCCCCGGGAATCCCATACCAGGACCTTTGCATGGACGACAAGTGCATACAACAACAACACGACCCCAGTGACTGTGACATGTCCAGTAACCACCACAGTGCAACAACAAGTGGCACGCCGCTGCATGCACGCAAGCACATGCCCTGATGTCATCTCACATGCACGCGTGCATGAGGAACAACCGCAGCAAACCTGTCACATGGAACTGAGATGGACTGTGCCCATGATGCCAAGCGGTCTGGTAGGCTACATGTATACCGTCTGTGTCAAAGTCCGCAGCTCCGCAGCTATACGTAAATGTACATTAGCACAGCCTTGGCCAAGCAGATGTCACTCTGAAGCCCACATCCCACATGCAACAGCCAATCACATGTAACCCCACACCCTATCCCATTTGCAATCATGCTCAGTATATCCTCAACATGTATTCCGCTGCCAGTAGTGTCCACTATACTGCATCACAGAGGACAGAAGACTCAATATAATGTTTGAAACCAAAACTGTCTCCGCTGACTCATTTCACAAGTACGAATGAGAGAGGATGAGAGTATGTGAAGTACACGGCAGTCGTGACATGACCATGTAGTCCACTGGTATTGGATGTCAACGCAAATGAGTAGCACAACTGTGGAAGACACACATGTGTCGTGTGAAGTCGTATGGACGCAGTGCTCAGGTGGGTGGGTGTGACGGGTAGATGCGCACATGCCAAGTTGGAGCACGCCGTGTTGGGAGGGGTCATGAACAGTACACCACCGCTTCCCTGGGCATTGTGAGAGGACACCTGTCGGGGGGAGTGAACACGTGTGTGCACAGCAGCCGGGCACACGTACAAAGCGGTACCAGGCGCACCTCAGCCCACCCTCTGTGGACAAGCTGGATCCTGTTGTGCGCCCGCCATGCCCCTTGACAAGGCACACACAGCCCCAGTCGACCAGGTGTAACCCCAACATAGTCAATCCGCACAGGCGATACAGGGCACGGGATGGCAGTGGAGCATGGTGTGTGAGAGGTCTCCTCGCGCTCCTCCTGGTCATATCACGCAGGCAATAGAACCTCAACGTCTAGCATGGCACAAGTCAAATGGAAGTGTAGGGGGACGCACCACAGCACGAGCAGCACTGACGTCACGGGAGGTGGCTCGCACCATCCCATCCATTGCCCATCATACCAACCACGCCACATGCCATTGCGACTAAGTGCAAGCGCGTGCGCCACCACCCCCGAGCCCTCCCCAGAGAGGCCAAAGAGTGAATGTGTGGGCCATCAGCCACAGACGGACGCGGCCTGGCCGCAAGGGCAGCCACAGCCACTGGGTGTCGCAGGTGGCGGATCCGGAAGGCGAAGACTGTGATGCATAGTCCATGCAGGCCGGGTCTCCATTTGGGGCACCACGCAGGTGGACGGCGTCCCGCCACACATCATACCCTGAGACAGCCCACTCGTGCAACTGGACCCACACATACACTCCTTGCCCTCTCTGGTGCGAGCTTGGGGCTGCCTGTGCAAGCGCTAGCCTCGCAGGTGAGCATGCATATTGGGGGAGCGAGGGGAGGACATGAGGGCTGGGGCGAAGATGACTGTATCACTGTCAGTTAGTACAAGGGATGACCCAGATGTGGAAAGGAAGAGACGTGTCCCGTGTGTACTGCAACTAGTCGCCAATCCAACTACCCCCCATGTCCGGAATGTAAGCCCGCACCTAGGCCCGCCCATCCGCCACATCGAACATACCACCAGCACGACAACCTTCCCATTCGAAACACTGACTGGGGGTGGCGACCAGTGAACAATCATGTGTAGCCTACCCACGCGTACATGTGGGCCCTCCATGATCCATGTCACCTGCGGCAAAGTCATGACATGCGCAATGAGGGAAGTGAGGAGAGCTGTCCGCCCCACGCGCAGAAGGTGCATCAGCTCCACAGACCCAGCAGCGAGTCCAGCAGGGGTCACATGTGCAGGGGCAGCTGTGCCTGGTGTGAAGGCACATGCATATAGACAGCACATCGACCAATGTGTAGTCTGCCCACATCTACAGTCCATCATCATGCGGACATAGGAATTGAACACAGGGCAACACATCTTAGTTGGTGCACCCACCGTGACCAACAATGCGCAATCATCGACGTACCCGCCCTGTGCATGGCCCCCCACCCAACGGAGGCACATCCAGTGCCACCATCCCACACACACAAGCCTTCCACGGAACATGCTGTGTCCAATGGTCAGTACAGAGTCAGCGCCCATCTGGTGGATCCTGAACAGGAGACACATGCACACACATGCCAGCTCCCACTATGTACGTCTGCCACCTGGCACGTGCAATGTAACCTCTCACCTGTGACGTGTGACTGCAAGCACACAGCCGTCTTGGCATGGGGCTGTCAATGTGGACACCTGTCAATGTTTCGGGAGGTGTGATCCGTACAGTGCTGTACATAGGGTGCAGTGCTGACACCTACTACTGTCTCATATCCCCTCGTGCCACAGGTCCCACTTGTTTTGGCCGCTCAGCCTGTGCCCACATCGTCGTCGTCGTGTGCCATACTCATCCAGCCGCGGAAGCAGTTCCATGCTCAGCAGACATTCATGTTGCCGTGGCGTTGCCGCTTGACGGATATGCAGTCAGTCCCCATCAGCACGCCCCGCAAGTCATTGGGGCCTAGATCCCCATGTGCATGCACATGGCAGTGGTTTGTATCACTAGCCATTGCCATTGTTGGGAGACCTGTGTAAGTGTATTGTGGCCGTGCTGTCCCAGCTTGACAGCTGGGCTGTGGCTCATGTGCTTGCTCAGTCATGTCAGTGATGTGTATGCGAAATTGCTATGTGTCGTGTTGCTTTGACATGTGTCCTCTGCCATTGTCCCTAGGCGGAGACCGAACATTGACCGCCCATACCAATTGCTGGCGGACATGGACGATACAGAGGTTATTAGGAAGTTTCGGCTGGACAGGCCAACCCTGCATCGACTGTGTGCCATGTTAGAACCCCATCTCCGTCCCCGCAGGGTGTATCCGACTGCTGTCACCCCCACGGCTAAGGTGATGGCCGCCATGCATTTCTTCGCCACTGGGTCATTCCAGCACACAGTGGGCATTGGAGGAGGGATGTCCCAGCCCATGTTCAGCAAGGTGCTGAGGGATGTACTGGCAGCCATGATGCTGTACCGAAACAGGTACATCCGCTTCCCCAGGGCTCGTGAATTGGCGGCAGTGAAGGGTGCATTCTATGCCCTTGGCAGAATCCCACACGTCGTTGGAGCCATTGACTGCACACATGTCGGCCTTGTTCCACCACAGGCCACTGAGCACCTGTACCGCAACAGGAAGCACACGCACTCCCTGAATGTGCAAGTGGTGTGCCTTGCGGACATGGTGATCACCCACGTGTGTGCAAAGTTCCCAGGCTCGGCCCATGACGCACACATAATGCGCAACAGCATCTTGCCACGACTGATGTCCAATATGCAACAGGATCGTGGCTGTATTGTCGGTGAGTATGTGGAGTGGTGTAGCGTGCTGGTTGTGCGATGCTGTCCCCTGTCCAGTTGGAATAGCAACGGTTCTCTGTGTCCCTCACACCCAGGTGACTCTGCGTACCCGAATGGGGCATGGCTGCTCAGTCCATTGAGGAATCCTCGCACCCCAGCAGACGATCGCTACAATGAGGCACATGGGAGGACCAGACGTGTGGTCGAGCGTACCTTTGGCCTCCTCAAGTCCAGGTTCAGGTGCCTGGACCGCACCGGGGGTGCGCTGGCGTACTCCCCACAGAAGGTGTGCCGGATAGTGGTGGCGTGCTGCATGCTGCACAATCTGGCCATTCGGAAGCAGATCCCCCTCATCGTGGATGACGGAGATCAACCAGGGCCCCAGCCCGCAGACCAGGACAGCTCGAGTGAGGAGGACAGCGGAGAGGAGGAAGCTGGTAATGTGCGGCAGCAGCTCATCGCCCGCTACTTCACTTGACGGTGAGTGTCCATGTACGACGGCTGATGTGGCTGTATCTGTGCAGGTGTGTGTGTGCTGTGTCAGGGTGGCCGTTTGTTCACTGCGTGCTGTGTGTCAACGCTCCATGGCCAGGGTAGTATGCCACTGTTGGTGGCTGTGGCATTGTGCCCTATTGCTCTGTGCGATGTGTGTACATTGCTTGTAGTTGTTGACATGTACTGTGTGATGGGTGTGTGACACACTCATTGAATGTGCTCCTGTTCTGTCTCCCACCCCTAGGTCCCTACAGGCCCTCCGGATTCCATTGCCATGCCACGCATCAGGTGCCTTTCCGCCCAAGGTGGCCGTTGTATTCCGTACAAATAAAACACAGGGCACAAACAGCAGTTAGTGTAAGAGGTGCATTTATTTCAAACTGTGACATGTGATTGTGTGTAAGGTGATGACAAAAGTGGTGCGTGCAGTGACAATGAGCTGTCGGTCATGGCTGCGTGATGCTCAGGGTGTACCCACTGGTTCTATGTCCATAGTCCAACACACACATGCCATCCAGATGGCTGTGTGGAGTGGGATCGTAGTCCAAGTCAATGCAGTGGCTGGTCAAGGAAGGCTGGCGGAAGGCTGGCTGGCTGCCTCACTTGCGTTTGGAGCGTGCGAAGTCCTCCCGGGAGATCTGTTTCCACTTCGGACGGCCCCTTCCACGTTTGCGAGGGGGGTGCCTGCTTGCGACATGCTGGTGGTTGAGGTGTGCTCACTGGCTGTGGACGCAGGGGAACTGGACACTGCTGCTCGACCCTGCGCCCCGGCAGGTGGTGGCGGAGGGGGAGCTGCTGTCCCTGGCTGTGACCTCACCGCCACCACCAGCTGGCCCATGAGGTCCACGAGTTGGCCCATACGGGCGTCCATGGACCTCAGCACCCCCAGCACCTCACGCGTGTCTGAAGCAGACCTGACCCATTGTCCTTGGGCCTCTTCATAGGCCCCAAGGACTCTGGCCATTTGAGGCAGGGCATGGCTCCCAGGGGAGGCTGGCGTTTCCCTGACCCTGCTCCTCCTACCAGTCCTGCTGCCACCGGCCTGCCCACTAGCCACATTGCTCACCACGGTCCTCGCTGTGGCTCCCAGGGTGGATCCAGTCGGCCGGGCCACCACCTGCGCTGGGGCTGGTGCCAGCGAAGACGTGGTGGTGGTGGCGGCGGTGGTGGTCGGTGCGGCGATGGTGGCGGTTGCGGCAGTGGTAGTGGCCGCAATGACCGTGGGTGTGGCCGCAACGACAGTGGCAGCAGGGGGCTGGGAATGTTCAGCAGCCCTGGATGATGGGTTGGTGGGTAGGAGGGGTCCTGGGGAGCGGCTGGGCCCTGCCACACCAGATGGGCCTGCTTGGTGGTCCGTGTCCGAAGAGGAGGACAGATCCTCCAGATCCGTGTGTCCTCGTTGGGGGCTTGTAGGCTGGCTGTGCTGGCTGCTGGCTCCATCCCCAGCATCCAGCAGTTCGTCACCTGTGGAGAGAATGAGATTTGTTATTGTGTTGCACCTGGCGAAGTATGTATTTGTCGTCTGACATTAACAGTTCGTGCAATCTCGTACATGGGTTTCCCGGAGGCGTGTGTGTGGCTGTAGCATTTGTAGTTGTGTGTGCTTGGCAATGGGACTGTGTGTCTGTGCACATGTGGCATGGGACGGATTGGCCATGCCGATGGGTGTGTTGCTGTGCCCCTACTTATTGTGACTCTGGTGTATGCGGGCTCCTGGCCCATCCTGGGTCTGGTTTGTACTTTGCTTTTGGTGTTCAGATGGGACGCTTAGGAACGCATATGGCAACATGGGGGCCATGCCCCAGATTCGCATTTGGGAGGGGATATGCTTTTGGGGTTCAAATGGAACGCTTAGGAACGCATATGGCAACATGGGGGCCATGCCCCAGATTCGCATTTGGGAGGGAATATGCTTTTGGGGTTCAAATGGAACGCTTAGGAACGCATATGGCAACATGGGGGCCATGCCCCAGATTCGCATTTGGGAGGGAATATGCTTTTGGGGTTCAAATGGAACGCTTAGGAACGCATATGGCAACATGGGGGCCATGCCCCAGATTCGCATTTGGGAGGGAATATGCTTTTGGGGTTCAAATGGAACGCTTAGGAACGCATATGGCAACATGGGGGCCATGCCCCAGATTCGCATTTGGGAGGGAATATGCTTTTGGGGTTCAAATGGAACGCTTAGGAACGCATATGGCAACATGGGGGCCATGCCCCAGATTCGCATTTGGGAGGGAATATGCTTTTGGGGTTCAAATGGAACGCTTAGGAACGCATATGGCAACATGGGGGCCATGCCCCAGATTCGCATTTGGGAGGGAATATGCTTTTGGGGTACATGCTGTGAGCCATGGGTGCCGAACGTGACATGTGTTGTGGCAGCATGACAGTGCATGGTTTGAGGTGTGTGCATGCTTGACATGGCCTGCATATTTGCTGTCTGTTGTGATTACTGGACATGGCATTGGACGCATCGTTATGAGTGAGTGATGGTTGTGTGCCAGCCAACGTATTGCAGTTGTCCCATCTCCTTGGTGTGCGTGCTGCCCTGTGCCATGTGCATCACTGCAGTGCTCGGGGGGTGTGGCCCATGTTGTGTGTTGTTGCTCACAGTGTGTCGTGCGCTTCATTGACTTCTGGCACATGGTTGGTCATGGGCATGTATCTTAGCGTGACTGCTGTATGTGTGGCAGCTGTGCGGATGACATGCCTTTCATGAGACTGGGGCTGACGGATGGGATGGATGGTATGTTGTATGTGCATGGTGTGTCTGTGTGTTTGATGGGTTCAGTGGTGTTCGTGTGCATTTATGTTGTTCCGCTCTGTTGCGTCTAGTGTTGTTTGTCTTACATAGGCGTAGTTGTGGGGTGTGTGGTTGACAGGCAGTAGGGGCTACATGGACAGGACTTCAATGGTGTTTCGGTTGTGTGTGATGAGTTGCACAGTGGCTGCCGTGTGGTACTATATTCAGTGTGGCTTGTGCATGCAGACGTGGCTCCTTGGGTGTTGCTATGTCTGTGATGGGTCATGTGGGGTGTGAGTCTGTTGTTCATGTCCGTGTGCACATTGTTCACTTGTTCGTGACGGTGGGCGGTGCTGCGTGTTCGTCTGCTACGTGACATGTCCCATGTGTTGGTCGTGTTCCGGTCCTCATGCCTCCAGTAATCCAGCCCTGTCCAGTTTCCCACCTGCAAGTTGTTCGTGCGTGCACTGTACTGGATGCCACATGGCTCTAAGCGGGGGTGCTCCATGTTGCAGGTCTGTGGGGGTGGGGGGTGTTGTGGGTCGTGGGGGTGGCTGGACACCCACTGACACCGATTGCTGTGGACCGTGATGTCTGCCTTTCGGCTGTCGTTGTGCACTGCGGTGGCTGACACGTGGCTGTGGGGTGTGGGGGATGCTCCTCCTTGCTGTGCTGTGGGACTAGGGGCCTGGTGTGTGTTGTACTTGGGCTGTCCACCGTCCCACCCACTGCACTTTGTGTTCCTGCCACTTACCTGTTACTTGTCGGTTAGTGCAGCTGTGGCGGACACATGGGTGTGGTGGGTGCTCGTTGTGGCGCTTCTGGCATATTTGGGGACCTGTTGGTGGTTACGTGGCTGGCTGAGTGTACACATGTCCCCACGTATCTTACAGTTGTTCGGTTTGGGCTGTGTGTGGTGGTGTCTGTTGCATGTGTGTGTGATGTGTTGTGTATTGTGTGCTGGACATGGGGGTGTTTGTCCCTGGGAGCTGTGGCATGGTGGTAGTGCATGTGAGTACATAGCGGTGTGCTGGTATACATTAGTTTGTACTTACCAGCCTCCACTCCCCCTGCTAATCCGGCGAGGATCTCCGGATGTATTATGACTCGCACCTTCTCCTCCCACGCTTTGAAGGTCTTGAAGAGCGCGGGATTCCCTCCGCCAGTGACGGCAGCCAGCTCTCTGTTTTTGCCCTCCTTCTTCTTGACCAGGCTCTTGACGTCATTCCAACGTTTGTTTATTTCTCCTCTGTTCCTGGGCAGGGTCCCGACTGCATTGACCTGGTCTACGATCCGGTTCCACATTCTGTTTCTGGTGGCTAGTGGTGTGTGCTGGACCATGTTCCCATAGATTTGTGGGTACACCTTGATGATCTCGTCGACCATGACCGTCAGCTCAATGGGCGTGAACTTGGGCATTCTTTGTGGTGCCATGGTGTTTGTGGTGCTGGTGCGGTGTGTGTTGTGTAATGTGCAGGGGGTTTGTGGTGCAGGTGTTTGGTGGTGGTGGTGGTGGTGGTGGTGGTTGTGATGTGTGCGTTTCTGTGGTGTGCTGCTGTCCTTGCTGTGTCACTGTGTCCTCTCCTCTCCTCTCTGGTTTGCAATGTTGCAAGGGGTTGTGGTCTGTGGGAGTGCTGCTTTTGTACTTACCTATGTGGGTGTGTCCTCATGGTCTGTTGTTTTCAGGTGTGTTGTGTCTGGGGTTCTGGCCTTTGTAGTTTTTGTTTGTCCGGGGGGTGTTTTCGGGATGTGTACTGTGCTTGTGTATTTGTGCGTGCCTTGCTGTGTGGACTTGTTGGCCATGTTGTGTGCTATTGGTTTTGTGAGCGGATGGTTTCTGTGCAGGTACGTGGGCGCCATGGCTTCTGCCGTGTCGATTCTCATCGGCGTTGTTTGCGCTGGCGGGCGGTATATTTGTAGTTTTCCCGCGCTCATGGCGGTGCGATCGTAATTTCACGTGCGGTGTGTCGGCCGTGAGGGCGGGCGGTTTTGTGTTGTCGTGCGTGTTTCCGTCCGTGGCGGGCGGTTTGACTCCGACTCGGACGATGGCGGGCGGTATCTTGTGTGATTTTTCCGCCGATGGCGGTTTTCGGTTTGTGTAATCGTAATGGCGTGGTCGGTGTTCAGACGGTGTGTGCGGGCGGATTTTTGCCGCTTCCATGCCTGGCGGATTTTTTTACGCCGGGTATCGTAATGGGCCCCTAAATAATCATTTTGAATAATTATTTTAATAAATTATAAATTATTAAAAATATTATAAATTACAAATACATCTATACACATAAAACAATAACATAAATAAAAATTAAATAATTATGTATAGCAAATTAAAAAAAAAATGTACTTTTAATATTTTTAAAATTAATTATATACTATATTAACTAAAATAATACAAAAAATATTAAATAGCGTAGGGAATAAAACTACTATTACAACCCCCAAAAAAACAACAGTAAGAAAAATGTTGGATAGCGTAGGGGTAAAAATTACTATTCCCACTCCAGAGAGTGCAACAGTAGGGAAAGTGTTGGATAGCGTAGGGGTAAAAATTACTATTCCAACTCCAGAGAGTGCAACAGTAGGGAAAGTGTTGGATAGCGTAGGGGTAGAAATTACTATTCCCACTCCAGGGAGTGCAACAGTAGGGAAAGCGTTGGATAGCGTGAGGGTAAAAATTACTATTCCCACTCCAGTGAGTGCAACAGTAGGGAAAGTGTTGGATAGCGTAGGGGTAAAAATTACTATTCCCACTCCAGAGAGTGCAACAGTAGGGAAAGTGTTGGATAGCGTAGGGGTAAAAATTACTATTCCCACTCCAGAGAGTGCAACAGTAGGGAAAGTGTTGGATAGCGTAGGGGTAAAAATTACTATTCCCACTCCAGTGAGTGCAACAGTAGGGAAAGTGTTGGATAGCGTAGGGGTAAAAATTACTATTCCCACTCCAGGGAGTGCAACAGTAGGGAAAGTGTTGGATAGCGTAGGGGTAAAAATTACTATTCCCACTCCAGAGAGTGCAACAGTAGGGAAAGTGTTGGATAGCGTAGGGGTAAAAATTACTATTCCAACTCCAGAGAGTGCAACAGTAGGGGAAGTGTTGGATAGCGTAGAAGTTACAAATAACATACTTATAAATAAATTAATTTTTTTAAATAATTAATGAATTATTAAATAACTCTAAACTATTTACCAATACCAATAAATAATTATTAAAAACATAATTACCAATAGAAAATTTATTAACAATAAATTAATAATAAATACCAATAAATAATAATTAATAAATATTAATTACTAAATAATAAATATTGAACAATAAAATATTTTTAATAACAAAAAACATATAAATTATTAAAACTTAATTACCAATTAACTAATATTAAACAATTAAATGCTTTTTTATACCAAATAATAATAATTAAACATTAATTATCAATTAATAAATAATTCTTAATATATTAATTAAATGTATCAATAAATAATATTTAATAATATTTAATTACCAATTAATGATAAAACAACAATAAATTAATTTTTAGAACCAAAAAATTGTAATTTAAAAAAATTACCTATTAATAATTAATATCCAATAAATTAATTATCAATACCCAAAAATAAATTTAATAATTACTTAATTAGATTTCAATTACTTCCAAAAGTATTCCCCTATAAACGCACAACACACTCCAATGATAAAATAATACACTTAACATAATGATCAATTAATCAATTAATAAAAATTAATAACTAATTAATAATAATTAATTACCAATTAATAATAATTGATTACCAATTATCAATTAATTAACAATAATATAATTATCAATACCAATTAATTAAAATAAATTATAAGTTAATTACATTTAAATTACATGATGATCAATTAATGAATTAATAAAAATTAATCACCAATTAATAAAAATTAATTACCAATTATTAATTAATTAACAATTATATAATTATCAATAACAATTAATTAAAATAAATTATAACTTAATTACAATTAAATTACTTCCCACCCTATTCCCCTATAAACCCACAACCCGCTACAGAACTTAAACGCAAAAAATAATTAAAATTAATTTATAATTCCTAAAAATTAATAATTAATTTAGTATAATTAAATTACTTCCCACCCTATTCCCCTATAAACCCACAACCCGCTACAGTACAAAAAAAAAATTAACTTACAATTGTTTTTTTATTAACATATAAAAATTGTATACATATATTTTTAAACAAGTAGAACACTTAACAAAAACACATATAACACATACATATTAAAAACATAACAAAATACATAACAATAATACAAATATCGATATTAGTAACATCGATATTAAAAAATTCAATATTACTTACCTTAGGGTCGATATTCTGTCCATCGATAATCTGTCCCTTCGATATTTTAACTTCGATATTATTGTATATCGATATATTATTTTCGATATTTTGACTGCTCACCGATGAGAACAGATAATATCTCATGACCTTTGACATAGAGGCACTTTATACAAATAGTCCACAAGACGTGACGCTTCTGGTACTAAAAGACATCCTTGACTCAAGACAGACCCCACACGAAGTCCCTACGGAATTTCTGGTGACCCTGGCCACCCTCTGTCTGACGAACAACTTTTTTGCATTTAAGGATAATATTATCTACATATAAAGGGGGTTGCCATGGGGTGTTGCTTTGCCCCAGAAATAGCAAACCTAGTGATGGATTATTTTGAAAATAAATGGATCTACAGTAACGTGAACCCATATAAAGTACATATTCTACAATGGTTCCATTACATTGACAACATCATGATGGTATGAGAAGGCGACCGCACCACGCTAGAAGGTTTTCATGGATGGCTTAATGCCAGACCACAGACCTTAAATTTACGATGACCTGTGATACTCAAAAGATTAACTTTCTAGATCTTTGGATACATAACCAGACAGGAAACTTGGAAGTGAGTCTATATAGTAAGCCCACAGACCGCAATACTCTGCTGCATTTCATGAGTGGTCACCCTCGCACTCTTAAAGAAAACTTACCATATGGACAATTTCTCCGTATTCAGAGAATTGGTACAAATAAAGACAATTATTTTGAAAATTTTGAAACCCTAATAAATAAATTGACAAATAGAGGATACCCTAAAAAATGGTTAAAATGGCTTTGAAAAGGGCGCGGTACACACCTAGAGAAACATTGCTCACTCCCAAAACACACTCTGAAACTAATCCTCTCACATGTGTGCTCACATATAACCCTAAGGCTAGTAAAGTTAAAAACATAATTCATCGGAATTGGAAAATATTAAGTCATTTAGACATTCCTAAACCGATGTTTTCATTTTGAAAGTGTAACAATTTACGTCAGCACCTAGTGAAAGCTGTACGCCCTATAGAAAAAAGAAAGGACCTTAGAGGAATGTTGGGGCTTCCCCGGTCAGTGGACACTATGGGGCCGATTCCGATCTCGGTCGGAGGCGCACCCAATACCATTCGGTCGGGAAAAAAGCCATGCGAAAGCCTGTTTCCCGACCGATCCTTACAGCACACCGAACGAGCAAGTACGATGCGCACAACAGCAAAGAATCCGGCCGAGCCGTACTCACCCAAACCAGGTCCTGTTCTCCGACCGAGGCGAATCCGGAAACGCCGAATCGAGTCGCACGGAAGGAAAAATGCAGCCCCGTCCGGCCGGACAAGTACGATGCGCTTTCCGTACGCGCCGAACCCGTCGCTACGCACGGCACGTCAAAGCATCCGGGAGAGGCGCACATAAGCTCCGATTCGCGCCACAACACGATCCACGGCTCCGAGACGAACACGGCAGCGACGAGGACGACGCGAAGCGACGAGGACGAGGCGAAGCGACGAGCACGAGGCGAAGCGACGAGGACGACGCGAAGCAACGAGAAGGACGAACGACACGAACCAACCATGAATCCCTTCGTCCCGATCATACCAATATTCTACATTTACTACCGGAACAGGCACGGACGCGTACGGCGCAGAAGGTAAGCCAGACACCAACCACAAAACACATACAACACGTACACGACACATCACACACACACACAGGGATGCAGAATATACTTACACCAGCAACAGCAGCACCATAGGGGCGGGATGCCCATCACCAATGCCACATATGCACACAGGGGCCTGAATGCGCACCACCACCCCTACCCAGGGGTGGCATGATGCCTACCACCACTACCACCCTTACCCAGGGGGGCAGGATGCCTACCACTACTACCACCCTTAGCCAGGGGGCAGGATGCTTACCACTACTACCACCCTCAGCCAGGGGGGGCAGGATGCCTACCACTACTACCACCCTCACCCAGGGGGGGCAGGATGCCCACCACTACTACCACCCTCACCCAGGGGGGGCAGGATGCCTACCACTAGTACCACCCTCACCCAGGGGGGGCAGGATGCCTACCACTACTACCACCCTCACCCAGGGGGGGCAGGATGCCTACCACTACTACCACCCTCACCCAGGGGGGGCAGGATGCCTACCACTACTACCACCCTCACCCAGGGGGGCAGGATGCCCACCACTACTACCACCCTCACCCAGGGGGGCAGGATGCCTACCACTACGTACCACCCTCACCCAGGGGGGGCAGGATGCCTACCACTAGTACCACCCTCACCCAGGGGGGGCAGGATGCCTACCACTACTACCACCCTTAGCCAGAGGGGCAGGATGCTTACCACTACTACCACCCTCAGCCAGGGGGGCAGGATGCCTACCACTACTACCACCCTCACCCAGGGGGCAGGATGCTCACCACTACTACCACCCTCACCCAGGGGGGCAGGATGCCTACCACTACTACCACCCTCACCCAGGGGGCAGGATGCCTACCACTACTACCACCCTCACCCAGGGGGGCTGGATGCCTACCACTACTACCACCCTCACCCAGGGGGCAGGATGCCCACCACTACTACCACCCTCACCCAGGGGGGCAGGATGCCTACCACTACTACCACCCTCACCCAGGGGGGGCAGGATGCCTACCACTACTACCACCCTCAGCCAGGGGGCAGGATGCTTACCACTACTACCACCCTCAGCCAGGGGGGCAGGATGCCTACCACTACTACCACCCTCACCCAGGGGGGCAGGATGCCTACCACTACTACCACCCTCACCCAGGGGGGCAGGATGCCTACCACTACTACCACCCTCACCCAGGGGGGCAGGATGCCTACCACTACTACCACCCTCACCCAGGGGGCAGGATGCCTACCACTAGTACCACCCTCACCCAGGGGGGCAGGATGCCTACCACTACTACCACCCTCACCCAGGGGGGCAGGATGCCTACCACTACTACCACCCTCACCCAGGGGGGCAGGATGCCTACCACTACTACCACCCTCAGCCAGGGGGGCAGGATGCCTACCACTAGTACCACCCTCACCCAGGGGGGCAGGATGCCTACCACTACTACCACCCTCACCCAGGGGGGGCAGGATGCCTACCACTACTACCACCCTCACCCAGGGGGGGCTGGATGCCTACCACCACTACCACCCCCACCCATAGGATGGACAATGCATGACACAACCAGCACACCACAACCTAGGGAATGCAAGAAGAAGACATCCCCCCAACACCATGACAAGCGTGTGTAGACTGTGTCAAATGCCTACAACACCGAACATGACTTCTAACATACAATGTGACCCCCTAGCACATGTGCCACACAAATATGTGTGTGGCACACACAACGCAAGCAGGCCATGACCATTGTGGCAATGGGGTCCAAACCCCCATCATCACAGTGACCAAAAGGCAAGTGTGGGGTCCATAGCTGCAGCACATCTTGAACATTGTGGCAATGGGGTCCAAACCCCATCATCACAGTGACCAAAAGGCAAGTGTGGGGTCCATAGCTGCAGCACATTTTGAACATTGTGGCAATGGGGTCCAAACCCCCATCATCACAGTGACCAAAAGGCAAGTGTGGGGTCCATAGCTGCAGCACATTTTGAACATTGTGGCAATGGGGTCCAAACCCCCATCATCACAGTGACCAAAAGGCAAGTGTGGGGTCCATAGCTGCAGCACATCTTGAACATTGTGGCAATGGGGTCCAAACCCCCATCATCACAGTGACCAAAAGGCAAGTGTGGGGTCCATAGCTGCAGCACATTTTGAACATTGTGGCAATGGGGTCCAAACCCCCATCATCACAGTGACCAAAAGGCAAGTGTTGACAAAGTAAGAGGTGCAACTGCCAAACTGCATGGATGATTCCTGGTCACAGAACAACAAACACATCAGTGGCAAAGTAGTGTATGTGTCCCATTGCAACATAAATTGGGGGAGCCAAATCCTGCAGTGCAAATAAGACATAACTTTGGCCATGTGCAGACAAACAACACCCATGGGGGCTGACACCGTCAACAATCATCAATGACACAATGACAGAAGTGACCATCCGAATGCAGACCCACATATTTGCACCAATGGGCACACACATGCAGATACCCTGTGGAGACTGCAGATGTGAGGCGAACAGATACCATACCATGGCAGCAATGGGACACACAATCAACAATTAGCACCAAATGAGGGCTCCCGTCCCATCAGCCTGGTCATGGAAGTGCCAACGGAATCATCAGCACAGATCCAACACACTTGTATAGCAATGTTGCACTGACAACACAGATGAGTCCTTCCCCATTGATGCCCAAACCTGCATGTTCACTGGAGATGGCCACACGGTCAGGGAAGTAGACGAATAGAACAATGGCAGGCACAACAGATGTGCAGGGGTGGAAGCCACAGATGTGAAGTTGCCAATCTAAGTAGGAAATCTCATTGCCAAATACTGAACACATGACACCCTCAGATGCTGCTATGGATGACATGGATACACCACAGGATAGGACACATACCCCCTGGACCACATGGGTTCCTGCACAGTAACACTTCATTATCATGAGACCAAATATCACCATCACTGCAGCAAGGGCATTGTTAGCATCATCAACATCATGTACATCAGAAGCAAAAGCACTAGAGAACAGAAAGTTGCTTTATTCAGCATATGTGGCATTAAAAGTAGAAGTCCGGTAGAACATAAACAAAGGCCAATGGCCAGTCCATCAACAAAGTCACAAGTGGGTGACAGTGGCAGATGCCACCCTACACATGCCTGCACAAAACCAGGGACAATCCACTAGGAGGGGCAACCGGGGGGGTAGGCCAGGCACCGCAGGGACAGGATCAGGGCTCACCAGGAGGAAGCAGGGAAGGGGTGGTGGGTGCTGGAGAGCCACTGACAACTGCAGTGGAGGTGTCTGACATGGTGTGTGCCGGCACAACTGGGGGGCATGGCTCAGATGTTGTGGGTGCCGGCACGACTGCAGTGGACCCTGCAGATGGAGTGGACAGGTCCGCCAC
This sequence comes from Calotriton arnoldi, assembly GCA_963921515.1. Taxonomy (NCBI): domain Eukaryota; kingdom Metazoa; phylum Chordata; class Amphibia; order Caudata; family Salamandridae; genus Calotriton; species Calotriton arnoldi. Next base: position 2,081,534 of record CAWUFW010001147.1, on the reverse strand, counting down.
TGCAGTGCCCAAGTCAGACAGGGTGGTAGTGGACTCCACTGCAGTGCCTACCACCAGGGGAGGAGAATGGGGAACAGGCAAGGTGGGCTGGACAGAGGGGGAGGACACCCTCACCACATCAGTGGCACAGACAAGCGCAGCGGGGGTGTGGTGCCGGGAGAGCAAGTGGCAGGGGGAGAAGGCCGGAGCCTCTTGGGGATGGTATATCTGTGGGTGGGGGAACCTGGGGCAGGGTGTGGTGGGGGCACCTGTGGAGTGGGGGCCTGAGGGATGGAGGAAGGTGACCTGGTGCTTGAGCTGCAGGGCGGCGGCGGGGTCTTGCTCTTACCACTCCGGGGGACTTGCGGGTGGGGGCCTCAGTCTGTCTGCGCCTGGGGGAGGGTGTCCGGGGGCGAGGGGCACTCTGCTCCGTGTGGGGGCTTCCTCTTCCCCCTGGATGCTGGGGCAGCTGGATCGGAGGGGAAGAGGCCGAGGTCACTGAGGAAGAGGCGCTGGGTCTTTGGGGTTGCAGGTGAGGCAAGGGAGGGTGCTTTGGAGGGAGAGGCAACTGAGGACTGTGCAGTGCCCGTGGATGCGTGTGTGTGTACCAGGGCCCCATCCCCTGTGAGTCTGGTTTCAGTCCCCTGACTGTGCGTGCGTGTGCGTTTAGTTTGTGGCGTGTGTGTCTGTGTGCTGGATGTGTGTGTGCTGGTGTGTGCCTGTGCCGGTGTGTGTGTGCTTGGGACGGGCAAGGTGCTGGGGAGTGTGGATGGAGCAGAGGCAGGAGGGGTGAGGGACTGTCTGAGGAGGGACACTGCTGCCGTCAGGGAGGAGTCCATGGACCTGTTGCCCCTCTGTAGGTCAGACATGCCCGATGAGATGCCCTCCATGAACGACACCAGCTGAGTCAACAGTGCGGTGTGCGCATGGAGGACACTCAGCATGGCTGTCTGCCCTACATGGAGCTGGCGAAGGAGGTACACAGACTCCTCACTCAGGGCAGCAGGGGACACAGGGGCAGGGGGTGCGGTGCCTGGGCCAAAGGAGACACGCTCCCGAACATGGGAGCCTCCACGGACCTTGGGAATGGGAGCCGATGGGAGGGCGGTGGTGGTGCTGGTTGTGGCGGGGACAGCAACACTAGCTGGGGTGTGGTGGCTGCTGACACCCGCCTCCACAAGGGAGTCATCCTCCGAGTTGCTCTGGTCCTCAGCTGAGGTGGATGGTGCTGAGGATTCCTCGGTGTGGCTCCCCTCGCCCTCCGTGCCACTGGGTCCCTCCGACCACTCCTCGGCTGCTGACCCAGTCTGGCTCTCTGGCTCCTCCTGGTCCGTGGAGCTGTCCCCTTCCGTGGCCGTGGATGTATCTGCAAACAATGGGGAAACAGACAGACATCAGTCACCTGCACCAAACGCACACACCACTGTGAGCACAGCACATCACAGAGCAAGCCCTGGCATCATTAGTTGTACATTGCTAAAAGTGCCCTAACTGAACAGGAGAAGCCAATTGTCAGTCTGATGCCAAGCATGGCACTCACATCCCACATGGCCTTGCACCCATCTGTCTGGTGTCTGTTGGATTGCAACACCCCAGTGTGGACACATGCACCAAGTACACAGTAGTTGGACAGTGCAGAGGACACGGTGTGGACACATCACAGCTCTTGCCACTGAGTGAGTACAGGTTTCCGGATGAAAGGGATGCCCAGAGTCAAATAGGAAATGCATGTGATGCATACCAGCGACAGACACCATGATGCACCCATGTCCTGATAGCCAGCGCCACTATGGTGTGCATGTAGCACATGTCACTCCCCTGCAGGACCACAAATAAGTTGACACATGCCATGGCAGAGGCATGACTGCTAAGTCATACATCACTGTCTCAGTGATGTATGACTTGGCAGCCAGACAACAACACTATGCACTGTGTCACAATAGTAGGTCATGGGGAATGCAAGTCCTGGAGCTGCACAAGTGCACATGTACATCCCCCACACAACACATCATCTCAACCCTCATCTGTCCAGGTCACACCTATTGGACATATGGGAGACCTGTGACACTACCCTCTGAACCTGAGCCCCTCACAATTTGCTGTGAATGGGGAACAGCTGCCTGAACATCACATTCGCATACCCCAGTCTGCACGGGCAGCTGATCAAACACCTATGTGACACACAAGTATCGTCTCCTATGGTCACATCTCCAGGGGCATGCTGAGCCCCTACCAAGAAACACCCCAGCAGTCCTGGCAACTAATCCACAGCACACTGACACAGAGGCAGACACCGGAGGGGTCAAATCACTGTGCACAATGTGTCAGCTGATACACGGGAGTGGGAGTACAGAGTGCATTGCATGGCCTGGAGTAGGCATGACTGTCCTGCTCCACATGAATGAGGGATGTGCCCTGGACAGTGGATAGCTGGCTATGTATGTGTGACACACGTAATCTGCACACTCCTGGGGCACAAACATTGTTCCCACCCGCTGCATGGGCGTGTGCCACATACCCCAGGCACATGTGGTGGCTCAGCTCAGCAAGTGGACCGCATATCAAAGCAACACGCAGATCACATGTCCAAACCCAGGCGTTGTGTGAACAATGGACCCACCCATGATGCCCACAACAGAGTTAGGGAAACAGATGCTGTCCCCCACCTTTAGTGAAGCAAACTGCAAGGACACAGTCCCAAGTGACACAATTCCCTGAATGTAAGGGCCACACCTGGGTATCAGATGAGCAGTGGGCAGTGCACAATAGAGGGACATGGCTCCTGGACAACATGACTGCTGCACTGTGGCAGTTGAACCAGGCCAGAGGAGGGCACAAAGCATGTAATACAGAGTTCACAGTGCAGTCTTTGACTCACCCCCTCCTTGCTGCTGTCTGGCCTTCAGCTGCCCATCCAGGTCTGGAAAGACCACCGCCAGGATCTGGAGCATGTGGGGGGTCAGGGTCCGTGTTCCGCCCCTCCTGCGAGGAGGCGACAGCTTCAGCTGGACCCGTGCAATCCTCCGGGTCCAGCCCCGAAGGTCCTGCCACCTCTTCTGGCAGTTGCGGATCCGGCGCTTGTAGACCCCCACGGACCGGACAGCCCGGACGATGTCCTTCCAGATTTCCTGCTTCCGATGGGCATTAACCTGTCAGGATGACAAAGTGAAAAGGCCATTACCACACATGCAACATATCCGTGCATGACACAGTTGTATATACATGTCTCAATCACAGGGGCACATGATGTACACAGGCAGTGCAAAGCTGACCATGGACAGTTTGCCAGACGTCACTACATGGTATCATTGCATGGGAAGTAAAACCATGTTCAAATGCACTGTCACTGCACCATACCTGTCCAGTGCAAGTCACTACACACTATGGGGGGTGACAACTACTCAGTGAGCCTGCTAGCCAGTGGCGTGCAGACTTCCAGCCTTGCTAGTCACACAAAATGCACATTCAGAAAGGCAGTGCACAGAACACTCACCTGCTCCCCTGGTGTCCCATACAGCTTGCTGTACTGTGGAAGTAGGCTGTCCAGCAGGGCCTGGTTCTCTTCAAGGCTGAAGGCTGGGGCTCTCTCCACAGTACGTGCCATTGCAGGGTCCAGAGGGGCAGAGACAGCAGCAGTGCAGTGGCAGATGTCGTCCTGGAGCATGTAGTGCAGGCAAGTGGGCTCTCAGGGGAACAGCCAGCAATATATATGTGCTGGAGAGGCAGATACTGTCCCTTGTGTCCAAAGTGATAGGTCCAAGTCGTTTGCATCTTCTGAATCTGGCCAATCCATGGAATAGCAGCACCAAAACACGCCCACAGCATCCTTCAAATCTTCAACTTCATGACATACATGATTTTGCAACATTGTTGTGGGTGACCAACTGATTTTCCAGCAACCGACTCGTTCGAAATTCGAAAACGCGTCCGTTGCCAGGCAAGCCCATTGTCAATGGGTGCGCACCGATCGGTCCATTGCGGTACAACGCGCACAGGGGTACAACGCGTACCCGCACACATTGAAAGCAATGGGCCGGCCGGAGGCACCGATCGGTCCATTGCAGTACAACGCGCACAGGGGTACAACGCGTACCCGCACACATTGAAAGCAATGGGCCGGCCGGAGGCACCGATCGGTCCATTGCAGTTCAACGCGCACAGGGGTACAACGCGTACCCGCACACATTGAAATGCAATGGGCCGGCCGGAGGCACCGATCGGTCCATTGCGGTACAACGCGCACAGGGGTACAACGCGTACCCGCACACATTGAAAGCAATGGGCCGGCCGGAGGCACCGATCGGTCCATTGCAGTTCAACGCGCACAGGGGTACAACGCGTACCCGCACACATTGAAAGCAATGGGCCGGCCGGAGGCACCGATCGGTCCATTGCAGTTCAACGCGCACAGGGGTACAACGCGTACCCGCACACATTGAATGCAATGGGCCGGCCGGAGGCACCGATCGGTCCATTGCGGTACAACGCGCACAGGGGTACAACGCGCACCCGCACACATTGAAAGCAATGGGCCGGCCGGAGGCACCGATCGGTCCATTGCAGTTCAACGCGCACAGGGGTACAACGCGTACCCGCACACATTGAAAGCAATGGGCCGGCCGGAGGCACCGATCGGTCCATTGCAGTTCAACGCGCACAGGGGTACAACGCGTACCCGCACACATTGAATGCAATGGGCCGGCCGGAGGCACCGATCGGTCCATTGCAGTACAACGCGCACAGGGGTACAACGCGTACCCGCACACATTGAATGCAATGGGCCGGCCGGAGGCACCGGTCGGTCCATTGCGGTACAACGCATCACTGTACATGTGACTGGCATATGTCAGCATGCCTGTCTCAGATGGACATATGCCAGCCACAGATAGCTCCCAGGGAGTGAGGGGCACACCTACATCACGACAGCCTGTCCAAACCTTATCATAAGGCATGTAAGGCTGCATTTCCTATTGTGTGTATGTTGGTGTACATGTTGTCCTGTGGGTGTCACCTGTGGGCAGCCACCCCCAGGCTGTGCACGTGTTCATGGGGACAGGATCCTGGGTGTTACGTGTACGTGACCACTGTGATGTGCAACTGTTCATATCTGTGCATGTGCCATGGTCACATTTCACAGTGGTGTATGTGTATGTCATGTCACATACCCCGTGAGTCCCATGTGGGACGGTATGTTTGAGCCAGGGTGTCCCAGTGGCACAATAGTGATGGTCCTCCACAGTCTTTGTGCATGTAGTGTTTACAATGTCTCTGATTTCATGTGCACAATGGGAGACAGTCTCCACATCCACGTTGTGTGTGCATGGACTCTGATGTTGTGCGTGTGTGTCACAGACGTCCATGTCTGTCCTGCCGTGGCAAGTGGGGCCACTACCTGTGGGTGTCATGGTTGTTTTGCTGTGGTGTATACATGATACTCCATGTAATGCCAGTGTCCATGTGGCATTACAGGGTCCCTGGGAATGTACCTGTCGTTGAGCTGTGGTGCCTGGGGCACATCTGTCCTCACATGTCACTGTGGGGGTTATTGTGACACGGCAGCAGGAGATGGGAACTGTGACACGGCCTCATGATATCCAATGGGCCAACCTGGGACAAATTGATGCCACCTGTTGGACCGTGTTGACAGATGTTGGCCATGTATGTACCATACATGTCCTTCCGGTACTGCACACTTCATGTAGTTGTGCCTCATAATGATGTATGTTGGGATCTTGAGTGTGTTCAATGCCGCATATGTGGGGTGACTGACAATCTTGCTTACTTCTCCTCTGCACTGCAGGGCTCCTGCTGTCCATCGGCCATTCCCAGACCTGGCAACGATGGTGGAACGGGACAGCATCCGACGGTACCGCTTCACCAGGCAGCTGATTGAGGATTTGGCAGTGCAGTTGTCCCCACATTTGCAGCCTGGCCGGCCGTATCCTACAGCGCTGACCCCCAAGGTGAAGGTGATGGCAGCCCTACACTTCTTTGCCACTGGTACCTTCCAACATACTGTGGCGACTGCTGGTGGGATGTCACAGACCATGTTCAGCCGTGTGCTCCGCGATGTTTTGTCGGCAATGTTGCTCTTCCTGAACCGGTACATCTATTTCCCTAGACTGCGACGTACTCACTGACGTGAAGAGTGACTTTTATGCCCTGGGGAGGATGCCGCATGTAATTGGCTCCATTGATGGGACACATGTGGCTTTGGTACCACCACAGGCCCAGGAGCAGGCCTACAGGAACCGCAAGCACTACCACTCGGTCAATGCACTGGTGGTGTGTCTTGCAGACATGACCATCACACACGTGTGTGCCCGTTTCCCTGGTTCAGCACACGATGCCTTTGTGATGAGGAGTAGTCGCATCCCCAGGATGATGGCACAGATGCAGAACCAGCGTGCCTGGCTTGTCGGTGTGTACTGACTTTGTGCCATTGTGTGTGATCTGATCTGTAGTATTCCGCCCACTTTTCCAAGTCAGCTAATGTGCACTTGTCTGTCCGTAGGTGACTCGGGATACCCCAACATGCCGTGGTTGCTGACACCCCTCAGGAACCCTGTGACACCTGCCCAGATGCGCTACAATGAGGCACATGGTCGGACCAGGAGAGTGATTGAGCGGACCTTTGGTCTCCTGAAGAGCCGCTTCCGCTGCCTGGACAAGACCGGAGGGTCCCTCCCATATGCCCCTGCGAAAGTGTGCAAGATTATCATCGTCTGCTGCATGCTCCACAACCTGGCAGTGCGGAAGGAGTTGCCTCTCATCCAGGATGACAATGACCAACATCCGCCACCTGTGGAGGATCCTGGCCTGGACCACGATGCCAGTGACGATGATGATGATGATGGTGATGGTGATGTCCGCACACAGCTCATCACCAACTTCTTTAGCTGAATGTGAGTATCCTGAGGTGTCATGTCAATGATGTGAGTTGGCATGATGTGTGGGTGGTGCTCTGGTGCTGTTGGAGTGTGTCCATGGGCTACTTGACTGGATGTGTGTTGCGATGTGTGGTGACAGGTGGGCTGTACTCCCCAACAGTGTTGACATGCTAACTTGGTTCTGGGTGGGTATCTTGTAACATGTATTGTGCATGAGTTTTGCTGTTCTGTCCTGTACTCCATTGCTTTTGACTGTGTGTCATTTCTGTCCTTCACAGGGTACTTTCAGATTCGTTTGGTCAACTGTGTCCACCGACGACGTGATTGCACATCCAGGCTGGTAGCTGTTGTGTCCCTACAGGTGATGTGCGCCACACCCATGGACTTCCTTCCGTCTACAGTTGTTGACTGTGTGCCCGCTGCCAGGTGGGGTTACCTTGCATCTGTAGTGGTTACGGCATGTTGCAACTGTGTAATAAACCTGTGCTTCACTTTGTGATGTGCGTTGTCTGTGGTCACACATTTGACTGCCATTTGCTTACTGCACCTGTGGGCTACTTGACTACAACTGGGAATGGGTGTGGTGTCTGTGCATTGCACCGTCTTCCCTGGCAACATCAGTGTAGGCAATGAGTCAGATGGCCTAGGTGTGTATGTGTCGTGTAGCCCTGGTGGTGTGTCTCCCTCATGTGTGTCACGTTGCCTGTACTCACATGCCTGTGTTGTCCTTGCTGTTGCAGTTCGCATACACAGTGTAATTTTGCAGTTCATCATCCCCATAACAGCACCCACGTTGGAATCACGACAGAGGCAAGTATGGTGTATTAGTGTGTTTATTGTGATACATTTGTGTTAATAGTGCATAGGATGGGTTGTGCTGTACATAAATCTTGCAATCCCAAGTTCCTAGGTGAATTGAAAGTCCGGGTAGACAGGATCCCCAGTATCGGGGCCACAGTTGTCTGACACATTGGTCCAACTTGTACTCCCCATGCAATGTGTGGGAGCAGTGTTGCCGTCAACAGGGTGAACAGTCTGTGCACAAAGGCGAACATCCAGAACAGGTTCAGGCTTCCTGGGAGTTGCGCTTGGCCATCGGCCTCTCACTTTTCCCTCCTCGGACGACCCCTCTTCTTGGGGGGGGCCCTCAAGTGCAGGCTGCTGCGGTGCAGGGGACTCTCCGCCAGAGTCCTCCTCCCTCCCTGTGGCAGTTGCAGTTTGTTCGGCACCAGATGTTGTTGGCACACAGGGAGGTGTGGACTGGTTGCTGTTCATCTGGCGGAGGCATTGTAAAATGTCCCTGTGCACCGCCGTCATCTCATGCAGTGCATCCCACTTGGACTCCACGCGGGACATGTGTGAGTCCACACGGGACATGTGTGACTCCACGTGGGACATGTGGGAGTCCAAGCGGGCATGATGGGCAGCCTGCTGCTGTTTAATGTCTCTGAGGAGCCCCACTACCTGGCTGAGCTCTCCGGTGCTGGACTGGTACGCATCAGCTATGCGTACCAGTTGTGGGTCATCATGCACACCAGCAACGTCTGCAAGCAGCGACCTCTGTCTCCCACCCCTCCCACCACCCCTGCTGACATGTGCAGTGTGTGCAGTGGCACGCACAGATAACCCTGGTCCACCTTGGGGTTGGTGGTGGTGGTGGTGTCCATGGCCCCAGGTTGGTCCAGGGTCACTGTGCTGGTGTTGCTCCTTATTCTGTCCATGTCGGCAGGGATGGTATTCGTGGTGACAGTCGTTGTAGGGGTGGGTGCAGGGGTGCAGCTGGTGGTCCTGCTGGTGCTGCAGCTGGTGGTCCTGCTGGTGCTGCATGTTGACTTGCACCGGATGTGCCAGGTTGTTCTTCATCGTCCGAGGAGGACAGAGGCTGTACGACGCCAGTGAGCTCGGCATCCTCTTGAGCCTGGGACTGGGACTCCTCAGCGTCTGCTGCTGTGTCCCCATCATCACCTGTTTTTGGGAGACACAAACAATGTATGTCATGTTTCTGCAGGCATCAATGGTTGACACACATGACAGTTGTGACTGTGCCTCTGGGTGCGGGCCTGTACATTGCATTGTCCTAAGTCGTCACAGTCAGGGGTTGATATTGGTGTGGCACATTGTCCTGCATTATTTGGGCATTTCTATGTATTTTCTGGGGTGTGAACATGGTCTGCATTGGTTGTGTTTGGTTGACAGCCGGCCCTCCTTCCCACCCAGCCAGCCAGCCAGTTATCCCACCATGGAACGTGCTTGCGTTGCAGGGAGTGTAAGTTGTCTCTCAGGATGTCAGTCAGTGGTGTCCTGCTGTTTGTTGGTGCACAGTTGCCAGCAGGGCCTTGTGCTCCCCACAGCAGTAGCCAGTGTCAGCCATCTTGTGAGTCCTTCTCCACTCCCTGTGATGTGAGCATGGTTCAGGGTGGTGTTGATGGGACAGTTGTGGGGGTGACCAATATCAGTGACTACGACTCCCATCATGCTATTGCCTCCACCCCCCTTCCCAGCATGCCCATGCTTCCTTCCTTTTGAATCTGCTTCCCTGTGGGGTGGGCTGGCTGTGCTGACAGGATGGCTGGGAGTGTTGTCCTGGCAGTTGTTTGGCTAAGAGTCCCAAGAGTGTCCCTGTGCTTCACACAACATAACCCAGGGTGGTGGTTCTTTGTGGGATCTTGTGTTAGGATGGGGGGCATTGCATTCTACCAGGTGGGTACTGTGGAGTTTGTGTTGGGGTGGGTGTGAGGGGAGGTGCTTGTGACTATGGTTAGTGCTGCAAGTCCTCCTTCCCACCCAGCCAGCCAGCCAGTTATCCCACCATGGAACGTGCTTGCATTGCAGGGAGTGTAAGTTGTCTCTCAGGATGTCAGTCAGTGGTGTCCTGCTGTTTGTTGGTGCACATTTGCCAGCATGGCCTTGTGCTCCCCACAGCAGTAGCCAGTGTCAGCCATCTTGTGAGTCCTTCTCCACTCCCTGTGATGTGAGCATGGTTCAGGGTGGTGTTGATGGGACAGTTGTGGGGGTGAGCTATGTCTGTGACTACGACTCCCATCATGCCATTGCCTCCACCCCACTTCCCAGCATTCCCATACTTACTTGCTTTTGTGTGGAGTTCAGTGTGTGTGGGTGTGAGAGCAATGGCAAGATGGCTGACAATGGTGTCCTGCTGTTGGTTGGTGTGCAGTACCCAGCATGCCCTTGTGCTCCCCACGACACAGCAACAGTGTCAGACATCTTTGATGGGCCTTTCCACTCTCTGTGGGATGTGCATGCGTGAGTGTGAGCTTGCTGGGCCATGTGGTGGGGGATGTGGAGCTGTGACTACGACTCCCATCATGCTATTGCCTCCTCCCCCTTCCCAGCATGCCCATGCTTCCTTCCTTTTGACTCTGCTTCCCTGTGGGGTGGGCTGGCTGTGCTGACAGGATGGCTGGGAGTGTTGTCCTGGCAGTTGTTTGGCTAAGAGTCCCAAGAGTGTCCCTGTGCTTCACACAACATAACCCAGGGTGGTGGTTCTTTGTGGGATCTTGTGTTAGGATGGAGGGCATTGCATTCTACCAGGTGGGTACTGTGGAGTTTGTGTTGGGGGTGTGTGAGGGGAGGTGCTTGTGACTATAGTCAGTGCTGCAAGTCCCCCTTCCCACCCAGCCAGCCAGATATCCCACCATGGAACGTGCTTGCATTGCAGGGAGTGTAAGTTGTCTCTCAGGATGTCAGTCAGTGGTGTCCTGCTGTTTGTTGGTGCACAGTTGCCAGCAGGGCCTTGTGCTCCCCACAGCAGTAGCCAGTGTCAGCCATCTTGTGAGTCCTTCTCCACTCCCTGTGATGTGAGCATGGTTCAGGGTGGTGTTGATGGGACAGTTGTGGGGGTGACCAATATCAGTGACTACGACTCCCATCATGCTATTGCCTCCACCCCCTTCCCAGCATGCCCATGCTTCCTTCCTTTTGACTCTGCTTCCCTGTGGGGTGGGCTGGCTGTGCTGACAGGATGGCTGGGAGTGTTGTCCTGGCAGTTGTTTGGCTAAGAGTCCCAAGAGTGTCCCTGTGCTTCACACAACATAACCCAGGGTGGTGGTTCTTTGTGGGATCTTGTGTTAGGATGGGGGGCATTGCATTCTACCAGGTGGGTTCTGTGGAGTTTGTGTTGGGGGTGTGTGAGGGGCGGTGCTTGTGACTATGGTCAGTGCTGCAAGTCCCCCTTCCCACCCAGCTAGCCAGATTTCCCACCATGGAATGTGCTTGCATTGCAGGGAGTGTAAGTTGTCTCTCAGGATGTCAGTCAGTGGTGTCCTGCTGTTTGTTGGTGCACAGTTGCCAGCAGGGCCTTGTGCTCCCCACAGCAGTAGCCAGTGTCAGCCATCTTGTGAGTCCTTCTCCACTCCCTGTGATGTGAGCATGGTTCAGGGTGGTGTTGATGGGACAGTTGTGGGGGTGACCAATATCAGTGACTACGACTCCCATCATGCTATTGCCTCCACCCCCTTCCCAGCATGCCCATGCTTCCTTCCTTTTGACTCTGCTTCCCTGTGGGGTGGGCTGGCTGTGCTGACAGGATGGCTGGGAGTGTTGTCCTGGCAGTTGTTTGGCTAAGAGTCCCAAGAGTGTCCCTGTGCTTCACACAACATAACCCAGGGTGGTGGTTCTTTGTGGGATCATGTGTTAGGATGGGGGGCATTGCATTCTACCAGGTGGGTTCTGTGGAGTTTGTGTTGGGGGGTGTGAGAGGGGCGGTGCTTGTGACTATGGTCAGTGCTGCAAGTCCCCCTTCCCACCCAGCTAGCCAGATTTCCCACCATGGAACATGCTTGCATTGCAGGGAGTTTAGGTTGTCTCTCAGGATGTCAGTCAGTGGTGTCCTGCTGTTTGTTGGTGCACAGTTGCCAGCAGGGCCTTGTGCTCTCCACAGCAGTAGCCAGTGTCAGCCATCTTGTGAGTCCTTCTCCACTCCCTGTGATGTGCGCATGGTTCATGGTGGTGTTGATGGGCAGTTGTGGGGGGGGCAATATGTGTGACTGCGACTCCCATGATGCTATTGGCTACACTGACTTGGCCAGCATACACAGAATTCCTTCCTTTGAGTGGTCTTCACTGTGTGTTGGTGTTGTTGTGGTGGCTACATGTGTGGATGTGTTTGTTAGTTCTATTTGTGCCACTGCCTAGCTGTAGTTGTGGTTGTACATGTGTTGGCACAGTTGGATGTGACTTTTTTGATGGCATGTGTTGTGTTTATCTGACTGACATACACATTTTGGGATGATTCTGTTCTGGTTGCTGTGTAATTGCTATGAGTGCATGGTTTGACTCTCCCCTTGACAGTGATGTGTGTGTTTTGTGGCAGTATATTGTGTACATTTGTTGTGTACTCACCAGGCTCTGGGATGTCCTCTAGTCCATATACGCTCACTGGCGGAAGGATGGCCCGCACCTTCTCCTCCCAGGGCCTGAGGTATATTGGCTTGGCAGGAGGGCCACTGCCGGTGTATTGGCTGTTGATGTAGTCTTTCTTCAGCATGTCCCGTACCCTCCTGCGCACGTCATACCACCTGTTCTGGATGTCCGTCTTTGTGCGCCGACATGGTGATTGGGCGTTCACCCTGTTGATGATCCTCTCCCACATCTTGGTTTTCTGCGACATGGGGGTCTGTTGGACCAGTGTGCCAAACAGCTGTGGCTCCACCCTGAGGATCTCGTCTACCATGACTTCCAATTCACTTTCTAGGAACTTGGGATTCTTCTTGGGGGGCATGGTGATGGGTGGTGATGGTGGGTGATATGTGTGTTGGTGTGCAGGTGAGGGTGTGTGAGTGTGTGTTTTGCTGGGTGTATGTGAGGTAGGTATTTGTTGGTGTGCTGATGGTGTGTGGCTTGTGTGAGGGATGAGCTGTGGGTGTGTGGTTGCTTTTTCTTGGGTGCTGGCAGTGGAATGGCATTTGCAAAGGCTCATGGTAGTGATTTGTGTCCTTTATATAGGTGGAGTTGTGGGTGTGTCTTTGTTCTCTGTCCCCACCCCCCCAGTATTTATTGGCTTGGTAATTGCTTGTTTGGCCTTTTTTTGGGTGATTTTTCCTTTGTGCTGTTTGTCTATGTTGGAAACGTTCTTGTGACCGAGTCGGACCCTGCATTAGTCTCGTACGGTGTTCTCCGTTTCGTTCACGCTGTGTTTGTGCAGTTTTCTATGCTGCGTACGCGTCGGTTGCGGTGTATTGTGTTGCTTCGGCTCGGTTTTGTATGCGTGTCGGTCGTACGGCTTGTCCTCCGTCCGACTCGCTCGTGGTTTTCGCGCCTTGCATCGTACTTTGCGGTTTGGAGTTCGCGTGTACGTTTCGGTCGGATTTGTTCCGGGTGCGTGTCGGTCGGTTGGATTCGCGTGTTTTTCCGGCCGGATTGCTGCTTTCCGTGCGGCTCGGTCGGTCGACTTTGTTTCGGTACGTGTCGGTCGGATTTTTCGCGCCTTGCATCGTACTTGGCGTGTCGTGCGCCACGAGTACGTGTCGGTCGGTATTTTTTCCGGATCCGAGTCGGTCGGTGCTTTTTCCGGCCCGAATCGGAATCGACCCCTATAAGTGTAACAATTGTGCCGCATGCCAGTTCACTAAAGACACTAAATCGATTGCAATTAGAGGCAAAGTGCACCATAAAACTAAATTCTCAAACTGCAATACCAAAAATGGTATTTATTGTATACAGTGTCCTTGTGAATTGTTTTACATTGGGCAGACTACTCAACCAGTCAAAACCAGGGTTATGCAATTGTAGTGATCACACTGAGGCAGGTAAGTGTGGAAACACTAGGTTTAATGTCTGTTCATCTCCACAGCTTCCAGGGAACACAATAACTGCCCCCCAGTATTCAAACATACACATTCCGTCACCATAGCAGTGACATCATAGAAACATAGAACTAATACCCATGAGAGACTAGAAAGACTACTACAACATCTCCTTTCTCTCTACTAAATAAAGAAAAGCATTAAATAAGAAAGTGCAACAAAATCTAGGAGTGAAAACCTAAGACAGAAAGAAAAAGGTTAGACAGGAAGAAAAAGAACCAACAAAGCACAAAATGTAAACATTGCATAAAAATAACAAGTACAAAGCAATACAAAGCAAAGTGATTAAAGGTCTAAGCACTTGGGCACAATAATTCTCCTGCCACTCCTGCGAGTAGAAACATGCTCAAGAGCCAAACTGCGAGGCTGAGAAGACGAAGCAAACCTGCTTCTCTGAGACTGCTGAGAACTGCTCCCATGTGATTGTTGGAGAACTTGATCAGAATCTCCAGACTCAAGCCCCAACTGCAACACTACTCTTCTGGGAACTTTGTAGATCCTCAAAAGATTCCACCAACACCTCCCATTGACCTGAACAGCAAAACGTGAGGTAGCATCCACTCTGACAGGAGGACCAAATTTGGAAAGACTCTTTGCCACATTGTGGGGTGACTTAATTCTAACCCAATTACCCACTTTGACCCCAGAAGCAAACACATCCACATCAGAGACAGGCGAATTGCTAAGTGCTTCCACACCATATTTAGGAATATCACTCTTAGATTATAAACCCCATCTCTTCATCCAAGCAGGGCACATGTGAAAAGTGGCAATCCTCCCACGAAGAAGCTCAAAAGGAGTGGAACCCGTCGCAGGATTAGGAGTCGTGCGATGCGCCCACAACATGCTTTGAACAGCCTCTTTAATCTCAATCTTGGAAGAGACAGCCCACTGAACGCACTCAACTAAAATCCGGTTAGTGCGCTCAATGAAACCATTGGCCTGTGGGTGATATAAAGCCACACGGCGATGTAAAATACCAGATTGAGATAAAAAAATCAGACATCTCTTTAGAAGTAAATTGAACACCATTATCTGATACAATCTCCTTGGGGAAACCTTCCCTTGCAAAAAGAACTTGAAAAAATTTAATGACTTCTTGAGTGTTAGGATCAGTCATGAAATGGACCTCCCACCACTTGCTGAAATAATCAGCCACAACCATGGCAAATTTGTACTTGTTTGGAAGAACATTAAAGGGACCCACAAAGTCAACTGCTAATTTCATCCATGGGCCATCAGGCAACTCCACATTCTGGACAAGAGGTTTGACAATCTTTTTTTTTTTTTATAAATTCTTTTTATTGTTAACTAAAACAACATCACAGTTTACAAATGGTACAACACAAGCGGCATAACAGTCAGTGACACATTTCGTACAGCTCATCTTATCATGGAAAGAATACCTTGCAGTGAACGTTAGTACATCAGGGTGCTAAATCTTCAGGGGATGGCTGTGCCGGCAACGTGGGTAGATCACATATATTACTCCTGTATTCGTTCCATTTCCCCCATATTTGCGTCCATTTTCCAGGGCAGCCTCGTGATATATATACTGTTTTTTCTCGATACATGCACCAATCCATGTCGCCCTCCCACTCCCGTAATGTCGGAGCCGTACGTACCCCCCATTTCCGTGCAACATTCCTCTTGGCGACCATCAATCCTAATGTCACCCAAGTCTTCTCCTTACTACCCAAGTCCGTTGGTTCCCATATGTTTAGGAGACAGCGCTTGGTTTCCATTGTTATAGTCTGCCCCAGTACTTCTCCCATACATGAGTGAACCGCTCTCCAGTACCTAGTGATATGGGGGCATTCCCACAGTATGTGAAAAAAGGTCCCCTCATGGCCACACTGTCGTCGACAACTAGTCTCATCTCCATATCCCATCTTGACCAATGTTGGCCCCGTGACATAGACCCTGTGCAGTATCTTCAACTGCACCAACCTCAGTTTGGAGGATATTGCCCCCTCTCTTGGGGATGCTAGCGCCTCTGTCCATTCTTCCTCATCAAGCCCTCGCAAGTCATCTTCCCACTTTGCTCGAAGTTGCGGGAGGGGATCGGGGGAATGATTTATCAGTTTCAAGTATGTCAGGGAAATCGCTTTCTTAGGCATGTAACCATCCAATAGCCTGTCCTCGAGAGGAGAGGCCTCCGAAGGGGTCTCGCCCTTCGGTATGACTGTGTGTAGTGCGTATCGTACCTGGAGATACCGGAATCTCTCCGAGTCTGTGAGCTCATAGTTTTGTTGGAGGGTTGTGAAGGGCAGTACCTCCCCCTTTTTCCAAAGATCGGCCACCCGCGAGATCCCTATCAGATCCCATCTATCAAAGCCCCTTGTCTTCCAGAGATCGCCCAATTGCTCAGAGTCCCACAGTGGGGTGCTCCGAGTTATGGTCTTCGTCCATCCCATATGTTTTTGGACCAGGTGCCATACTTGTACCGAGTGTTTTGTGGGGCCTGTCAAGGGGAACCTTGCGGGTTTTGAGTACAGTGCCCGCGTGTAATTACTCCCAGGGAGTAGCCATCTATCCATAGCATAGCCCGGATCAGTAGGAGGCCGATATATACAGTGATTGATGGCCGCTAGCTGCGCAGCCCAGTAATACTTCTTGATATTTGGCAAGCTGATTCCCCCGTCATACCAGCTTCTCACCAGTTTCGAGAATGAGATACATGGCGGACTATTTCCCCAGAGGAGCGTTCGTTGTGCACTTTCCACCTGTCTAAAATATGACGCCGGGACTAGAGCAGGGGAATTCTGCAACACATATAGAAAACGAGGCAGTGACATCATTTTAAACAATGCGGCCCGCCCCAAGAGCGACAACGGAAGAGACTGCCAGGGTTCTACGTCACACTTCAGTCGTTGCAGTGGTGGCAGAAGATTAAATTCATAAAACAGTTTGGGGTCCTTGGTGATAAAAATTCCCAGGT
Organism: Calotriton arnoldi; assembly: GCA_963921515.1. Lineage (NCBI taxonomy): Eukaryota > Metazoa > Chordata > Amphibia > Caudata > Salamandridae > Calotriton > Calotriton arnoldi. The sequence goes on along the minus strand of CAWUFW010001147.1, from coordinate 2,064,900 downwards.
ATTTAAATCCCTACGTTACTATCCTGAGCTGTTCCTTTGGCAGGGCCGGTGGTATGCCCCTAAGCATGAAAATAAGCGATTTTGCCCAGTTGATCGTGTATCCAGAGTATGTACCAAAATTAGTGAAGATGTTTAAAACCCTGCGTAGGGATCTATGTGGGGAGGCTAAGTACAGCAGAATATCATCTGCATAAAGCGAGATACGGTCCTCCCAGTCCTCAGACCAGCGCAGCCCCCTTATGACGGGGTCTCGTCGAATCCAACAAGCTAAAGGTTCCAGTGTGAGTGCAAATAGTAGTGGGGACAGTGGGCACCCCTGCCTCGTCCCTCTATGGAGGTGGAACATCATGGACTTTTTGTTGTTGACCACCACTTGCGCTAGTGGGTCAGTGTATAAGAGTCGGACCCAACTGATAAATTTAGGGCCAAAACCTAACCTCTCCAACACAGCGAAAAGATATGACCACTCTATAGTGTCAAACACCATGGTGGCGTCCAGAGACACCACCACTGCGTCTTCCATGATAGTGTCCATCCTACCCAAAACTCCATGCACCCTCCTTAAATTCAGGGCTGTGTTCCTTGACGCCATGAATTCAGATTGGTCTGGGTGGACCAGTGCCAGAAGGACTCTAATCAATCGGGTGGCCAGCAACTTGGCCAATATTTTGGCCTCTGCATTCAACAGTGAAATGGGTCTATATGATGTGTAGCTATGTCTTGGATTCCCTTCCTTAGGTATCACTATCAGGGTGGCCAACCTTTGGTCCAACCGAAGGATGCCCATCTCGAGACTTTCTTTGAACATCGCCCGGAGGTGGGGGGCTACTTTGTCAGGGCGCAGCTTGTATAGTTCTATCGGGAGGCCATTAGGGCCCATCGCCTTCCCTGTCTGGAGAGAACGAATGGACATAGCTATTTCGTCCGAAGCAATGTCCTCCTCCAATGTCTTTTTGTCGTCGTCTGCCAATACAGGCAGGCGTATTTCTGCTAGCAGTTTCCGCCTCTGCTCTGGTGGACCTAGAGGTGTAAATGTGTTCATAGTGTCTGCCAAACTCATCTGCAATATCCTGTAGGTCTGTGATTTCTTTCCCTGTGTCAGCCCATAGCTCTGTGACCAGCCGGTTTGCTGCCTCCCGCCTATCTAGCCAGGCCAGCAGTTTCCCAGCCTTGTCCCCCAGTTCGTACACGTTCCCCAGCTTATGGCTGAGCATCGTTTTGGCTGCCTCCCTCGCCTCGGTCCTATATTCCTCTAGTGTCAGATTGAGAATGTGGGTCGTGTCGTGGACAGTGGGTGCTGCGATTCCCTCTTCCAGTTTCAATATTTCCTCTTCTAGTCGGAGAAGTCAAGCCTGTTTTTCTTTTTTCGCTCCGGCGATCTGAGCGAGCGTCTGTCCCCGTATTACTGTCTTAAAGGCTTCCCAAAGGACCTGAGCCGAGTCGACCGTGCCTTCATTCTCGTTAAAATAGTGTTCAATCTCTTGCTCTAATTTTAATCTTATGGTGGGATTTCGGAGATGCCAGGGGCTAATGGGTGCAACCCTCGTACAGTCACCCCTACCATATTCCATCTGTAACCAAACTGGTGAATGATCCGATATTCCTCTCGCTAGGTGTCTTATTTCTTTAACGTATCCAACTTGTGCTGCCGGGGCAAGGATATAGTCTAACCGGGAAAAGCTTCTATGGGCCCCAGAGTGAAACATGTATTGTGTCTCTGTAGGGTGGTGTACCCTCCATATGTCCACCAGTCCCATAGCATCCAGAAAATGTGGGAGTCGTAGTTGCGATATAGGTATCTCTCTAGGGGGGTAGCGATCTAGCGTCCCCGACACCACTGAGTTTAAATCTCCTCCTAGTATCATTCTGCCATTAGGAAACGCCAGCAACACTCTCCCCAGGTCCTTAAATGTACTGTCCTGCAGTCCCGGTGGTAAATACAGTGACATTAGTGTCAAAGTTTCGCCCTCCCATTGGCCTGTCACTGCTGCATATCTTCCCAAGTTGTCAGTGTAAGCCTGGTCGATCGTCATTGGGAAGGTGCGTTTTTTTCAATATGCCCACTCCCCTGGAACCCGTAGTGAACCCGGAGTGCACCACTAGATGATAGCCCCAACGTGCCAGGGCCTTACACATATTTCCTATGAGGTGCGTCTCTTGCACCAAGACCACCTCTGGAGTGTGTCGTTTAAGAAATTGCAATATGATCCCTCTTTTAAGTTTATCCCGCAAACCATTTACATTCCAGGATAATATCTAATTCGCTTCTCACACGTGACACCCATGCTTTAGTCCGTAGTCACTCATGGGGGGGTAACCTCGCCACCTCCCCGGAGCACCCATCATCAGCCAGCAGAACCTGACCTCAACAACAATATTTCCCACTGTAGGTTCCTGATCACTGCCTTTCCTACGCCCTGACTCGCTATATGTTACTCTGTGATGGACGAAAGAAACCCGCTCAAAGACAAACCCCCCAACACCCCCCACCCTATGACCCTCCTTGCTCCCCCGCACTCTGGGCTCGAAACTGCCCATAACCTCAATAGTGCAGAGTGCCTGTCGCCCTAACTAAGAACTAACTAGAAATTGGGGGGGAAAAAGGGGGTGCGGACACCTGCCCAATGGACCCACTCCGCATAATGTGTTCCCCTTCTACAACATATGAGCATGTCTCACACATATAACCCATCAATTAGTGTAGAAAATGTTTGCTTAGCCAGTTCGGTCCGCCGTCCCAGTGCTGTCGTCGCCACAAAAAGTGAAGTTGACGCTGGACTGTCACAACCGACAACTCCCAGTGTTGTAGAATGTTCTACAGGTCGCTTCACATGACCGAGTGTCATCTTACATTGTGAACCTTCGCTGGTCTCCAGCCCTCCAGCGACTCCTGCGCCGCCTTCGGTGTCTCAAAGAACCTAGTTTTCCCGTCGGCCTCTACTCTCAGCTTTGCAGGGAATAACATCGCGTATCGAACGCCCTTGTCCCTCAGCAGTTTTTTAACATTTAGGAAAGGGCGCCGCCAGCGTTGAACCGCCATGGTAAAGTCCGGAAAAAAGGGCAGTTCAGGGGGGGATTAGTACGAGCCGTTTGTAAAATACTGTCCCGGTCCCTGAAGTTGAGTAACCGTGCTAGAAAAGGCCCTGGGGGGGGCACCCGGCTTAGGTCTCCCCCCAGGCACTCTGTGTGCTCTTTCAACTGTAAAGAATTTCGATAGGGTTTTAGGACGCAGGCGGTTGATGATTAGGTCTTCCACGAAGAGATCAGCGGACGGTCCCTCCGCCCGTTCCGGGACCCCTATAATTCTGACATTATTGCGTCTCGCTCGGCCTTCATAATCATCCAGCTGGGCATCAAGTCTTTTCTGTGATGTTTGAAGTTCTTTGATTTCTTTGCTCATTCGCTGGGTGTCGCCACTGAGTTCCCTGGTTACTTGCTCGATGATGTTCACTTTCTCGCTTGTTTTCCGCAGGTCAGTTCTGATCAACGCCATTTCGATCGATAAAGTGTCCATTCTGTGTTCCAGCGAGGAACGGACCCCTGCAATGGCCGTCATTACGTCAACCAATGTTGGCTCTTCGCCCGATGGTGCCAGCGACTTATCAGCCAATCCCTTGGTTGCAAACACAAGGAGATGATGGACGGAGCGCTGAAACTTTTCAGACACTCACCCCCAGTCACAGATCTGGGTTGAATCCATCATCGTTCTTTAGCTCACTCCGCCACCCCAGTTCAGGCATAGCTATATGCAAATCAGTCTTGACCCTGTGCCTCATGGGAACAGTCCAGCCCGAACTGCCAAGCCATGTCTTCCCTGGACCGGAAACAAGCATCCTGGGACCGGTTTTGGGCTAACAGCCCTCATCATCCAGGCTAGCTTGAATCCAGTGGCAAAGTGAGCACTGGGGGTGAGTGTCTGAAACGTTTCAGCGCTCCGTCCATTATCCCCTTGTGTTTGCCTTGTTCGCCCTAAGTTGGCAGGGTATGCCCAGACGTGGGTCCCTTGCTCACTTTGCCACTGGATTCAAGCTAGCCTGGCTGATGAGGCTAGCGAAACTGAGGGCTAGGCAGCATTGTGTTTCTCATGCAAAAACAAAAAGCTCCTAGAAATAATCGATGTTAAGCACTACCTACACAGAGCCATCGACGCGCCCACGAACGCCTTACCAACGTTCACTTAGTTACTGAAAACACTCTAGAACGTGAAAGCAAAACAACTAGAAATGGCAAAACGTGGGAATTTGAGTGGAAGCTCGCTAACAGTCGCGGCCGGCATGACTTGGGGGGGGGTACGCGCGGAGAGGGGGGGGGTGGGGGTTAATTTCATTAATAAAACTTACCAGGCATCTCCTTCGGTCCCGCGTCGCATCACGTCTCCTCTGCACCGTGGAACTAACTTTTCCCCGCTCTTTTCTTTTGCCGCTCAACAGGAAATACTAACTGCCAAATCAGGAGACTGGATGCGACGGGGGGCCCGGCGGCTGACCCTTGTTTACTCTGTATCCTGGCATTTGATAGGGCATGGGACGACTTTGCGAAAAACACGTCACCGCCCGAGCAGAAGCCTATCTTCAGACGCCTGCACTACACTAGGCATGCGCAGCATACCTAATGGTTTGTGAATGTGAGTGAGGAGCAACGCTCCTCTCTCACATGCGCAGTCAGACCATCTTCTGGACTCCTGCTCTCGCCTGCGTGCGCTTTGCCTTGACATGCGCACTTTCACCCGTGAAGCACAGGCCGGCCCGGAAATGTAAACAGACGAATTGTGAAAGCTGTCAATTCGTCTGCTTACATTCCTGTTGCCCAAACTGCAGTGAGCAGTTTCTTTTGTGGGGCGCTGCCCCGGCGCCCCTATGGACCAGCCGCCCCTGCAGACGTGGGTCCCTTGCTCACTTTGCCACTGGATTCAAGCTAGCCTGGCTGATGAGGGCTGTCAGCCCGAAACCGGTACCAGGATGCTTGTTTCCGGTCCAGGGAAGGCATGGCTTGGCAGTTCGGGCTGAACTGTTCCCATGAGGCACAGGGTCAAGACTGATTTGCATATAGCTGTGTCTGAATTGGGGTGGCAAAGTGAGCTAAAGAACGATGATGGATTCAACCCAGATCTGTGACTGGGAGTGAGTGTATGAAAAGTTTCAGCGCTCCGTCCATCATCTCCTTGTGTTTGCTTTAATCCCTTGGTTGCCCCATCCAGGTCACTCCCTTTGTGGGTAGCATATTTGTCCAGCTTCGTCTGGAGTGTAGTCTTCTGCCCCTTCGGCCCAGACATGGCACAGCAGCCCAGAGGGAGTCGTAAACACCGGAGTTTCCGTCTTGGCAGCACGTGCTCCGCTCACTGTGCACTACTTCCAACACTTAAGGCTGACCCAAACGTTGTCTAATGGCGATCGTCAATTGATCTCCACCCTATCTCCAGTTTTGAAGAGACGGCTTGCAGTTAATTTATCCCTCCTTGTAGCAAAGGAATAGGGCAGGCAACACCCTGCCCCGAGCCGAGGTCTCAGTTCCTTATGTGGCGTACCTGTTGGGGCACGGGATCAGTGTCTCCAGTGTATAGCGAGTGGTGTTCCTGTAGGCAGGCCAGGTGTTTACGTTGCCCTGATGTCGCACTCCTTTGCACCGTGGTGCCAGTCACCCCTTCAGCACCACCACACACTCGACTGCAGGTTCGATTCTCGCCTACTCCCAGCACCACTTACTCATTGGGAGCGGCGGGTGTTTGCAGGCCCCCCGCCCCCTTGCAGCGATAATCAGGTTGAGCCGTGTTAGACATGGCACCATTGGCGTGGGTCTCCCTTCCATTTTTCGCTGTTGTCCCCCTGTTTTTGCTGGTATTAGATGCTCTGGGCGCTGTGCCACTGCCCTTCAGTGCCACAGCGCGAATGCTCCCTGTGTAAAGATGACATGTGAATTGGTATATCCATGATTGGCTTATTTGGTTTACCTGTTAGTCCCTAGTAGCGTGGCCTGTGTGTGCCCAGGGCTGGTAAACCAAACGCTGCTGGTGGGCCTGCAGCGCCGGTTTGCGCCACCCACAGAAGCAGCTTGTAAATGATGTCTCAGACCTGCCACTGCAGAGTCTGTGTGCAGTCCAGAACTGCCATCTTGGCTGTGAAGTGCACCCACTTCCCAGCCCCTGAACCTTCCCTTGGCATCATGTAAGTCACCCCTATGGTAGGGTGCATTGTATGTGTAAGGTAGGACATGCCTTGGTGTGTGTAGCATGTCCTGGTAGTGAATTACACCCAATTTCGTTTTTCACTACTGTAAGGCTACCTGTTCCCCATAGGCCAGAATGGGCAGTTTGACTATTACATGCTATAGTCCTAACTGACCCCAGGAACATGGTAGAAAAACGAATTTAGTATGCCTGAGCTCAGAATATTAAAATACATATTTTAGTGAAGTTTATTTTTATATTCTGTGTTTGAAAATACCACTTTTAGAAAGTAGGTATTTTCTTGCCTAAGCCTTCCAGTGCGCTCTGCTGTTATGTGTATTGGCTGTCTGGTTTTGGAGGGACAGGGCAGACTGAGCCAGACCTGGGTTGAATAGAGAGATCTGTGTTTGGAGTATGGGGAGGGTAGCTCCTTGACTTGAATAGGGCTGTGCCTGGCAAGGTGAATGATGGCTCCACCTCCCACTGTGCGTCTGATAGCAGACCCCCTCTTCCTGAAAGGAAGGATGCAGCCTGGTAAACAAAGTGCTCCAGGACTGAACAGAACTGGTTCTGGCTAGGCTCAGTGACTTGTAGCTTTTGAGAACAAAGACTTTTGGGGTATAAATATCTGTGCTGAAACCCCTACAAGGTGTATTGCTCCTGGACATCAAGACGAACCTCTGTCCGTGTAACTGAAGGAATCTGCAGGAGGTGACTATCCTTGTGCTTGTGTGCTGTTTCTTGGATTGGCCTGCAGTGGTTACCATTGGACTTGGAAGAAGAGGGAAAAGGACTTTGAGAGAACTTTTATTAATCTTGCTAAAGCAATCACCCAAGGGCTAGGAGAGAGCTAGCCTCCTGTTGAAGTCTCAGGCACATCAGACTTCACCACCAGCCTCCTGATTCCTCCCAGCGAGGATTTCTATCTGCAGGTGAGGCTCCTGTGAGTTCCAGGGCCTCTAGTTCTACTACAGAGAAGAGAGTGCTGAAATCATTGCTAACGCACGTTTGCGAGCCGCCGCAGCCGAAAGCGCCCGAAAAATCATCGCGCTGCTGCCGCCGAGTGCTCGCAACCAAAGATCGAGTCATCGCACCGAGATCATCGCTTCACGACATCGCAGCGCGGACGCCGAGCGTCCGCCATTTTCATCGCATCGCATCAGGATCGTCGCTCCCTCGAGGAGCGCCATTTCTTCGCATCGCAACCCGATCGCACACGCAACAGGATCGTCGCCTCGTCTCCTCCCTTGCGGCAAGGAGTCATCGCACCAGCGGTCTAGCGTGCAGAAGTTGTCGCATCGTCTCCACACGCATCAGCAGATCGGCGCATCATCCTCCCTCGCGGCAAGGATTTAACACATCGCCGGCCTCACGTGCAGAAATTCATCGCTACAGCTCCTTTGCGACAATTTGTTGACTTTGCTACGAAATCCAGGTACTTTGTAAGTAAAAGGGTCGCAGAGACCACTGCTTTGAACTGAACTCCTCTTTGCGCACTTGAACTATTTTTGCAGTCTTCCAAGAGTGATCCTATTTGACAGTATTGTGGCTTTTTATCGTTATTGGTCTTGTGTTAAGTCTATATATAAAGATACTTATTTTTTATAACTCCTTGTGTGGTGTCCCTTTGTAGTGTTCCTCACTGTGTTACTGTGTATGGTCATAAATGCTTCACACACTGCCTCTGAGATAAGCCTAGCTGCTCGTGCTACGTTACCACAGGGTTGAGCAGGGGTTATCAAAGGGTGTGGCTCTCTTACCCTGACTTAGGAAGAAGGGTCCCTACTTGGACAGTGGCCAGCCACTGCCAACGAAAGACCCCCATTTCTAACAAGCCGATATCGAACCCCCGGGGCTCCCGAGGGCGGCAGATGGGTCCGAGCGTGTGGAGCTACGCCACAGATTACAGGCGCCCAGTCAATCCCAGCCGCGGCCCCACCGGTCCGCCGCCGAGCAGCAAGGAAGAGGGGGGAACCAGTGGCAGGAGCTACGCCGTCCAGGCACCAACTTCTGGGGGCCGGATTTGGGATCCGGTCACAGGGCAATCCGGCCACGTCTCACCAGTGGCCGCCGCCCCTCGTGGAGATCCGGGCCCCGCAGCCGCTCCGTAAGTGTAAGGCCGGGTAGTATGGAGAGGGGGAGGGGGGAGAACAGCAGAGCAATTGTTACCGGCACTGCATCCACTCCCGGAGTCTTGATGAGCGATGCAGGTCAGAGGCGCCTCGGGCACCGGCTCGGTCCCATAGTCATGGCCGCTCTTAATGGAAGTCCAGGCCGGCTGCAGGATAACTCGAGCCCGGGGGTCCCAGGCCCAACTTCTTCACTGTGCTTCCTCTCCACAGAGCCTCGGCTTCAGCTTTTCCAGTATATAGTGCCACAGCGAGTACTCAGCTCATACTCCGCTGCACTTTCAGGGGAATAACGGATAAATGTAGCGGATTTTAGTGCGGGTTCAGGCCATCGATGTCAGGAGCCTCACCGCCTTGCAGCCATCGCGCTCGGCGGTCAAGCCACGCCCCCAGATTTGACAATCTTAATGACTTTATTGCTGGTACAACATGTTACACACCCCCCCAAAAACATCATTCACTTGACGATCCATAAAAGGCCACCAGTACACACTACGAATCCTCCTTTTGGTATTTGTTTGTCCCAGATGACCCTCATGTCCATAATCAATTATGCGAGATCTCAAGCCAAAAGGGGGCACAAATTTATCTCCACGCATAATCATCTCACCACCCTCCAATGTAAGCTCATCCGCAATCTTAAAGAAAGGTTGCAAGTCACCCTCCAGATTTTTTTCTTTAGGCCAACCTGAAACAATATGACTCTTCACCTTCCTAAGAACAGAATCAGACTCCATGGCACCAAACCACTCCTGTTCCGTAAAACAACCAACAGAACAAGCATCAACCACAGCAATCAAACATTCTTCGTCTGCATCTTGAACAGAAAGATCATGTTCATCTAGCGGCAAAAGTGATCTAGATAGAAAATCTGCTCTCGTGTTCTTTCCACCCAATATGTGTGCCACCTCAAATTTGTACTGTAGTAACTTCAAACTTAATCTTGTGATTCTAGGAGTGTGATCCTTGACAATATTCCCATTGAGAATGGGAATGAGAGGCTTGTGGTCAGTAAGCAATTTAAAAGTCTTCCCCCACAAAAAACACTTAAACCTCTCCACGGCCCAACAACACGCCAACAACTCCCTCTCGATGACAGAATAATTTTTCTCGCTCTGTCGTAAAGCACGAGAGGCAAAACTAACAGTATATTCATTGCCCTTCTTGAACTGAGTGATCATACCACCCAAACCATCCAAACTAGCATCAACAGACACCACACACTGCACATGAGGATCAAAAGGGGTAAGAATACCACAGGAACCAAGTTCTTGCTTTATGAGCAAAAATTTGTCTTGGCACAATTGATCCCATACAAAAGTGACCTTCCTCTTAAGTAAACCCCTTAAATGCACAGTTTTTGCAGCAAAATTAGAAATGAATTTGGTGTAAAATTCACACACACCCAAAAATGAGGAAACTTGTTCCTTGTTGGTAGGACATGGAGCATTCACAATGGCTTCAATGAGACCATCTCTTGGTTCAATACCATCACCAGAAATGCGATGCCCCAAATATTCAATAGACTCAACACCAAACACACACTTACGTTTGTTGGCCACAATCCCTTTTCCTTGCAATCTACTCAAAACTTCACTAAGATTTTTGTCATGCGTCACTGTACATTTACCAGCAACCAAGATGTTGTCTTGAAAAACAACCGTGTCCTTCACACCTTCCAACACTTTCTCCATTACACGTTGAAAGACAGACGCTGCTGAAGCCAACCCAAAAGGCATCCTTTTAAATTGAAAGGTACCCACAGTAGAAAAAAAAGCGGTGAGATGTTTGCTCGATGGATCCAACTTCACAAGGTGGTAGGCAGATGCAAGATCAATTTTAGAAAAAAACTTGGCACCAGAGAACTTAGAAAGAATGTCATCAATACGGGGAAGAGGGTGTGAGTCAATCCAAATCTCTTTGTTCAGACTGGCCAAGTCAATGCATACTCTCAATTTTCCATCCTTCTTGCGTGCAACCACCAATGGAGACAACCAAAGAGATGACTCAATGGGTTCAATAACACCAGATTCACACATCCTTTTCAGCTCTGCAGACAAATCCTCCCTGACACTAAACGGCACATTCCTAAGCTTGTGCTTGACAGGCACGGCATGTTCCTTTACTTTAATTAGATGTTTGAACCCTTTAATGCATCCCAAATTATCAGCAAACACATTCTCAAACTTGTGGGACCAGGTAGATAGACTTTCAGCTTTAATAGAATCATCCACCACCGACACTTGTACAGACGTCCCAGGCCTAAGAGTCATTCCAAACAGATCCTGGTGGTACCATCCCAAAATATTGAGACCTTTTCTTGCGACATAAACCTTTCCCTGAATAGATCTATCATTAAATATAAGAGTAGTCTAAAAAAACCCTCTCAATTCAATTTTCCTGCTTTCATAGGAAACTGGACTCCTATCTGGTGGTTGAAGTGGTTTGTTAGCCCATTTACACTCAAACAATTCTTCAGTGACCATCGTCATACGTGCTCCAGAATCCACCAAAAGTTGAACACCCTGACCATCCACAATGACATCCACCACAGGATCGACACAATCTTCCGAATCGTCTTTGACTACCACAATGACATAGGTCAAAGAACTCACAACTTCATTCACTGAGTCTTGAGCTTGATATAAGCTTTATTTCGACAGATATGTCATAAAAGCTACGATTACAATAAAAGGCACATTGCTATTCTTTGAAAGAGCAAAATACAGATTTACAGCGTCATTAGTTTTGCGTAGATGTTACTACAACAAAATGATCAATTAAGCTTGTGATACAATGATGCGAATGTCATATTCAAAGAGTTTAAGAAATTAAAACTTTAAAACAGGGAAACAATTAATATATACACGATTTAGTTCGAATTAATTAGTACGTATCAACATTAAAAACTAAGATAAAATCATGCAATACTTCGTTGTTACAATGGAATATTAAAAATTCAGAAAGACATTCAATTTTCCCTGGCTAACAACAAAGATTTTTAGCGAATAAAGTGCTTATGTATAGTGAGTCCAGCAGCTTATATAATAGGGCTTTGAGGTTCCCACTAATCTGCTTTCAATTAAGGCTATGTCTTTCTTGTGAGCACCTTACACCTTATGAGCCATGCTTGTCCTAGAAACTTTGCTACCCAGCATGCGTAAAACGGCCTGGGATCGGACCTAAGAATGCGTATTGCTGTGTAGTAGTCTTGTGTGCCTAGTTGTCGACAGAGCGAATTCAGCCATTTTGCCCGCGATGATTTGTACTCCGGGCAAGCAAACATTAAATGGGCAGTGCTTTCAATCGGGGCCTTGCAACATGGGCAGTTTTTCTCCTTACTTGGGCCCCACTTTGTTGTCGCCTCGCGGACAGGGAGAGTTCCGAACCTAAAATGGATGTAGAGTGTTCTATCTCTTGGTACTTTAATTGTGTCGAGAAAGGGCTCAAAATATCTAGTTTGCTTGTGGGAATAGAATTCTAGTGTTAGTTTGCCCACATTGGGATTACGGTTCTCTCGTAGGTCCACCCATTCCCAGTATAGGCGTTTGAGTTCCTCTCTCCTCGGAGGTACCTGACTGGCCCAGCAGCCCTGGAGACCCATAGCTGTCAGTGTTCTTTTAATATTGGCAATCCAGCATATTTTCCCGCCGGTGTCTAGGCTAATAATCTCAGTCATGGCTTCTGCGTAGGAAGAGAGTTCAGGGGTCCGCCTAATGCGAGCCCAAAAGAGTACAGGGCGCAACCTAGCTACGTCACCCAATGACTGCCTACCCATATCTAACAATAGAGGAGCAAGGGGGACGTATTTGGGTGCCATGACCAGGTCTCTCAGAAATTTATATTCTGACCTACAGAGCTCGTCGAGTTTGTCGAACCCCCAAACTTCTGCTCCGTAAAGGGCAGAACTGACTGCTTTTAGGTCGTAAATTTGGAGTGCTGGGGCTACGGGCCTGGTATGTGAAAGGCGATGTTCTTTCCCAATTACTCCAGTTGTTCTTTTGTGTCCCAACAGCATCTTTGCTATGTGAGGTCTCCAGGACATCTTATCAGAAAATCTTACGCCCAAATAGTCAAAGGTGTCCACCTTTTCAAGGGGGACACCACCTAGCAAAGGGCCGCTTTTGTATGACCTGTGGCAATTACAGGCCATAAATTTGGTTTTGGAGCTGTTTATGACCAATCCCATGTTGTCGCAGAAGAGTTGAAATCTATTAATAAGACACTGTAACCCTGCTGGGGTCTTAGATATTAGCAGGGTATCGTCTGCGAATAACAGGGTTGGTATCTTGTTACCTCCCAAAATGGGCGAGTCGGCGGGCTCTTCTAAGAGGAAGTCAACTACCCCGATCACGTATAGGAAGAACAGGGTTGGGGCCAGGACGCATCCCTGTCGAACCCCTCTGTTAAAAAGGGATGCGCTCTGTTATTTGTCCCTGCTCCCCCCACCTGACCTGGGTGACATTCCCCTCATGAAGTCAAATCAGTAATTTAAGGATAAACGGGGGAATGCCCATCCCACCAAGCGTTGTCCACAGTTTAGATCTAGGGACTAGGTCAAAGGCAGTCTTCAGATCGATAAATGCGAGGTAAAGACTGCCCTTGCCCAGCACAACTACCTTCCAATAAATGAGGAGAAGTCGAAATACTTGGTCCATTGTCCCAGTCTTTGATCTAAATCCGGCCTGATACTGGGAAAGGATATTCTCATCCTCTGTCCAGGTCTGTATCCTGTGCAGAAGCATCTGGCCAAAGACCTTCTGCATAGCATCTATCAGACTGATTGGTCTGTAGTTGGCAGGGTCATCCCTTGTACCCTTTTTATATATGGGGACTACTTCTGCGCTCTTCCAAGACACTGAGACTGGCATACCATCAGCTATGGCATTTGCTAGTAGTAAGATGTATTGAGCCCAGTGGCTGGGATCAGCCAAGAACAAATCGCCTGGCAAACCATCAGGACCTGCAGCTTTTGAGGGAACGATTTTAATTATTGCAGCTTCTACTTCCAGAAGGGTAAAGCATTCCTCTTCTGTCGTGCACCCATTTGCGCCGTCTGATTCCCCTTCCATATTTGCCTCCGCTGCTGAGTAAAGGCCTTTGAAATGGTCATACCAAACCTGGCTGGTAATATAGTTTGGGGGTCATCGAGCACCTGTCTTGCTACCCCAGGTTACTAGTTTCCAAAACAAATTATTGTCTTTAGTTAAGCAGGCATCTTTCAGTTGTACCCAGCGTGATTCGTCCCAACTTGCCTTTGCCTCGCGCTGGGCTACTTTGTAGGATTTTCTGGCAAATTTATATGCAACTGGTTTTTCTCTTTAATGGCTTTGGCCAGAGTTGATCTTTTAGCCCTACAATCTTTATTATACCAGGAGTAGGGATCCTTGGTAGTACTGCTAGGTTTTTTATTGGTATCTTGAACTTGGAAATATGTGCTTATTTGGGCAACAGTGTGCGCATGGACCTTTGAAGTGTCTGATCATCTTGTTGCACTATTAGCTACAGATTGGAGCTTGGCTATACCTGAATTAAGCTCATGTTTGATACCAGTGGTCTTAGCATTACTTAAGATGACCTTCTTCCATTTCAAGAATTTTTTGCAGTTAGATGGGACTATGTCTCTGGTAGTTGTCAGAGGTATATTATTCGACTGGTGATGGATTACCTCCCACAGGGGCTTCAGAGTCAGGCACAGGGGGTTGTGGTCGCTATCTGTTGTCGAGCCCACTAGCATATCGACCAAATTCCCCCACAGTTTAACATGTAGGAGGATGTAGTCGATCCGAGATGGGCAGCTGGCTCTGTTAAAGGTGTTAGCGCCTTGCTTGTCAGATAGCGACCTTCCGTTAGTTGCCCTTAATCCATACTCCATGGCAATAGCATTAAGTTGGAGCACTTGTTGTGTCCATCTTTTTACTATGGGGAGGTCAAGTTGAGGTAAGTGCCCATTTGCTATCTTGATCTTCTGCTCCCGATAGATCCACTATAGCCAGTGGTTCACAGGTGCAATTAAAATCTCCCGCAACTACTACTCGTGCTTGGGGAGAGCAATTAGCTAGGCATTCGTCTAATGCTGAGATAGTAGCTGAGGGCCTGCCACCCTTTGTCCCTCTTGCGTAAACATTAAAGAGTTCTATTTGGAGTCCACCCCTAGGTCCCCTGATGCTTAGCCTCAGAATGTCTGGACTTGCGCTGGTTTGTAAGGTGATTCGACAATCTAAAGCTATACTTATCCAAACAATCGACCTCCAGATGGACGCCCTCTCCCGGTAGAAATTGCAGGTATATGAAAGCAGGTGTAACCTGCCTTATATAGTGGGACCAAACTCCACGTCTCCTGAAAGAGGCAGACGTCAAAGTCACCCACAAATTCATTCCAATGGGGGAGCTGGATTTTACTATTTAAGCCCGCCACATTCCATGACACAATCTTCAGCTGGTGTTTGGCTGCAGAATCAATAGCGGCTTTTGGCGCAGAAGCGTGGGTGTCAGATTGAGTGTCGACTAGTACTTGCAAACCTGAGTGTGTAGGAGTGTTGGCGGCAAGTTTTTTGTCAGTACCGTCCATGGTGTGGGTTTGGAGCTTGGGGAAGACCAAAGTAGCAAGGGGGCTAGCTATGTGATTGAAACTAGGCTCTACAATCGGCAATGCAGAATAGTAGTGTGCCGAGTCCTTTAGTCAGTCAATGACCTCAAGAGAAGAAGTGCCTACCGGGTGTGTCGATGGCTGTGGGATTAGTGACCCATCCTGCTTGGGTATAAGGAAGTGCCTAAGTTGGATAGAGGACCCATCAGGGGGGCAAGTACGAAACTCCAGAGCAAGGAGGTTTTCCGCCAGATCGGTTCCTTTAAGGGTAATCTCGATATTATCCAGATGGTAATTTGGGGAGGAACACCTCCGTGCTCAAAGAATGTCGTCTCTAATCACTGATCGACAACCCCTGACATGGCAGATCCAATGAGTTACCTTATTTATCAGGGATTCCTCGCTCTCATAGGCATTCTTAGTGTCAATTTTTGGGACGTTGGTCATGTAAATATTTTTGTTTTGCGGCCGATTGGTGTTAACTGTGGCTGCTAAGGTGGGGAGCTGGTCTCGGCTTCCATGTTTAGAGGGTTGGGCTTGCTGTGGCCATGCAGCCCCATGTCTATTTGTGGGATTCTGTGGAGCTGCTAGCCTTTTGAGCTTCTCTTGAATATTAATGTTGGGTCTGTTAGATTCCCAAGCCAATGAGATATTTGTGGCTTGCTTACTATAAGAAAGAAGAGGGATAGCTAGTTGATGTGGGTCGGAGTTCTGGGAAATGCTAACTTTACTAGGAAATGCTGGTTCTCGTGACGTCAAGTCGTTATTGTTGGCAAGTGGGTAGTGACTGTGTGTGGAAGTGTCTTGCCGTTTGAGAGGCGGATCTGCCTTTGCTAATGTTTTCACTATAGTGGTGAGGCTTTCTATCATGTTTTTTAGTGCGCCAATCTCAACTCTTAATGCGTTCACAGTAGAGTGGATGTCCGAGGGCTCTGCCTTGTCTTTTTTTGAGGGCACCACGATGTCGCGTGCTACTCTAAAAGATGGTGATACGGGCGTGCTGTCACTATGTTCATCCATATCGCCCTGGAGGGGTAAAAATCTATTTGAGCAGTGGATGGCAATTTCTTGCCCTTGTTCTTGCTGAGAATCACTATTGTTAGTACAAGGGGTAGAGGAGACAAGGGGTTGGGATGTATCCTGGGCTATTAAT
Source organism: Calotriton arnoldi (assembly GCA_963921515.1). Classification (NCBI taxonomy): domain Eukaryota; kingdom Metazoa; phylum Chordata; class Amphibia; order Caudata; family Salamandridae; genus Calotriton; species Calotriton arnoldi. Next base: position 2,048,866 of record CAWUFW010001147.1, on the reverse strand, counting down.
GAAGGCTTTTGTGAATCTGTAGATGTCCTTTTAGGGGGAAGCTTTTTAAACATTGTTGGAATGATTGGGGGGCAGTTTGATCTCGGGCTTGAGGGAGATCTATTGGCTAGGGAGTCTGCCTGGCTGCCCTCTAGGATTTCCTCGCACTCGTTAATCAAGGTATCTATCCTGTCGAGGACACAATTGCTGCCAGGGTGTTTTAAAGTCTTCCTAGCCCTTTTCCCTTTTCACTTTTGTCGCCCGTCTTACCCCGGTTCCCCCGGCACCTTCCATAGTTTTCCTTTTCCCCATGCTACGCCTCGACAGAACTGCTAATGTCTGTAAGTACCAGCAATAGGTAAACAATGAATAGACCTATGCCTCCCAAAGAAGAGTGAAATCACTTTCAGGCAAAACAGGTTAGAAGCGTAACCCCCAGCAGCTCAAAGAAGACAAAGTCACCACAGTCAACAAAGCTGGCTCGTGTATTGGCCAAATGTTTAGCAGTGCACGTGGAGAGGATAGGACACAAAGCACAGTACCTTTTCTGGGTGCTAATGGCAGATGACCACAGTTCCGAGAGCAAATGCAAGGGGGGTGGCCCTGCCCTGCCTCTTCCTGGCGATGACGGGCAAGGACGGGCCTGCCCTTGGCCCGGGCTTTGCCCAGGCTTTGCCCGTGCGCGTCCCGCGCTGCGGGAGTCACAGGTGCTCTTTTAGCGCAGGGCAACAGTGTGGCTCCTTCCTCCTGGGAGAGCTCGGAATTCTAGGAGATGGAGTCCCCTGCGGCAACAGCAGTGGCGGTGAAGTCGCGTCCCGCACTGCGTGAGTCACAGACGCTTTTTAGTGCGGGGCAACAGCGAGGCTCCTCCCTCCTGGGAGAGCTCGGAATTCTAGGAGATGGAGTCCCCTGCGGCAACAGCAGTGACGGTGAGTCACTCTTATCCTCCTCAGAATAGACAACATTGACATTCCCTCGGACACCACACATTTTAGCAAAGTGCCCTTGCTTTCCACACTTCCGGCATGCAGCATTCTTTGCCGGACAAATCAGAGAATTCGGAAAATGGGAAGGAAAACCACACTTGGCACACACATTCTCATTTGAAGGAATTTACTTTTCATATCTGACTGGGTGACTAGTACTCTTAGGTTCAACAAATGACTTGTCTTTCTCCCCTTGTCGCTTAGCGCCCTGATCCTTGCGCTCATTGACCACACCAACAACGTTTTTCTCAGGTTTAAGCTCTCTTGAAGCCTTCTGCGAAAGTTCAATACTTTTTACAATTGCAATAGTTTCTTGCAAAGACGTTTTTTTTTAGAATCAGACGTTTTTCTTGAACTTTTTTGTCTCTACAGTGAACAACAATCTGATCTCTAATTAACTGGGAAGTAAAATGTTCAAATTCACATTCAGAGGCTAAAATATCCAAAGCCGCAACGTAAGATACAATACTCTCATCAGTGTCTTGCTCTCTTGTGAAAAACTTATGTCTAGCTACAACCAAACTGCCTTCAACGTCAAACTGTTTCTCCAACATTTTTACCGCTTGATCAAATTCATTTAACTCATCTTCTCCTTCCACCAGATCAAGAGGCGGCAAATGCTCCAGAACAGCTTGATCCTCAAAACCTAAATTGTGCTCTAAAATAAATCTTTTACGTTCAGCATTAAACCTTGTTCCCCCATGGCACCTAAATACTTAATAAATGCGCTATACCACACCTTCCACCTGACTGGTAGATCACCTGGAAGCTGTAAAATGGGAGGAGGAGGTTGAACATGTTGCATTTTACAGAGAAAAACGATTGGAATGTATATTAGAAATGTGGAGAACAAAAACAAATCTCTTCAGACTGAAACCTGCTACCTGTAGGGGAAACAAACTGTTAAAATGCACACAACAGTGTAGAGAAAATAACCACTCATTTATAAAAGCATAAACACACTTTACCAGCGTAAACACCTTCAGCACTGCTCCACTGAAATTAGAAGAACGCAAAGGCAAAGGTTATGTGACACACGAAAACACCTCTGAAAGAACTGCAATTAGAAATAGTCACCACTTGTAGACTTGAAGAAGCGTAGAATCCGATATGCTCTGGGACGAATTTCAATAGAATCACTCTTGGCATGAAAAATGTTAACAATGCGGCAATTCGTTGGGGAAATCTTCCCTTTAATATAGATAAACTGTCGCTCTGTAAATAATACAATGTACTTGCCACCACGTGAGGACGTTGTCACAGAAACCTCTTGAGTGCGTTGATTGAGGCCGTGACCTTCCGTGTAGCTATTGCAACGGTGAGCGCTTGGGCACGTATCACAGCAGACAGAGCTGTGACCACTAGAGCGCGTAGCCAGTCAGACGGTGAAGGCGTCAGACGGTGAAGGCTCAAACACGTATCTCGCGTTGATGGAAATCCAGGAATGACACACCACAGCACGCACACTTCAGAACAGCGGGACTTGAAAGCTCCAAGCATTCGCCGGAACTCTAGGAATGACGCGCCCCAACACGCAAACTTGAGAACGGCAAGACTCGAAGACTCCAAACAATCGCCAGCACTGTAGGAGCACTCTAATACGTCATCATAATCCGATCGGCAGGGTAGCTGAACGGAGCTCACAGTGCCAAAGGAGGCAGTAGAGCAGCAGGATACTCGCAGGTACACACAGCCCCCGGAGACTCACAAGCAGAGCGCACCCACAGCAAACTCGCAGGGGGGAAAGTTTGAAAACAAAACTCACTGTTTTGAACACCACTGCGAGAGCGAGATACGATGCAAGTGTACTGGTAACAACAGAACGGCTGGGTCACGTCAAGGAAACCAAGTGACCAATATCCAGAAGAGCCTTTAGGTAGTACACTGAAGAGCAGAACAGCAAAGACACCGCTTAGGAGACGAAGGGTTGCATAGCAGCAACATTTGAATCCACATAGATAACCAAAGGTGGCAACAGTGGCAGCTGGTGACATTTGAAAGTGGTGAGGCGTAAAATAATTGTCGTACTGCACTGTGGCGAGCGAGCGTAGCGAGCGAGCCCGAACAACCTACAGCGGGTTCGGGGGGGTCATCCCCCCGAGAAAATTTTGAAAAAAGAATGGACAAATGGTGCATTTTCAAGCAAATTTGAGGTCACAGAAACCCCTCTCGACTAATTTGCAAATGTCCACTTTCACCTCGCCAATGTTAATACCAATGAGTGGCTGAACAAAGTGCTGTGCCTGACCTGCACAATGACGCCGTCAGACCAGGCATCCTGTCTTCCGTGGTTTTACTGCCCCGATAAGAACAACATTTCAAGTGCTCAGTGACAAAGGCCTGCCAGAAATGCTCCATCTTCTACAGATGGGTGTCTCATAAAGTAATCAGAAAAACTCCACCTTGTGACTAACATAACTGAACATGTTGGTATTGTTACTAATTGCAACCGAACCGCACTGTCCAGTGTTTCACACATATATCAGGCAGCGCGTGAATACTTTCAGCATAAAACTGAGTTAAAATATAATACATGTCCCCAAAGGAAGCAATAAAACGCTGTATAATTATTCCTGGGTGTCAAAAAGCAATGCGGAATGTGTAAGAAATGGGAGACCCGGCCACTGCTCACACAGAGAGATCATTCTGCTGCTGCAAGAGCCATCATTCACTGAGCCTGAGGTGCTTTTCAAAAACTGTTCTTCAGGAGCAGTTTCTTATTACAAAACGCAACAGAGGGAATGCAAAATTATTCGAGTTCCAGCAAGTGTTGTACAGGTGTTCCATGACAGATGATAATATTTTTTTCTATATTCATTCTGCGTTTCATTTGTTAAAAAATAAATGCCTTGATTGATTGCTGTAGTCTGAGTAAATTGCTTGCCTCGTCGACATAATGTAGTCAAGCATATGTTCCACAAAAAAAGACCCTGTAACTGAAAACATCTTCAAAAATCGATTACACACATTCTAAGAAAGCGCGCAAGCTTTAATTATTATGATTTTAATTGGACAAATCAACACGCATTTCTTTGAACCATGAAATGGGAAATTGATCAGCATGCGTTGTTGGGGTACAATCATGCAAATGACCTTGAAAACAATGTCAGCTTCCTTTAACCGATATGCTGTGTTAATCAGAATATAATAAAGCTGTATACTCCCTTGAAGCCAATATCACCAGGGCGCGCTGACATGAAATATTAAGAAAATCTAAAATTTGGTAACAGAGAAGTTGCCCTGGTAGGAACCTCTCTTTCCAGCTACCGTGCAAAACATTCAACAGGGCACAGTAAATAATACCAGGAAACCGTGAAGTGAATTGAAGAACGAAAAACAAGTCTCAGGTTGAAGGCTCAGGTGTACCAATAAAATGACACCTCGCACAAGTTGAATAGTTTTAACTGGTTTTGTGCAATGATATCACGGTCTTAAGTGAGTGCGCGTGCCCCTGGCATGTTGAAATGGGAGTGTCTGTAATCCAACACACGGCAATGAGAATTAATACATGCTGCGCTCTCGGTCGAATATTGCTACCCACATCCAGCTAGAAGACAAATGCTTATGTTAGTGCCAACACATTCCCTATCAGAATAGTAATGGAAACTATCCAGTTATCAATACTGCATCTGCATGGCACACTTACATCTTTGTCCTAAACTCCGCCTACGGGAGTCCCGTGTTCTTCCAAATGTTGTACTTCGAAATGTCAATATTATATTCATATTTGGATATCTCTTGCAGAACCCCAGGCAACGTAGACATCAATTAAGGGCAAAATCGACCAGCAGAGACAGTGGCTTCTGTAGAGCCAAACACTTCTGGGGTTGAGCTGGAAGTGGTTTAATTTGGGCCCATACACTTTACAACTTGCACTAGGGTGGTTGATGGCACCATCTCTAACCCCATATTCGAGTGCACAGAATAAATGCATCTTGAGGCTACGATTTTCAAATAAATAAAATCTTAAAATTAATTTCCTCACATAAACTTATGCCTACACTTGAAGCTCATTTTCAGCATTTTTTGAAAACCACACGTGCTTCTGGGAAAACTGCAACAGTCTGCTTTGCAGGAGAAATTTTGTAGTGCTTGGTCAAATCCATGTCACATGCATACCAAACTATTGAAACATGCATAAATGTAACTCGGCCCGACGAGGTGGAACGTCTACTAGAGGATGTTCCTCCAGAGTCCCAAAAAACTGTAATAAGTATAAAGTGAAAGGGAGGTGGATTTAATAATCATTCATTGTGGTGTTCAGATAATGATGAGGCAGAGTGTGATGGTGTTAAAGAAAATGCTATCCTAAAGGGGAAGTATAAGAGTAAACATCCCATCTAAGAACATACTTTCAAAAAGTCAAAGCTGCTTTTCTCCCTAAAAAGCACATAGTTGCAAACTCTGTAAGCAAAGTTCCACAAATTGTAAACTCTGAATAGCGGCGGAGCTGTCATACAGCAAAATGGAGGGTCAATTGCTTATGGCCTCATCCCAGTCAGAGGGACTTTCATTAGTTATGTGCCAATTCCGAAGGAGTTATCATGGGGGGGGGGACACCACTGGATTCAAAATTGGAGGAACTACAGATGACAATTCACATTGAAAATACATTGAATACCCTGCAAGTCTATCTAAAAATTTTAAGAACTGTTGTTATTATACTAACTGGTTAGTGAGCTTAGACCGGGTGCTTAGTAAGTAAACAGAAAGGGTGAGTATTTTGGCGATCATGAAGGGAAGAGTTCAAAACATGTTCAGAAATACAGATGGTCGATAGCAGTACCACAATCCCATTCCCACTACATACAGAGCAAGCAACCAGAAATTAGATAAAGTGATTTGGCCAGAATCACAGGATGCTGACCCGACGCCGAGACTCGAACCCTGTTTCCCAGCTCCATCGCTGGCAGCTCTAGCCATAGCACCACATCCTCTTTTACTGTTGGGTAGGACGCTGGTGTTCTAGTTTGTAATTGGATGTCTCATTAACAAAGATGCACGTGCTCTGTTGCATTCACATTTGATCCCAAATGCAACTTACTGCATCTGCTACGAGAGCAATCAACTGCCACCTGTTCATAATTTTGAAGGCAGGTGTGAGTGACTATTACACATTCATCCAGTCGCAGCCGGCATAACGGGTGGGTGGGGGTGGAAATGGGGTCCTCGCGGGGGGGATGGGGAGGGGAGGCGGGGCGGGAGGGGTTTAATAAAAAAAAATCAATAAAACTTGCCGTCCCATGCCACCTCAGCTTCTGGATGGGTCCCGAGTCTCCCGTCGTCCAGCGTTTTCCAATTCCTGCAGCTCTCATCGTCATCAGGAAAGGCAGCCTCCCTCCCTTCCCTCCGCCAATCACAACGCTGCAATGGCAGCATTGTGATTGGTGAGGCGCAGCGGAGAGCGCCCCAGCCGGGCCATTTTCTCTATGTAGGCTGCATGCAGCAGCCTACTTAGAGAAAAAGGGAGAGTGGGCGGTCCTGCTCGAGGGCAGGGGAGAGTGGTTTGCCCACTGTTGTGGGTACTGACTGATTGGTCGGCCCCAGTCGGTTGTTGAGGCAATGGGAGCCCGCGTACGCGATGTACGACCGGGTCCCATTGACTTCAATGGGAGTCCGACCGACTCGAGTCCGATAGCATACGGACGCATCGTACTCGTTCGGTCGGGCTGCACGGGTCCGATTCGGTCAGAAATCTCTCCGGGTCCGGCTCGGTCGGAGAGATTTCCGGCCTGAATCGGAATCGGCCCCATATTGTATTGTGGCAGTCGGTTGGTGCGGTTAGACCCGGGAACGAGTCGGTCGGAGCGGTTGGGACGCCCGAACGAGTCGGTCGGCGATTTTGCATCGTACTCGCTCGTCCGGACGCGCGTACGAATCGGTCGGGAAATAGGGCTCCGAATCGGATCCGGTTATGCCGAATCCGATTCGGAGCCCTACCGGCCGAGATCGGAATCGGCCCCTTTGTGTTGTAATGCATCCCCCGCCCAGAATGTTCCCTCCCCTCCCTCCGGGCACCCGTTCCCCCTCGCGCACTACTCTGTGTTGTGATGTATCAGCTGGCATTCTAGAATGCCAGCTGATAGCCTGTCAGTTGAGAAAAGTCGTTGAAGCTTTGACGCGCTGTGTTCCACTACGCTGTCCGCCACCCCCGGTGTGCTGTTTCTACGTGAAGAATAAACTTTATCCTGTTAATTCCTGCCTGCGTGTATTCTTCGCAAGAATGGCGACGAGGATGGGATGGTGCGCACCGTGTGGTGGTCCTGTGACGCCTTTCACTTGCAGCTGCGCACATGACAGGAATTCTCCTCATCTTCAGTTCATGCGCATTGAGTTCGTCCTGCTGCGTCACAGCCTGCATCGCGCTTTGACAGCTTCCTGGGAAATCTTGTGAGGGAGAGCTCCATGTCGCACGCCACCTAGTGGTCTATTGTATCACTACCACGCTTGTTCTTCGTATTAAAGAACCGTTTCAGCTTTGTTTTTATCTGGCTGTGCATTTACACCCTTTCAATAAATCCTCACTCCAACCTATGCAAGTGAGGGCACATCTCTCCCAGCGTTTTGTGACAGAGTCTGCCGCCACCTTTCCAGGGTTCACTTGAACAGTTACCCCTAGTTGGATTTAAGGGCCTTGTTTTTCGCTACCTTGGCATCCCCACCTTCTTATCCACAAATTCTGTCTATAAGGACACCCACCCCCCGTCACCATGGCTTCAGGTAATGTGTTCAATTTATCGCCACCACAAGCATTTCTACCTACTGATGGGGCACCTGTATTAAAATGGGAGGTGTGGCGTGAATATTTCACCAATTATATTTCTACATTTAATGATGAGGAGGAAGATTTAACTCCAGAGAAGAAGAAGAAAATATTGTTGCACTGTTTAGGAGCTGGTGGGCTCAAAGTGTACAACCGCATAAACAAAAAATTACGCTCAAGTGATCAGGGGGACGTATATGTGAACGCGTTGGAGGATTTGGACTATTATTACAAACCAACGGTTTGTGTTGCAGTAGATAGGTACAAGTTCTACCACCGGAAACAAGGCAAAGATGAGTCAATAGATGATTACGTTGCTGTTCTCAAGAACTTAGCACTGACTTTTCGCTTTGGAGACCTACATGATGAACTCATAAGAGATCATATTGTCATGCGCTCAGCCAATCCTGCCATCCAGGACTCGTTATGGGCGAAAGGGGAAAAGCCCCTACAAGAAGTCATTGATATAGTTAAAAGAGCCGAGTTAACTGGTAGATGTGCCAAGGCAGTAATGGTTGAATGCAAAACAAAGCAAGGGGAACCAGCTACAGTTGCTAAAGTAAGTGGAGCGAAACATCGTACTCAGCCATTGTTCAACCATAAGAGTAGAAATACTGATGTCTCGAACCTCCAAAACATCTCTAAGGGTTCATCACAAAGGAAGTACTACAGATGTGGTAGTACTGAACATTTAGCTGATGCCCCCACCCCCGCTGCCTTCCATAGTTTTTCTTTTCCCCATATTACAAAAGGTGTAAGGTGCAAGGAATAGTACTAAAACTTTTTACAAAATCTGTCCCGTGTTTACTATAACAACCTTTACACAAAAAGTTCCATGTGTTGTTTAAAGGTCCTTGGGGATGTGTATTGTTTGTGGCAATCAAATTCCGGCTCTTTTCCTTCACCACGAGCCCTGCCTCTTCCTGGCTATGACGGGCAAGGACGGGCCCACCCTTCGCCCGCGCTGCGGGAGGACAGCAGCGCTTATGTTGGGGCTCCGGGCACACGGATGACGTTGTTGTCTCGCGCCGGCCAGGGGCTTCTGGGTGATGTAGTCCCTTGGGGGTGATGGAGCCGTTCCCCTCACGGCGATGTGGGTGCCTGCAAAGCCGTTCCCTTCACGGCGATGTGGAAGTCTGCGAGGCCGTTCCCCTCACGGCAAGTACAAAGCGCCAATTAGCGCGTCCCGCGCTGCGGGAGGACAGCAGCGCTTATGTTGAGGCTCCGGGCGCAAGGATGACGTTGTTGTCTCGCGCCGGCGAGGGGCTGCTGGGTGATTTAGTCCCTTGGGGGTGATGGAGCCGTTCCCCTCACAGCGATGTGGGTGCCTGCACAGCCGTTCCCCTCACGGCGATGTGGAAGTCTGCGAGGCCGTTCCCCTCACGGCAAGTACAAAGCGCCAATTAGCGCGTCCCGCGCTGCGGGAGGACAGCAGCGCTTATGTTGGGGCTCTGGGCGCAAGGATGACGTTGTTGTCTCGCGCCGGCCAGGGGCTGCTGGGTGATGTAGTCCCTTGGGGGTGATGGAGCCGTTCCACTCACGGCGATGTGGATGCCTGCAAAGCCGTTCCCCTCACGGCGATGTGGAAGTCTGCGAGGCCGTTCCCCTCATTGGTGCTTTAATTTATGGGATGTATGGACTACATCCCATATTAAATTATTCACTGAACTGTAGACGGAATACGACCTCCACAAATCACATTTTTATTGTTTTCTTCTACTACACCAATGCAGTTGAGAGTTATAAGGAGCCCCTTAACCCCATTGCGCACCATAGCCCTCTCAGTGCCAAACTGACTCTTGTGGTGATAGAAGGCAAGGGTATCTCAAGGCTTAACAAAACATTGGCAATTAATGCACCGAATGTGCTCCAGCTTCCAAGGGAATGATGGGTGACGGACCTCAGGGTATTAGATGATGATTGGTTCGAAGCGAACATGGTGGCTAGGACACAGACAGTCTCCTCCAGGCTGCGCTTGGGGCAATTTTAATATTTCTAACAAATATACTAAACCCATGAGAAACTATATAAAATGGTAACACCTCTAACAGCAGTTTGTATTCAACGCGGGTCTAGGGTGGAACCTTATTGCACATGATCTGGGACTGTTCACAAATTTGCCCAATTTGGTCCAGAGTCCATACCACCTTACAAAGAGTGTTGGCCTTCCCAGTGTCGCCTGAGCCCTGGAGAGCTCTTTTGGATATGGGATGGGATGGATCAAGTGGGGTCAAATTGTTGCTCAATATTGGCTGCATAGTGGCCAAGAGGGATATTACTAAGTACTGGTGTGCAGTTGTGCCTCCCACAATTATAGTGTGGCTCCAAGGCATGAACACCTGTCCCCTGGTGGAAGCCACAGTTTATAAAACGCAAGGCTGTTTAGGAAAATATAAAAGTATATGGGGTAAATGGATGGATAATTTTTATGAACTGTTCTCACAGGCCACCTGAAATTACATTCCGATATATAAATGATGTTACTGCGATTCCTATTTTACTGCTGATAATAGCAGATTGTGTAAACCTCCATGGTGCATTGTCACTGAGGCCGTTCGGCCATCATGCTGTCTATTGTTATACCTTTATAAATGCAGGTGAGCCTGAAAACAATTGAAGCCAGTCTCAGAATATAGGGTTCTAAAAGGAATGCAAAGAGTGATGCAATGCTGAAGAAGAGCGGGTCTTGTTATATGGCATGCACATTGACAAGTACACATCATTTTAAAGTTAGATAGTTTGGTGACTGGTAATCGGGACATGGAAAGGTGAGAGCAGGCTGTGGAGCCAGGGACAGAAGTCTAACAAAGCATATAGCAGTTAAATTAACCGGAAGTGCAAATATCACGACTAGATTTTAATGAGCCTTCAGCCAGGAGGCAAATTCTTTCATGCTGGACTGAAACTTCTCTCAAGCAGAGCCCAGATCATCGCTGCAGGATTGGGTATCATCAGCATTGGACATCTGCTAGAAAACAAAGAATGGTATGAGTAAAGATTACTGGATACAAAATACATATGAAACAGCAAAGTGATCAGAGATTACCTCTGCAGAACTCTGCAAGTGAGAAGTTTAGAAAATGACTTATACGGTGAGAGGTGGACTTCTTGGGACCTCTCAGAAGGAAAAGAGATAAGCCATGCTAGAGCATTACATTAGGTTGTTCCAGTTAATGGATAATCACTGAATAGGAAATATGGTAATAAGATTTTGAAATATATGGAGACTGCTCTACTTCCTTGATCAAGAATCGGGTGTTCATTATTTGACACCGAAAGAAGAGTTACTTTCATCACACTGAGAACTTGGGCGCCAGCTTTAACATGGTCAAGGAGTTAATTTCTTTTGATGATGGCACTCAACTCCTTTTTTAAATAGATTTTGGAGGGAACAGATAACAAATGGATAGACAGGATATTACTAAGACTTTTAGGTATACTGAAGGTTTTTTCATCTGAGGAATAATCACTTTTTTTTATTCAGTAAGACGTCATGCTTAGGCAAGGGCCATATTATAAGAGAGGCTGGGAAGGATCTATGAAGTCTACAGCTCTGGTCAGGACATGAGCTGGAGAGGAAGTCCCCCTATAGATAGATTTAATAGAGTCCAAGAGGAGTGATAGATTACACGGAAGGCAGCCTGATATTCGTCAAAACACAGAGGCTGTGTCAAGATCACAACATTGTAAGAAGGGTGCCAAACAAATATAAAAAAGAAGCCCAATATTTAAAAAAAAATTCAAGGAAAAAATTAGACATTGAATTGCAACCCTCAGTGGAAGGCTCAATGGATTTAACAGTCGATTCTGGCTTTAAGAGATTTTTTTACCAAAGAAAAAGCCTCTTAAGAACAATTACTCACTGCTTCAAATCTAGAAGCAAAGCAGTACTAGCAGGTAGTTTCATTTTTATTCTAGTCCTTAATGTTATTATTATTATTATTATGAAGTTTTATATAGCGCTGGCCAGACCCGAGGGTATCAGAGCGCTTTACAACAGTCGTAATGCGAAAGTAACAGAATACAGTAATAGAGTAGAACGTGAGAAGAAAGTCCCAGCAGGTTGTGTAACCTAGAGGCACTGAAGTCTTGTAGTGTCTTATAAGAGTGCCGTTGCTTGGGCGGAGCTCCTGTTTCGGGGAGGAGGGAACGAGGTAGGGGTCCGAAAGGTGTAGGAAGTCGAGGTCACAGGACACAGAGTCAAAGTCATGCAATGTGCAGGCTAAAGCACTTCGGCGGTTCCTATCGGTTCGCTAGGGAACGATCGAGGAAAAGGTCTTTGAGCAGCCTTTTGAATTTTGCAAAGGAGCGGATAGTTCTGATGTGGGGGGGAATAGAGTTCCAGATTTTGGGCGCGTTACCAGCGAAGGACCTGGCCGCGGTTTTTTGTTTGCGTGTTTTCAGCGGGATGAGTAGTAGAGTGTTGGAGCTCCTGAGGTTCCTGGTCTGACCTGCTTTTTGAGTTTGGCAGCCAGGTATTCCGGTTTGCCTGTGTGAAGGGCTTTGTGCGTGAGGCAGGCTGTTCTGAAGCTAGCCCGCATTTCAATTGGGAGCCATTTTAGTTCTCTGAGTGCGGGTGAGATGTGATCGAATTTCTTAACTCCAGTGACCATTCTGGCTGCTGCATTTAGAGTTGTTTTGAGGGCAGCGAGGTGGGATTTTGCTGTACCAGAGAGGACTGCATTCCCGTAGTCTAGTCTCGACAACACCAATGCTTGGGTGGCATGATGAAGGTCCATGGGCGGGAGGAAGGGTTTTATTTTGTTAAGTAGCTTCAAGTTAAGGAAGGCGCTCTTTGCGGAGTTCTTAATGTGTTTGGTCATGTCCAGTTTCGGGTCTAGGGTGATACCTAGAGATTTTACAGAGTCCGCCAGGGTGAGGTTACCGTTGAGCGCATCAATAGCTTTGAGCCATTCTGCAATTTGGGGTTCTCTTCTTTGTTGGAGATGAGGAGTATTTCCGTTTTCTCTTGATTGAGTTTTAGGTGGTTACTTGAGAGCCAGTGTTGGACTTCTCTTAGCGTGTCGTTGAGTCTCTGGATGTCATCAATGGAGGAGGTTTCCAGATAGATCTGCGTGTCGTCTGCATATAGATGGAAGGGGATGTTGGATTTTTTGAGTAGGGTAGTGAGGGGTTCCATGTAGATGTTGACAAGTTGCGGGGAGAACACTGACCCTTGTGGGACACCCCTGCTAACGGGGTGTAGGTCGGACGCGAAGCTTTTGATTTTTATTCTTTGGGTGCGGTTGTGGAGGAAGGAGGAGAACCAGTGTAGGACCACCTCATCTAGACCTGCCCTTTCTTGAAGAACCTTAATGAGAAGTTTGTGGTCGACCGTGTTGAAGGCTGCCGATAGGTCTAGGAGAATGAGTAGGCAGCATTGGTCCGAGTCTAGTGACTTGTGGATGTCATCAATGACGTTGAGGATCGCGGTTTCAGTCCTACAGCCTTTTCTGAAACCCGATTGGTGGGGATCGAGAAGGTTGATGCTGTCCAAGTGTTGAGTCAGTTGTGGGAGTACGCATCTTTCCAGGATTTTGAATAGAAGAGGTAAGTTAGAGACAGGTCTGAAGTTGTTCAGATCTTTTGTATCTAGACCTGGTTTTTTCAGCAGTGGCGTGACTTGTCCGACTTTGAGGCAGTCTGGTACGACTCCGGTTCTCAGGGAGCTGTTTATGATTTTGCACCAGTGCGGGGATAGGGCGAGTTTCAGCTCTTTGGTCAGTTGAGGGGGAAGCTGATCAAGGACGTGGGAAGAGGGCTTGGCGGTGGAGATCAGTTTGACTATCACTGCTTCCTGAATGGGATTGAAGGATTTCCAGGGTTTTGAAGGGGGCTTGGATGCGTTGTCTTTAGTTCCAGGCATCGGGCTCTTGATGGGGGGGATGTGGTTGGTGTCTCGTGAGAGCTCAATCTTGGTAATTTTGTCATTAAAAAGTTGGCGAAGTTGTCACACAGTTCTTTGGATGCCTGAGCTGAGGCAGCAGTGGGCTTGGACGTTTGTTAATGGCCAGGCAACAGGCGGTTTTAACAGAGGCTCTGTAGTCATGGTGCCATGTTGCCATAATTGTTCAAGAGTTCTACACTGATGTTTGATTTACACAGAGCTTCAGAACACCTTGGCAAGGAAGGAGTGCTTCTTGAATAACAGCCATATTTGAGTAGGGCAATGCTGTCAAGAGCAAATTTAGCCAAATATGGTAGCTAGAAGCCGGCCTTTGGCATAGTTTAGTCGAGTGCCCACTGTGGGCACCGATCTCCAAAGGGACACACCGAGATGCCTGTCTTAGGGTCATGGATGCAGCAGTCTCCCTCTGACCTCCCGTGATTCAGTTTAAACACCTTCTAATCAACCTTTTCTACATGACGCATGTGCTAGTGTTTATTACCCCATTAATCCATGTCCTTCCCCCTTCCATTTCCTTTTTGCCCCATGCCCATCCCAATTCCTCAACAATAACTTGACACCAGCGTAACGGAGTTGTTCTGTTGTTTGAGTCAGGATAACTGATGGAGGTGTGAAGATGTTTGTGCTCAGAGTCCAGTCACTGCAGTGATGTAATGCACCAGGGGCCGACCTGTGAAGACAAAAGGAGCCCCCTGTTGCCTTATTTTTCTCACCACTGGCATGGTATGCAGACATAATATCGATTTTTTATTATCGACCTACACTAATATCGAGTTTTAAATATCGTAGGGACAGAATATCGAAGTCAAGAATATCGGTGACCAGAATATCGACTTTAAGGTAAGTAATATCGGTTTTTTTTATATCGAAGTAAGTAATATCGAAGTAAGTAATATCGTTAGCAAAAATATCGTTGTTAATAATATCGATATTTATATTAGTGTTATGTATTTTAGAATGTATTTTATATGTATGTGTTTAACATTTTTTGTAATGTTTTTTAATTATTTTTAAATATATGTATTAAATGTTTAGAAATTAGTAATTTTTTTTTAAAGTAAATTTTGCGTTTTAGTATTAGAGCGGGTTGTGGGTTTATAGGGGAATAGGGTGGGAAGTAATTTAATTATAATTAATTAATTAATATTTTTTATTTATTTTTATTGATTATTAATTTATTGGTAATTAATTATTAATTGGTAATTAATTTTTATTAATTGATTAATTGATAATTATATTCATTATTCTTAATTTATTATTATTTTTTATTTATTGTTATTGTTAATTAATTTATTATTAATTAGTTATTAATTGGTAATTACTTTTTATTAATTGATTAATTGATAATTAAATTCAATGTGTTATTTTTTATGTGTAGCGGGTTGTGAGTTTATAGGGGAATAGGGTGGGAAGTAATTTAATGTTATTTAAGTAAATATTTATTTAATTTTATTGGTATTTATTATTAATATTTTTGTTAATTAATTATTAATATATTATTTATTTAAAAAAAATATTTAATTAATAATTATGTTATTTTAACCCCTACGCTATCCTACATTTTCCACACTGTTACACTCACTGGAGTTGGAATAGTAATTTTAACTCTAACGCTATCCACCACTTTCCCTACTGTTGCACTCACTGGAGTGGGAATAGTAATTTTTACCCCTACGCTATCTAACACTTTCCCTACTGTTGCACTCACTGGAGTGGAAGTAGTAATTTTTACCCCTACGCTATCCAACACTTTCCCTACTGTTGCACTCACTGGGGTGGGAATAGTAATTTTAACCCCTACGCTATCCAACACTTTCCCTACTGTTGCAATCACTGGAGTGGGAATAGTAATTTTTACCCCTACGCTATCCAACACTTTCCCTACTGTTGCACTCACTGGAGTGGGAATAGTAATTTTTACCCCTACGCTATCCAACATTTTCCCTACTGTTGCACTGTTTGGAGTTGGAATAGTAATTATTACCCCTACGCTATCTAATATTTTTTGCATTATTTTAGTTAATGTAGTATATAATTAATTTTAAAAATATTAAAAATAATTGTAATTTTTTTAATTTGTTATATATATTTATTTAATTTTTATTTATATTATTGTTTTATGCGTAGAGATGTATTTGTAATTCCTAAGATATTTTTTAACAATTTATAAGTTATTAAAATAATTAGTAATAAATATTATTAAGTAAGTATATATATTATATATTATATGTATATGTTTAATTTATTTTTACATTATATATATTAGTTATAATTTTTAAACATTTTAAAATATTTTTAACTATGTTTATTTTAATTATATGTATTATTTACTTTATTTTACATTATTTTTGTAACTTAAAAAAAAACGATATTTTTAACAACGATATTTGTGACATCGATATTATTTTTTCGATATTTTTGTACTTACCATAATGTAGATAGGATGTCGATATTCTTGACTTCGATATTTTGCGTCGATATTTCTGTAGGTCGATTTTCTGACTCTCGATATTCTGTCAGTGATTCCACTGGCATCAAATTTGGTTCGCATAGGGCACTACCAGATCAAAGGCCAACCCTGGCTAGATACATCAGTGCTCATGCTGGTGCCAAAAATAGACTCGGACCAGGATGTTGCGAGCATACTGCAGAATGAAGATGAAGTACTTTTAAAACACATTTTGAAGACAACAGCACTGAGCTTAGTGATTTCATACTCTACCTGACTAGGCAGCTTGAAACCCAAGGGGACACCAAAATAGTCAGTCCATGCTTAGGGGATAAGCTTGACAGCTGAAAGCGCTGAAGGAAGTGAAAACAGGGTCAAGAATATGACCGTCTAGATGAGTGGGGGCGGAGACCTCTACATCTCAAGTTATCATTTTGAACAAATCTTTATGCATAAAGGTGAAGGGCTACACTAAATTCACTGTACATGAATTGTGCAACATATTCATGTAAATACTTGTTTTACAGACAAGATAATTAAAGATGTGCCATATACAAATTATTTTAAGCGCACAGAAAAAGAATGAAGAAGCTGGAGTGTGGCTTTCACAAGCTGTTTAAGATTGCTTAAAATACAAAAACTCCATGTCTAAGGAGGTTTGAAAAGGGTGAAATATTTACTAGACTTGGTAAATAGCAATAATTACTACACAATGTTTTAAATCGGATCCCGTGCAAACAAGATTTTCCACACGGATCAGAATTTACAGGTGCACTAGGAATCTGAGCCTATGATTACATGGTGCATGAGACACTACCTTGCATGTCTCCAGTAAAGAAACATACAAATTAAGTAGGTTTCTTTAATGGAGAATAGGCCATGTTATAACGCAAGCGTTTACAACCCATGCTATTACAATGCGGTCATTACAAAGACTGCGTTGTTACATCGCATACCATTACACGCAAATCAAGCCCCTAGTGCCTGCAAGATAACTGCATTTGTGACTGCCTGTTTAGTAGTAAAATATAGCAATATTTGGTGTTTAGAGGAGTTATGACAACTTTTGGCCCCGGTGCCACTGCACCTGCTGCAAAATTCAAATAATGACCCTGTTGCCTGTAAGGTAAATGCACTTGCGACTGTCTGTTTAGTAGTAAAATATTGCA
This sequence comes from Calotriton arnoldi, assembly GCA_963921515.1. Taxonomy (NCBI): domain Eukaryota; kingdom Metazoa; phylum Chordata; class Amphibia; order Caudata; family Salamandridae; genus Calotriton; species Calotriton arnoldi. The sequence continues at coordinate 2,031,612 of CAWUFW010001147.1, read as the reverse complement.
ATATTTGGTGTTTAGAGGGGTTCCTAGAGCTTTGGGCCCCTGCTGCACCATTCAAATCATGGCCCTGTTGTCTGCAAGGTAACTGCACCTGTGACTGACTGTTTAGTAGTATTATATAGCAATATTATGTGTTTAGTGGGGTGCCTATAGCTTTTGGTCCTGGTGCTACTCCACCTGCTGCACCATTCACATATGACCCTATTGCCTGCTAGATAAATGCACTTGTGACTGTCTTTTTTAGTAGTCAAATTTAGTGGGGTTCCTAGAGCTTTTGGCCCCAGAGACACTGCACCTGCTGCACCATTCAAATCAAGTCCCTTTTAACTGCAAGGTAACTGCAATTGTGACTGCCTGTCTAGTAGTCAAATATAGCAATATTATGTGTTTAGAAGAGTTCTGACAACTTTTGGGCCCGGTGCTACTGCACTTGCTCCACCATTCATATAATGACCCTGTTGTCTGCAAGGTAACTTTGCCTTGTGGTTGCTGGTTTAGGAATAAAATATAGCAATATTAGGTGTTTAGTGGGATGCCTGGAGCTTTCGGTCCCGGTGCCACTGCACCTGCTGCACTATTGAAATCATGACCCTAGTGTTTGCAAGATAACTGCTCTTATGGCTGCCTGTTTAGTTGTAAAATATAGTCATATTAGGTGTTTAGAGGAGTTCTGACAACTTTAGGGCCCGGAGCCACTGCACCTGCTGCACCATTCAAATAATGACCCTGTTGCCTGCAAGATAACTGCACTTGTGACTGCCTGTTTAGTAGTAAAATATAACAATATTTGGTGTTTAGTGGAGTTATGACAACTTTCGTTCCCGGTGCCACTGCACCTGCTGCACCATTTAAATCAAGCCCCTTTCAATTGCAAGGTAACTGCAATTGTGACTGTCTGTTTAGTAGTAAAATATAGCACTATTAGGTGTATAGAGGAGTTCTGACAACTTTTTGGCCAGGTGCCACTGAACCTGCTGCACTATTCAAATCATGACCCTAGTGCCTGAAAGATAACTGCACTTGTGACTGCCTGTTTAGTTGTAAAATATAGCAATAATCGGTGTTAAATAGGATGTCTGGAGTTTTTGGTCCCGGTGCCGCTGCACCTGCTGCACCATTTAAATAAAGCCCCTTTCAACTGCAAGGTAACTGCACTTGCGACTGCCTGTTTAGTAATAAAATATAGCAACATTAGGTGTTTAGAGGAGTTCTGACAACTTTTGAGACCGGTGCCACTGCACCTGCTCCACCATTCAAATCATGACCCTGTTGTCTGCAAGGTAACTGCGCTTGTGACTGCCTGTTTAGTTGTAAAATATAGCATTTTTGGGTGTTTAGTGGAGTGCCTAGAGCTTTTGGTCCTGGTGTCACTGTACACAGGCAACAGAGTCATTTGTTGAATGGTGCAGCAGGTGCAGGTGCAGCAGGACCAAAAACTCCAGACATCCTATTTAACACTGATTATTGCTATTTTTTTCAACTAAACAGGCAGTCACAAGTGCAGTTATCTTTCAGGCACTAGGGTCATGATTTGAATGGTGCAGCAGGTGCAGTGGCACCTGGCCAAAAAGTTGTCAGAACTCCTCTAAACATCTAATATTGCTATATTTTACTACTAATCAGGCAGTCACAATTGCAGTTACCTTGCAATTGAAAGGGGCTTGATTTAAATGGTGCAGCAGGTGCAGTGGCAGGACCTACAGACGACCCACCTCATGGAGAGGGGCTAGGTGCCTGCGGGGGTTGGGTGCCTACTGGGTGTTGGCCAAGGGTCTGGAACTAGGCCAGGGCCTGTAGCCAACCCCGGCCACGCCTGGCCAAAATTCGTGTGTGGCCGGGGTTGGGTGTCTACGGGGGGTTGGACTCAGGGCCTGGCCGCAAGACCACCCCCTTTGGCCAACCCCCTAAGCGCAGGCGGGGGTTGGATTAACATATGGTAATTAAATATTACTTAATGTTAAAAAAAACTAGAAATTCACTGAAAAAAACAAAGGTTGCAGGAACATTATGGTAAGTTAATAGAATTAAATAAAACCCTAGGAATTCACTAAAAAACCAAAGGTTAGAGGCACGTTATAGTTAGGTGCAGAGTTTATACGCACAAAACGATAGAAATTCAACAGTTATAGTTATACTTATCTCAAGAAACTATAACTCATGCCCTAAGGTAACTATAACAGGCGCCCTAAGGTAACTATAACATGCTCCCTCGCAATGCACTGATACTTACCCCACATATTACAAAACGGCAACCCTAACTTCACCTGTCACCTCACTTCTTTATATTTATCCCTCTCCATTCCTTTGATGTTCAACTTGTCGTGCCCCCAACCGAATTCCTTGCGAGATGTCATGGGAGCTCATTCCTAGAGGCTGCAGCATTTCCTGATATTCATTGCTCTATGTGCAGGGCTCATTTCACACCCATGGACCCAGTACCCAGGTAAGTCTCTGTTATCCTGTAAATGCAGCGATTAGGCTTGGAGGGGCACACAAAAGGAAGCAGCTCCTGTGCTGGAAATAAAAAGAAAACCGACTTTGGCAAAGGTAGAGGATTGTGTTGCTCCGCCACTGGCTTTAGTAAGCCATGCAATACCGAAAATGGGACTAGATTGCTGACGGGCAGCCCCAACCCATTCCACGGCACCCGATGGGGAGTGGGGGGAGGGGGCTAAAGCCCTTTCAGCTGAGCGGTCATTGCACACCTGACCTGACCATATTCAACAGGGGTTAAAGAGGTGCTCGATCACTGCCCTAAAAAAGACATCACCACCCTCTTTGACAGTTAAGGAGGCTCTTGTTGAACCTACACCACCGATTCAGCAGGAGTCAATAAGAAATCGTTGCAGCACTGCATGGCTCATCTGCATGCCATTTTAATGACGATGGTAAAATGCTCACTTTTTTTGTGGTGAAAGCCACTTGGATTGAAAAATAAAATTAAAAAAAATATCAAAACTGGTTAACATGAACATGCTTTTTGCATTGTGAAACAGCTTGACAGCAAATGGCAGCTGCTGGGCCCTCCAAAAATGATAATAATAAAAAAGTTAAGTTTGGGCAATGGAGGAGTTAGAGCGTGGAAGCAATATGAAATGGCGGGGAGGAAGCAGAGTGGCGGCTCGCATAGGGCGTGCTGCGGGGCGGTGGGGGAGGGGCAGGGTGGGTGGGTAGTAAGCTCGGACATACGACGGAACGGAGGAAAGTAATTATTACGTTCCTCTGTTCCATCGTATGTCTGAGTTTACTACCCCCACCCTGCCCCTCCCCCGCCCCACCCCACAGCCCCGCAGCACGCCCTATGCGAGCCGCCACTGAGTAGCAGCACATAATGGACAGCAACAGAGAAGTGAGGGAGAAGCACACAAGCGAGAGCTAAATAGAGTGTTGTGGAGAGAGAAGCACGGGAACAAGGGAGGGGAAACATGGAGCAAGGGGTGAGAGAAGCACATACGAAGATATCGCAACATGAAGTGCGGGGGAAGAGAAGCACATGAGGGAGGGATTCAGCTGGAAAACACGCGCACTCCCATGAAGTGCTTAAGCAGAAAGAAAACGTAGTTCCTTAAAAGTAAAAAGTGGAAGGAAACAGTAACATACACGGCAACATTTTGAAATAGGAAATAGAGAGAAAGCGAAAAGAAGTTGGGGAAATTTATTTTGCCTACTGACTAACATTGAAACAGAAGCAATTTTAGGTGGCAGACAGCTAAAAATAAAAAGGTATTTCTGGCTAACATTGAAACAGAAGCCATTTTAGGTGTCAGACAGCTAAAAAAAAAGGTATTTTGGGCTTTAAGAATCATGTGTTTCCTGTCTGAATCGGGTCTGCTGGCAGGTATGAAATAAAGAGTTTATGCTTCAGGGCAGGACAAACACAAGGTCATCAGCCCTGCCAAGTTCCACGCATCAGGGGTTAAAGTAATGCATTTTAGTGCGAGTGTCTACAACACGGCAATAAAATGTTAATGTACCTGCTACATGGTCCACAAGGCGCTTCAGGCAGCTCTTCAGAGTATGGCAAACAAATACAAAAATCTAGGGGCTTGCCCTATTAATCTCACCAAAACCTGGGCTAAGGTTACAGAAAACAGAAAACTGGAATAGTGTGGGAACTAATAATATCGCAACTACGGCTGTGAAAATATCAATGAATCACTGGCTCTGTATGTAACTTCACAAAACGTCAATTATTGTGACTTGTTCACAAGCAAAAACCATTTCTCCTGGTAAGGTGTGTGCACATTAAACGATAAAATTGTACACTGACATGACAAACAAGCATTGGCATAGCCAATAGGTCTCGCCTTTGGGACCTTATAAGTGTTTAGTTATCCAGCACAATATCCTTGTTGCAACAACATCAACTGTTGCATGGCTAAACACTTATAAGGTCCCAAAGGCGAGACCTATTGGCTATGCCAATGCTTGTTATACCTGTGTCCACTTTGAAGTGGAAAAAACTTCTGGAGTCTTCCCCCCACAGAAATGTCTGGAATTTTCTGTCTCCCTGCCTTGGTCCCAGGCTGTCTGCAGGCACAATTGGCTAGTGTGAAGTCCTTTGTGTGTAAGCTCCGGCTGTCTTTAAAGTGCAAGTGTGAAAGGTAACTGCTCTGCACCTCTCATCAAGTCAGGATGGCCCATCCTACCCAGACCCTCTATTCTGTAGCTGTCTAGGAGGAGTACACAAAAGCCAACTTCCAACTACACCTAGTCATGAGACAGAGGAAACAGGCTGCAGGCACCAAATGGTTAGGACAAGAAAATGCCAACTTTCTAAAAGTGACATTTTCAGAATTGTGACTTAAATCTGACTTTACCATTAAAGAGGGTTTTAAATTACAATTCCTCGGACACCAAACATGACATTCCTACCTGCTCTCAAACAAAAGTTATCACTTATTAAATGTAATAAGGTATCCCAATGTAATCCTATTGGAAAGGTAAGCCTTGCAATAGGAAAAAAACAAACTTGAGAGACATGTAAAAGTTCCAAGTGCATATCCAATTTTTTAAATACAACGCATCCTGCCCTATGGGTTGTTTAGGGCTTACCCTACGGGTGACATATATATTACAAAGGGAGGTTTAGGCCTGGCAAAAGGTTTATTTTGTCAGGCTGAAATGGCAGTTTAAAACTGCACACACTGGCTGCAATGGCCGATCTGAGATGGGGTTTAAAAAGGCTACTTCAGTGGGTGGCACAATAAATGCTGCAGGCCCATTAGTAACATTTAATTTACAGGCCCGGGGTACATGTAGTACCACTTTACTAGGACTTACAAGTAAATTAAATACTGCAATTGGGTATAAGCCAATTTTACCATGCTTAAATGAGAGAGCACAAACACTTTATCACAGTATAGCAGTGCTAAACTGCTCAGAGTCCTAAAAGCCAACAAAAACTGGTTCAGAAAACAGATGGGGTGAAGGCAAAAAGATTGGGGGTGACCCGACAGAGGGCTAGGTACAACAATCCTGAACTCACTTTGCTCAGTGGGGATCGCTGTCCCAGTGCAGGTTCTGCAGCTTGATTTTGGTTCATCAAGCATCCTCACCTAGCCCTGGCTGCGGTTATCCACTGCGGGCACCAACAGATGCACTCAAAGGAGGGCTCGCTGAAGTTAGTTTTAAAACAAGACTTAACTTCAAATCATTCGTAACATTGGGTTTTTTCTAGGCATTTCAATGAAGCACTACTGAGTTTTGAATTGACTTCAAAGGATCTAACAGATAGTTCACCAGCCAATTAAAATTGTCCTTGAAAAGAGCCATCCCACGGGCTATTTACCTATTAGATAGGGAACACTGCTTGACTGCATGAAATTTAAGTGAAAAAAGATCTTAGCTTACTCAGCCTCGGTCAATATGATGCAATCCTATATCAATTTCTCTTGAACACAAGGGTAGAATTATATTTTTGTTGAGAACAGTTAGATCACTATTACAAGCTTCAATAGGGGTCTGGTGGCCAAAACCCGAGACTGGCTGATTTGTCATCGCTGCAAGGGAGGTGTGTATAACCTTCATCGCATATTATTTACCCGAGATTAAAAACGCAGCCATGTAGGTTTTTATATCTAGAGTTTATGAAATGTGCAGTAAAATCATCAAGTGATGTCTACACATAAATATTGTCTCTTCTCAATCAACATATCGGTTACTGTATATTTACATTTTTAAAAAGCTTCAGTAAATATTTATTAATGTATAGTATAAAAATCTTTATTTCTCACTTTACTATTGTATTTTTAACGTCCTTGAAGGCTCTTATACATTTATGATAATGTATATCATGATAAATCTTTTTTTGTACTTTGTTGACCTCGGTCGAGGTCTATATAAATGACCGGATTGACTAAGTCTGACGCCTGGCTCCGCCACATACAACACACACTGCATTCTGCACCCTTACTGAATTGGCATGCATGAATATAGGTTTCATAAAGTACACTGTTACTAAAACAAAGTGTCTGTCCTAGGTCTGGCCAAACACCAGCGCCAACAAAAAATACCCAAGCAATGTGTTGGTCCTAGGTCTGGTCAAACACCAGCGCCAACAAAAAATACCCAAAGTGTCGGTCCTAGGTCTGGCCAAACACCAGCGCCAACAAAAATACCCAAAGTGTCGGTCCTAGGTCTGGCCAAACACCAGCACCAACAAAAATACCCAAAGTGTCGGTCCTAGGTCTGGCCAAATACCAGCACCAACAAAAATACCCAAAGTGTCGGTCCTAGGTCTGGCCAAACACCAGCACCAACAAAAATACCCAAAGTGTCGGTCCTAGGTCTAGCCAAACACCAGCGCCAACAAAAGAAAAACCAAATAAGTGGAAAACAGCCCAGTTTGGACAAACTGAAACCAACACCCAGCTCAAAAAGAGATCCCAGGACTCCTTAAGAAGTATAAAGAGATATGTAATTACTACAATGAAATACACTAATAATAGGTTGTTTGTACACAGTCATAGTGTACTACTGCCATTTCTGCATGCTGTAAGTAATAGATATTATTTTTACCCAGTTTATGGCGCTCATTTTACCAACCTCGAGGGCATGGAAGTCTGAGCCGCCCTTACCAGAATCGGAACTCCTGACATTCAGATCACTCAGCAGTGAACCTTCCTGCTCATTGAGCCACTGCCGGCTTACCTGGTTAGGAAAATATACCCAAGATGAGATATTACACCTCAAAAGTATTAACTTCGAAGGCGGGGCTTTCAATACTGATCATGGATTTGGACAGGTTCAATTAACTTTCATATTAAGTCAATTAATCATTTTCTAGAAATTTCACCTGACATTCAATTTTCGGGGCCTGCGGCAGGTGCTGTGCATAACTACGCTGTCAGATTGCCCTACATGTTTTCACAACTCACCTCTTTTAACTGCATTATAGGGCCTAAGTTTCAGCGCTCAATGTGTTGCAAAATTTGTTATTAATTTATTTATTTAACAATTTACGCATCAAGCCTTAGCATCTGGTGGTTCAGTGGATATTTGCTACCTTTGAGTCCATGTTTATAGGTTCAATTCCTGGCGGGTCCACACAGGCTTTCATCTTTTCGAGGATGATAACGTGAGTATCAATGGGCTGGGTAACAATAAACATCTGTTAACTGTCAATAGCGCCAAGAGTCACTTCGGAGTGGCCAACAGGTCTACAAATATGACAGTCTTATGAGTGACCTGCTTATTGCCGTAGTACCTGAGCAACCACAACATTAGTGACCAACAAGTTTCACAAAGTACAACTTACACAATTTACACATCCACAGACAACCACGTGTCTCTCCCTGGCCAGCTCTCGTCGTGCACCAGGACGCGACCCAACAAATACCAAAGCCTCCTGGAATGGATTAAAACAGGAAGAAACAAGAAAAAAATGAACTTAAGAGGAGAAGGCAATGAACTACCGACTGCTGACCTTGCATAGCTGTAATATACTGCAAGACAGCAGTGTTTTGATAAATTGGTAAATATTTCACATCTGTTTAACGTCAAGATTCGATTAAGAGGGCTGCTACTTTCAGATATACGGCCAAGAATGGAAACTTCAGCGCTCAAAAGAAATTCAAGTAGTCGAAGTATAGTTCAACGCTCAAATAAATATTCAGCACCGCCCCTACGCTTTGCTTTGGACTCCTTCCTGAAAGACCTCGGCATGGTGGCAGTTACCGAGAGTAGGGAAGTGGAGTTACGATTACTAGGGGAGAGAGGGATGGAATGACGAATGATGGGTTGCTTGACGTCACGAGGGACCACGTGGTGTCCAGAGAGTCGTAGTGGTGAAAGAATGTTCATGGTGGAAAGACAGAGACAAGCCTTTGAGTGAGAGTATTAAAGCTATCGCTATGCAGGTGGCAGAGTGTCGGAAAGGGTAATATGAGGAGGTGGGCAGGGTTTTGTAAGCAAGGGGGCAGAAGGGTGGGGGAGCAGAAGATGAGTGGGGGTCCATCAAGTGTGGAATATTCCAGCTGTAGAGAGATGTTTCTGTAGAGGATAAGGTCTAGACTGTGGCCTTTGTAGTGGGTGAGAGTTGAAAATTCACATTGCAGTTTGGGTTGCAGGTGTGTATTATAGTTTTGTTTGAATGTGCCCTGATTGGATGAAAGTTTAACATTGCGTCTTTTGAAACATGCGCGCGCGCCTCGCACGTCAGCAGGGGGAGGGGGGAGAGGAGGGAGCCTGCACGATTCACTTGCGGGAGCGAGCGGCGCCAGGAGCGATAATTGCTACCATATGGCGCCGCTCGCTCCCGCAAGTGAATCGCCAAACGTGCACGCGTTGCCATTGAAGGCAATGGAACGCGTGCACGTTTTAGGCTGAAAAGCCGAATCGAAGGCAAAAGGTCTTTTTGGCTATATAGCGCATGCGCGCTGCGTATGCGAGACCTAAAAACCACATTATTTTACACATAACAAAAAAAAGGGGAGGAAACAAAATACATATTCGTTGTACATCAAATGTATATGATTCGCATCTATCTTTCAGACATTTATAACACAATATGGCTGCAACTATTGTTTATCAACGGCAGTCCATATAGAAGGTTGTCCATTTAGGGTCTACACATGAGGGAACGTCCGGCCCTCATTAGCTTTGATCTGTGTAATTTATAAAATGGGCAGACTGTGAGGGGGTTGTCAGATTGCAAATAGCTAAGAAGACGGGGAGCGAAAAGACACTGGAGACAGCTAGGGCTTGGGCAGCATTAGTGGAATTGTTAAAACACCCGGAGAATGAGGGAGATGAGAACCCGGCAGAAGAAGCCCCAGCAGATGAAGGATGAGCCCTGCACCCTGATCTCCGCTAAATGACGAGTAAAGCAATTGGCATACAATCACTGTATCCCCTATCATTGTCAGGATATCAGTATTGGCCTATAATAGTATCTATTTGAACCAAGAGTAGGGCATCCCTAAGCCAGCTACATAGGGGTTTAGATATATGAGACACACCTGGGAGGGAGCTTAGGATGGGGGGAATAGTTGGGGTTAGTTTATAGGTTATAATACCGAGCAGTAAGTATACGGCTTGAAAGAAATGACTCTGTAGCACTAGGTTTAATCCGTTGGTAGCACCCTCTTAGGGGATAGTGGTAGCAGGGGTGCTGGACTATTGTAATGATGCACTAGAATACTGTTGACATGTATTTATAGTACACAGTAGCTCTCACATTGATGTAAGCAATGAATAATAAGACTGTAAACTGTTGAATATTTGAAATACCTATAAAAATTTGGTTAACATTTTTTTAAAAAAAAGCTTTGATCTGTGTACCACTCTCCTTAAGTTTGTTTACATTTCAAAAGCAGGACTCCTCCAGTTCAAGAAAGTCGACACATTTCGGCCCTCAATTAAGGCCTCTTCAGGACATAGGGCGACAAGAAAAAAACCTGCAAAGCAATGTAAGATACATTTGACATCCAGAGCGGGTGCCTTTCTTCTATAAAAGTGCACCCTAACACCAAGTCTCTCATTAAGACCCAGTGTTAACACCAACACACCCAGAGATTGTCAGAACTCCCATCGTCCGACGACCTTAAAATATCTGCAGATATATAGGAAGCGTTATTACATCTCTTTTAGTGCATGCGTGATCGCACTTAGCACACATGGCCTAACCTGGCCCTATTTTCATGGAAACATACAGGGCTCGAGTCGGGGTACCACGCGGGTGGACGGCGTCCCCCCACTTATTTTACCGGGTGGACGCCATCCCCCCTGCCCAAAAGCTGGCCGCATTGAGGGCTTCACGAGGAAATCAAAAAATCCCAGCACACCACCAAATAAAGCAAGAGAGGAAACGGCGCGCGCTCACAAGGGGCCCGGGTTTGGAATAGGAAGGAAGTGTGATGAGAACGCCGAGGTTTGCTGCTGGCAGCCTGCCCCCATCACCTTTCGTGACGTCACTTCCGGTCGTGACGTCACTTCCGGTGACACCACCTAACTTGGAGCGTCCCCCCACTTCTTTTTTTAGGACTTGTGCCCTGGAAACATACTATGAGCCGAGGTGTCTAAAAGTTACTATTATGAGGGTGAATCTGTGCAAGCGTCAGTGTCTGGGCAAAGCATGCACAAGTCTGGCCGGCAACACTCTAACTCAGATAGTGCTTGAATAGTAAAATTACTCATGAACTGGAATCACGGATACCGTTCACGACTAAATGCTGATCTGTAGTTCCACGGGCCACTCCCAGGTAATCAAATACCGTAATGCGATTTCAGGAAAGACTAGTGATGCATATTCTTGCGAAGAATACACGCAGGCAGGAATTAACAGGATGAAGTTTATTCTTCACGTAGAAACAGCACACCGGGGGCGGCGGACAGCGTAGTGGAACACAGCGCGTCAACGCCTCAACGACTTTTCTCAACTGACAGGCTATCAGCTGGCATTCTAGAATGCCAGCTGATATGTCACAACACAGAGTAGTGTGCGAGGGGGAACGGGTGCCCAGAGGGAGGGGAGGGGAGGGAACATTCTGGGCAGGGGATGCATTGCAACACATCTCCTTCTGGAGGAGAGAGGGAAAGGGGGAGAGCAGGGAGGAAGGGGGAGATGCATAGTAGTCAGACTATAGCGGCTATAACATTATGGCATTGCAGAGGTTGAACGAAGATATAACAGTAGCATACAGATTGCTAATAACATTCAAAATCCTTAAACCAACAAGGTTTAGCAATTGCACGTCCAGACCTGGTTGGGCTGAATTCACTATTTATATGGTGTACCAAATATGTGTCACAAGTATAGGGTTGACTAGTGGTGGCATGACTCTGAGCCTCCCTCAGATCAGTATCACTGTTCGCAGTACTCTCTTCTGGGATTACTTCTTGCACCTCCGCAGATGCAAGATCAACACCCTGTGGTTGTGGTTGGTTGTCCCCACCACTGTTGCCTATGTCAGAATCATAGTCAAAAACTCTTCCCCTGCTCATCTTTACATGTTCACAATCGTCACCATGCAATGGTGTAGAGTTTACCTCACTTAGGTCAGACATTCCATACCTCTTTTTCTTACCCATAGAGAGTGCAGAGAAGTGCCTGACTTTACCATCACTTAGCAATGCTGAATTGCAAAATATTTTTTGACTCTGCCCTTTTTCTATGAACCAAGTGCGTTTGACTCTAACCATATCGCCTACTTCAAGGGACACTGGTTTGCATTTGTGTTTTGAATCATGATGTTCTTTGCTCATTTCCTGTGAATGTACTAAGCTCTCTTTTACAGTCTCAGGGGACCATACAGCCCTTTTGGCTGTCTCCAGCCATCCAACATTGTCTTTACACATCGGTGTTCTTCCTCTCATTAAAACAAAAGGACTAGAGCCCGTGCATTCATTTGGAGTTACTCTGTAAGCCCACACCATTTTAAACAATTCATTTTTCCAGGCTAAACCATTATTGTTCGCCAACTGCACTATCCCCTTGATGACACGGTTGAACCGTTCTACCACGCCATTGCCGGCAGGGTGGGACACCGATGTCGTTTTGTGAGTAATTCCATTCCTTTCAATATACCTTTTGAAGTTTTCAGAAATGAACTGAGGCCCGTTGTCACTTAGGATGAACTTGGGTAAACCCTCCCTTGTGAAAATCTTGTCGAGGAATTTGATGATGCTGCCTGAGTCAGTTTTGTGGAGTATACCCACTTCGGGCCACTTGGAGAAGTGATCCACCACCACCACAATGTGCACCTGTTCATCCTGTTCTCTTATGGGTCCTACTATATCGATGCCTATTGTTTCCCAGGGCATATTCGGGCTGGACAAGGGGTGTAACATGGGCCTGAAAGGCACCTGTGACTTATTAGAGTTCTCACATTGCATACAATTCCTCACCTTTCTTTCAATGGCAATGTCACATCCCGGCCACCAATACCACAGCTTGACCCTGCATTTAGTTTTGTTGATTCCTAAGTGCCCTTCGTGGCAGATCTATAAGATTCTACTTCTTAAGGTTTCGGGGGGTACCACTTTGCCTTGTCTTAAAATTAGGCCTCCTTCTAATGACAGTTAATTTCTGAGTTCCCAAAAGGTTCTGAGTTCCTTACATACTTTATTCTTCTCTGGCCACCCACCAAGTATCATATTGCCTAATTCTTGCAACACGATGTCACCGTCTTGTGCTTTCATCCACTCATCCTTTGAAATCCCAGGGAACTCTTCGATGATATTGGCCACACAAAATTCCTTGCCCATGTTTGCTACACACTCATTCATGGGGAGGGGCAAGCGGCTCAGGAAATCCGCAACCACATTCTTAGTACCCGGAACATACTGCACATCGTAATTGAAATCCAATTGTCTCACCGACATGCGAGCCAGTCTGGGTGAGGCTGCATACAACCCTTTAGTGGTTAACACTTTAGTAAGTGGCTTGTGATTGCCACACAGTAAAACTTTCTTGCCCCAGACAAATTGGCGAAAATGCTCCAGACCCCACACACATGCAAGAGCCTCATGCTCGATAACGGAGTATTTCTCCTCAGTGGGGGTCAAAGAGCACGAAGCAAATGCAATGGTGACCTCCTTACCACATATCTTCCTCTGGGTGAGTACCGCCCCAATGTCCTTCCCGCTAGCATCCGTAGTGACTATGCTAGGTAGGTTGGGGTCGAAACCTTGTAAGGCAGGGGCATTGCAAACATCTTCTTTAAGAGAGGCAAAACATTTCTGACACTCAGGATTCCACTCAAATTTGTTCTTAAGTTTTAACAGTTGTCTGATTTCATACGTTTTGGTTGAAAAATTCTTCACAAATTTGGAATAAAATTCTACCAACCCCAAGAATGCACGCACCTCTTCTTTGTTCTTAGGCACACTAGCCTCTCTTATGGCTCCCAACAGTTCCGTTTTTGGTTTGATACCCTCTTGTGTGATTTCGTGCCCTAAGTATGTCACCTGTGTTTGTGCGAATTTACATTTGTTATAATCATCTGTCAGATCTTTTTCTTGCAATATGTGCAATACCTTACATAAATTACGGTCGTGCTCCTCTTTGCTTTTACCCATCACCAAAATGTCATCTTGAAAGATGAGCAGATCCTCCAAGCCTTTAAATAATACATGCATGAGCCTTTGAAACATTGCAGCTGCTGATGCTAGTCCAAAGGGAACACTTTTAAATCTGTAACACCCGAAAGGTATTATGAATGTTGTAAGTGCTCTGCTATCTGGGTGTAAGGATACCTGGTGGTAGGCTGCAGTAAGGTCAATGGTGGAGAACCACCGCATGTTTTTTGTGTGTGCCAACATCTCACTGATCTTGGGTAGGGGATGTTGATCCACTTGGATGTTCTGATTGAGGTCACGCAAATCGATGCATAGTCTTAATTTTCCATTGGCCTTTCTTACTGCAACCAATGGCGCAACCCATTCAGAGGATTCAGTGGGCTCTATTACCCCATCTTTGTGCAAAGTTTCTAGTTGTGCTCTTACTTCATCCTTCAATGCAAAGGGAATGTTCCTTACTTTGTGTATGCATGGTTTAGCAATGGCCTTGAGTTGTATTCTATGCTTAAACCCTTTTAATTTTCCAATGCGTCCGTTAAAAATGTCAGGGAATTTCTTGGACATGAGAATACCTGTGTTATCTTCTGCCTGTGTAAGTAGTACTGGTTCAGGGCTGTTGGGATCCAGAGTGATACCTAACTTTCCTTGATCCCTCCACCCCAACACTGAGGGACTTGTGGCCGAAACATACAACTTGCTTAAGGTGTCTCTATTTTTAAAAGCAAATTTCAATTTCCTGTAACCCAACATTTCGATGGGTTCCCCCGTGAACGTTTTTAAAGCAACATCCGATTGGGTTAATTCATGGCCCAAGGTATGTATGAACTTTTCATTCCACACGTCCTTATTGACTATGGTATATGGCGAACCTGAGTCTGCCACTATTTCTATGCCAACGCCCCATATAGACATATTGCATATGGGTTCCTTTCTTTTCTTGTCAACTGTGTCTATGTTAAGTACCTGAGTTTCAACAACATTGAGAACATACATGTCAATATCAGAGTCATTGGAAGAGTCAGAATCATAGTCCTGGGAACAAGGTAGGACAATAAAGCTTCATATGCCTGAACTCAGAATGTTAAAATGCATCTTTTAGTGAGGGTGATATTTACATTCTGTATTTGAAAATACCACTTTTAGAAAGTAGGTATTTTCTTCCTTAGCCATCCAGTATGTCTCTGCTAGGATGTGTATTGACTGTCTGGCTTTGGAGTGACAGGGGCTGGGGAGGTACAGTGGCTCCAGAGAGTTTGGATGAGTCAGGGCTGGGGTGAATAGACCTGGGCTGCATTTAGAGTAGGGGGAGGAGATTTCCTTTCACCTGAATGGGCCTGGTCTGCCAAGGACAATGCTGTCTCCTCCTTCTGCCAGGAAGCTGCACCAGAGAGGACAGAACTAATTTGACTGAGCACAGGACTTCTCTGCCATCAGAGAACAAAGGATTTTGCTGTATAAATATTGGGGCCCAGATCACAGACTTTTAGATAGTCTCTGGGAAATCAAGAGGAACCTTTAGGAGAAGAGCTGGAGAAACTGAGGAGGAATACTGCCCCTGTGCTGTTTGCTGTCTGGGGTTGGCCTGCAGTGGCTACTTTCTGCCAAGGAAAGGGAAAAGGACTTTGCTGTTTGCTGTGTCCCCTGCTTGAGGAAGATCTCCAAGGGCTTGAAACTGAGCTTGCCTCCTGTTCTGAAGTCTCAGGGACACAAAGACTTCACTACCAGCTCCCCTGAACTTCCTTGCTTGGAGTTATGACTTGCTAAGAGGTGCCTGCTGTTGTTTTGGACCTCTGGAGGCTGTTTGCCACTGGGAGCTGGAAAAATACCGCAACTTCAAGAAGTGTGACACATCCGCACCTGTTTCCGACGCATCGCCGAAGAAACTATCGCAGCGCCTACCCGCGGCTCGAGAAATCGCCGCACACTGTATCGAGTGCACCGAGCTCCGAAGTCCGAGATCACCGCATCGATTCCGACGCAAGCCTTGCTGTGCGGCTGCAAGAACCCATGCATCATCCTGGATCGTCGCATCACATCGAGGTGCCAGGTCTGTCGCATCATTGGGGGACACAGTAAGAAACCGACGCATCACCTCCTCTCCGGTAAGGAACCGATGCATCACCTCCCCTGTGCAGCAGTAAGGAACCGATGCATCACCTCCCCGGAGCAAGGCACCGACGCATCACCTTCCCTGAGTGTAAGGAACCGACGCATCACCTTCCCTGCGACCCTTTTTGTTTATGTGCATGACACATCCAAGGTACTTTGTGTGAAAAATGTCGCATCTGCAATTTGCTTTGAACTGAACTACTTCTACCATTTGTAAGTCATATTTTTATTACTGTGTAACGTTTTGCCAACAAGAATGGGACTCAGTGCACATAAGGTTCCTTTATATATGTTTATTGTGCACTTTAACAACTCTTCTAAATGTTCTTTTCTTTTATTGTCTCCTTTTACATAGGGCCTTCTGAGTAGTCCCTTCGAGAAGTCTTCCTGGCCACTGTCGTCCTTCGGACAAAAGAAAGGCTCAGGTAAGTGTTTTATTATAGTGACTTATTTCTTCTTTGTTTAAGCAAGGGAGGGAGTAAGGGATATACAAAAAAAAAGAATTATCACACCCGATTTCACCCGTGTCAAGGCATGAAGTGAAGAGAGGAAGAGCAGCAATGAGTAATAAATAAAAAAAAACAACTAAGGAACGAATATTCTTTTATGTTTTTCCCTTGTTAATTTTATTCTTTCCCACTCCTCCCTCTCCAACCCCTCAATTATTGTCTGATTTCTTTCCCTTTTAAATAACCCCGTAAGTGCTCACGCACCTGGGAGAGCCACGTCCCTCCGGGGCCATTGCGGGGTGCTTCTCGTATATTCTCTTATGCTGAGTCTCCGGTTTCTTCGGGTCTCTTGACCGCGGCCGGAATCGCTGCACTTTCACAGCTGAAGTTGCTTCAGTCTCTGGGCTCCGTTGGGTCTCCAGTTTCGGTCGTCGTCTCCTCTTTTGGTTCCTGGTCCTCCAAGTGGTCATCCGTCAACGCCTCTTCTTCCTCCGATGGTTTGTTTTTTCTCAACTCGCCCCCTGGCGTACGTAGATGGCCCGTATATATCGTTTGACCCCTGACGTCAGCGTTCTCAGTTCCTCGTGGATTCAGCTTAAAGGGACCGTCTCTTAGAAAATCCTCCTCGGTCTCCAGCTGATGGGTGTTACGCCGCATAACGGGTAGGGGCTGTGAATAAAGGAGGGGAGATATGCATGAGGGAAACAGATCTTCTCTCTCGTCATCTTCTACTCCCTCGATTGGGTTAGGTACTTCCTGACATACTGTATTGTGGATTTTTGTCATTTTGGTCTTGTTTGGTTTATATAAAGATTACTTATTTTTCTAAACTGGTGTGGTGTCCATTTGTAGTGTTTTCACTGTATTACTGTATGTGTTCACAAATGCTTTACACACTGCCTCTGAGATAAGCCTGTCTGCTCGTGCCAAGCTACCAAGGAGGTGAGCAGGGGTTATTTTAGAAGTATATCCCCCTTACCCTGACTAGAAGCAAGGGTCCCTATTTGGACAAAGGTATCTACCTCTGCCAACTCAAGACCCCCATTTCTATCAGACACCAGTGATCCACTAGTGAATTGCTTCAAGTCCGTTCTCCGTGACCTCAACCTGACCCAAGCCTGCAACAGTCCTACTCATATTAAAGGGGCTATCTTAGACTTAATTATAGCCAAGGAAAACACCATCCTATTGGATTCTATCTCAACCTGCAACTGGACTGACCACCACTGCATCACCTTGCTGAAAAAGCAACCATCCTCAAGGGCCAGCCCCTGAAAACATTGGGTTAGGAACACCCTCAGTCTCAATCCAGACATGATATCCGCCACTAGCCACTATCTCTTGTCTCCTCCTCAACATGGTTGATGCTCAAGACCTCACTAAGCACTATTTTAGTTCTGTGCCCAACGTCATGGACTCCAATGCCCCCAAACAATTAAAGAGTCCTGATAAGAAGATCTAATCCCTGGTTCAACTGTAGCCTTAACGAGGAGCACAGTGTCCTTAGAATGTCAGAAAGAGCTCAGAGACTAACCCCCTCTCTGTCGAACCTTAAACTTTTGCGGAAAAAAGAAGAATCTACAATAGGCGCATCAGAAGTGCCAAATCATCTTATTTCCACCAGCAAATGGACATGGCCATCAACCGTCCCAAAAAAATCTTTGAATTGGTTAAACAACAAACTAATGGAAAATTCAATTCCTCCATGTCAGACACTACAACATTACCTAATTGTCAAATATTTTCCTCCTCCTTTTTTGAGAAAACCAAGTCAACTAACCCTGTTCTCCACATTGCTGTGAATTCCTTAATGACTGAAACTCCACCACAGCGCACCTCCATCTCGCAGGACATTTGTCCTGGCAACCATATCTTTAAACCTAAAAACAATGCCCTGTGGTCCATCTTTCAGACATTTGATGACTCTGACATCTTAAAACTACAGGCTTCCACAACATTTTCCAACCATTTCAACGACCCTCTCCCCTCCAAATTCCTAAATGAGACTTCAAACCTCCTGATACCCTTATGGACCAGAATTATCAGCCTCTCTTATTCAAGGCTCCATGCCTGACTGTCTAAAAAGTGGTCAAGTCACCCCTATCTGAAAAAAGCCTGACGCTGACCTCTCTGATCCCAACAATTTCCACCCCATTTCTAGCATCCCAACCTTAGCCAAACTCCTGGAAAAATGTGTTAATCAACAGTTCTACAATCACATTGCCCAGCACCAACTCCTCAAACACTGCCAATCTGGTTTCAGACCAGGTCACATTACTGAACTGTCATGGTCCACATTCTCGACGACGCTTTACGCTTAGTCGATCAAAACGAATTCTGTCTTTTAATCCTACTTGACCTATCAGCAGCATTTGACACGTTCAAACATGAAGCTCTCCTGCACCTCTTAGAACATAATATGGGTCTTTCTGGTACTGTCTTAAAATGGTACTGCTCATTCCTATAAAACAGATCTCAAAGAGCTCTAATCAATCACGCCATATCCGATCAAGCTCCTGTCACGATCGGTGTACCCCAAGGTACTTCACTTTCCCCCACCCTGTTCAATCTTTACATGGAACCCCTGACCGAAATCGTCAATCTCTCTAACATCTCCTCCCATATGTACGCTGATGATATGCAACTCTACATGAAGATTGCCTCTCTTGATGACATCAGCACCCTCAATAACATCCTGATTAAAACTCAACACTGGCTAGCTCTTAACCACCTCAAACTTACCACCTTCAAACCCAAATTACTATTAATCTCTCCACCCAACTCCACCTCAAACATTAAAGTACCTTGAACTGTACCACACATATCATTGAATCAGCAAAATCCCTAGGAATAACACTGGAAACAACCTCTCCATGCTGAATCACATCAGCACCACAATCAGAGGGGCTAATTACCATCTCCATGCTTTAAGAAAACTAAAGCCCTTCCTGCCCAATGCAGATTTCAAAGTGGTGGTTCAAGCACTCATGATCTCCAAACTAGACAATGGGAATGCTATGCTCGTTGGCCTACCGAAAATAATCCTAGCACCGCTGAGGGCTACCCTCAATGCGGCTTCATGGCTCATCACAGGCACAAAGAAAAATGATCACATCTCCCTTGCCCTCCATTCTTTCAACTGGCTACCTTATAAGTTAAGGATCCACCTAAAAATAGCCTGCACAACATACAAAGCCATCCACCCCAACACTCCTCGCTACCTGGCTCAGAAATTGGTTCTATCTGGATGGAACAGATCTTCTCATAGTACAAGCTCCCTACTACTGACACCCCAACATTTTCACAAAAAGAAAACTTACAAGAGAACTTTCTCCAGAATTGCCACAAAAATCTGGAACTCTCTTCCACCAGAGACCAGGAACAACCCTTCATTCACTTTTTTTGTTTTGATATATTTTTTATTATTTTGGCGAACTCGTGCATTTGTTTATGAAAAAATTCACAAGATGATAGCCTATGTATGTGCGTGCATCATGACAGATTAGTGGTCATATTGGAATAGTTTTTTCACAAATAAAATGAAAATTCTATTTAAGATGATTGCCGTTGAATGCACGCATGTTGTGATGCAGCAATCACAAGTTTGGAATTTTTCTTTTGATAATGACAATGCAAATAAGCAAGGCAATAACTCAGCAATCACCTGTTGGAGATGAGAGCAGCTGCCTGTATTAATGCTTGCTCGACATTTGGGGTGCTTTACACTTAAGCCTTCTTTACTGTTTTTTCCACAGTAGGTATCCAGGTAAAATTTGCGTCCTTTTTTCCCACTTCTTTGGGATGCTAAAGACACCGAGGTTTTGTGGATTCCGTTGGAGAAAACTGAGAAAATAACCAAAATATAGCACAATTGGAGGTTTGTTTGGAAAAATATGAAAATGTTCTGTGCATGAAAGCATATTTGTTTTTCTAAAAATGGCAACAACAAAATGTGTTCTGTGTTAAGACAGCTATCTTCCCAGCTTTCAGGAACAATCAGAGTTGTAAAAGAAACCACATTATTACCACAATGTTTGCCTTTTTCTAACTGGTAGTCCAGTTTTCCTATTGTATGTAGTTTCAACCTACTTTTAGTTTGTGGGGGAAACAGGAGGGAAACCTATGGGTGAACCCAGAAAGCTATACATTTCTCAAAACTAGACAAAATTCTGAATTCAGCCAAAGGTCATTTGTTTAGATTGCTTGTTGTTTTTCAAAAGAACCTAACTGTTAAAATAAAAAAACGAATGAATATAGGCAGGAAAAAAGGGAAATAGGTGGCAATGCTCGTGCATCATTTTTTGTCCCTAAGGCAAATTTAAAAGAGGAACATACCGTTATATTTGCCAGATACTTCTTGTCACAGAGATATATTGTGTTTGTTGGTTGTCCAAAACCATGTGACGTGTATCAAAAAAGAGGGGGGGACTAGAAGCTGATTATGGTCCAGTACCCGTGCTCCCAATATTAGTCTCAATTCAAACGAGGGTAACTGTTCCAGGGGTGGGCGCAGTAGTCACCCACAGCGAAGGGAAGGAAGGAAAATCAAAAGGTAAAGGCCTAGGTCTACACCCCACAGGCTAGAGGCAAGAGCAAGTCTTGTCTCTTGATGCCCTCACACACCCCGAAGGATGTCATGCTTCATCATCGGGCGGTTGCTCCTCGTCGGGCCGGCGCTGCAATGCCCTATGGGTCCCCCGGAGGGTCGCTTTGGCGGAGATCTTTTTGTAATACTGCCGTATGATGAGTGCGGGTGTGAGATAGGTGGTTCTTGAGAAAACAAGTGCGTGAATGGTAAAACTAGCTAAGGGATACCCGAATTAATTGAGTTTAATATGCTGGTTCCCTTGCCAGGTTAAAAAACCCGTAGGTCGTGTGTTACTGGTGAGGCATGATGTGCTGCAGTAACTTTAGGCCGACATGTTTCGCACTGTCAAAGTGGTCAGAACGATCCTTGGCGCTTCTTCAGGAACAATGAAGTAGGTTAAAAGTGGGTCAGAAAGAGACGGTTAGTGGGTCAAGAACCCTGCTCAGAAAGGAGCGGACCACCCTTGTGAACAACTACATATATGCAGGCCGACGTGTTAAGGGGTAGGTGCTGGCAATCAATGCACCTGATGGCAACTCCTGTTACGGTGGGGCGATAACACGTGCTAGCCTATGGAGCGACTAATTACTCCTTACTAGGTTGCAACAGGAGCGGCCAACCAACAGAGCTTTAGCCACTTTGTAGTTGTTCACAAGGGTGGTCCGCTCCTTTCTGAGCAGGGTTCTTGACCCACTCATGGTCTCACTTTGAATGTTTTCTCAAGAACCCACTATCTCACACCTGCACTCATCATACGGCGGTATTACAAAAAGATCTCCGCCAAAGCGACCCTCCGGGGGACCCGTAGGGCATTGCAGCGCCGGTCCGATGAGGAGCAACCACCCGATGATGAAGCATGACATCCTTCGGGTGTGTGAGGGCATCAAGAGACAAGACTTGCTCTTGCCTCTAGCCTGTGGGGTGTAGACCTAGGCCTTTACCTTTTGATTTTCCTTCCTTACCTCTGCTGTGGTTGACTACTGCGCCCACCCCTGGAACAGTTACCCTCGTTTGAACAAAAACATGTGACACCAAGGGCCAACAACTGAGCTGCAGCTTATAATGATTTTTCACTGTGTACCAACCATGGAGAAATTCATGTAGTAATATCGAATAAATAAAAAATAAGTATGAAGGAAACATAGGTACTTTTGAAATGTGCATAAGATATTCAGTTTTAAAATAGGGGTTATTTTATACACCTCTGGATTTTGCGTTGCCCATACTATTGTGATTCAGGGGGCTTTTTACCAAATGTGTTCTTTCTTGCACATTGGCTTACATTCGAAAGCCAAAATGGAAAGAAATCCAATTAGTAATAACAAATGTTCTATTATTCTGTATTCCCACACTTTTCTTGATAAAAACGATACCCTGATCATGTGGCTTGACCTACAGCCTGCAAAAGGTAAGGCAAAAGAAAGACTTTAGCAGTGCGGGGTGTCCTGCTGTCAGGACGGACCTGCCCCAATCCATTTTAAAAAAAAAAAAACATATCTCTGGCATCCAGTGGGATTTCTGCTCCTCTGGGGACAGATTGGGGATAAATCCCTAAAACTGCCCCCAGGGGGCAGAAAGACGGTTGGGTCTGTTATGGGGTGAGGGCATGGCACAATACCTCAACGGGCTGGCCATACATTCTTTTTTTGACCATTTGTTCCTGTTGTCTTGTGGACACAAAGACAGTAATGCCTCTTTTAGAGTGCTAGCATGGCTTGATATCAGGGTGGGAATCCCCAACCCCTTCTCTTTTATATTGTTTGCCCTGAATTCCAGTGGGTTTTCTATCCTAGGGGTAGATTGGACATAAGCACCTCCTATATGCCCTCAGGGAGGTAAGGGGGTGGTAGAAAAGCTGCATTGCCTTTTTGGGGTGGGGACATGATCCGATGTCAGGGTGGACCAGCCCCACTGCTTTTTGTTTGGCCTATGAATTGCTCGTCCAGTTGGCTTTCATTTCCCCTGGAAAGCAGATTGGAGTTAAACACCTCCTATCTGCCCCCTGGGAGGCATAAAGACTGTATTGCCCTTTTTTTGGGGTGGAGGCATCGCCTGATGCCAAGGTGGACAACCCACCCTTTGCTTTTAAGACAATTATCCTCTTTTATCTATTGGGCTTTCTGCTACCCAGTGGGACAGACTCGGGGTAAGCACCCCCTATCTTACTCGCAAAGGGCAGAAACCTGTTCACCTATTCTTGGGGTGGGGAATGTGTTGGGTTCTGTGTATCTTTATAATTAAGTCTATGTATCTTTAAGTTTCAGTGTTTACCTTTGAATGTTAGCACATGCCACCATTACCACTGTTCCATACTAGAATGGTGGCATGTGGAATGGTCAGAACAGCAGTTGTACTTTGCTGTCGCTCTGGCCGGTCGTTTACCCTGAACATCTCTTGTTACAAATAAAGGGATTTAACTTACCAGACCAAGCTTCCACTTCCTTTCACTGGCGACGACTGGATTTGGACCCTGGACCGGCGAAGAGCATCTTTATTTTCCGAGGAGACCCTTGCTGCGAACTATTGATTGTCTCCGTTTTGACAACCACCGTTTTTCCTTTGATGTTGGAATCCTTCCTGTTGCCGTTTGGGAGCACACTCCGGTAGGATCTTCCTGTTTCTTCTTTCTTCTTTTTGGCAATATTGCCTGGTTGCAGTCCTGTTTGCAGTCGCGCGCAGTCTCACGCTCAGGAGCTCGTGGGTGCGTTTTGTTTTTAACGATTTTGTCACCGTGTGTGCAGTTGTGAGAACTTTACTGTGTATCCTGTGCAGCTGCCTGCCCTGCCTGACGCCGTCTCTATGCTACGTTGTCACGTAGCTGGTGGCCATTTTCCACATTGTTTCTGGTGTTTCCTAGCAACTGGACAAGAGAAGCTAGTGCTCGTGCACTATCTACCTGCCTTGCCTGACGCCGTCTCTACGCTACGTTGCCACGTAGCTGGCGGCCATTTTGCAAAGTATTGCTTCCGTTCCCTAGCAACTGGCCCGGCTTTTATGGACATCGTGTTTACGTTTCCTCTCACTTGCGCACAGCTGAATTAAAGATCGCTGATGCGCACAGCTTTAAATAGACCTTCCAACCTGTTTTCAATTTCGCACAGTTTTTCAAGGTCTCTGTGCTCCCACGGCTTCATGGTGTTTGTGCATAACTCGCTGATGCACACAGCTTATCCTTCTATTTATGTTGCATTGTGTCTTTTGCTAATATAAACGCGCTCTTCAAGTTCTGAATTTCACGCCATCAGCTGAGTGCGCATCACGGTGATGCGCTCACCTATTTCAGGACATTTATTACAAATTGCAACCATAGTTCTTCTTACATTCCAGTGCACTTCGGTGATGTGCACACCTCGCCACATCAATACTATTTAGTAGTTATATTGTTGACCATTTTATTCACTAACAGTAGTGTGTCACTGTTATAGTTTTGAACTTTTGTGTACCATATTGTCAAAATGCAACAATCTGTACTTCCGCCTTCCCCCTTCCTCGCCACTCCTGGAAATCCTCCTGTAGAATGGGAATTGTGGTTAGAAGGTTTTGAGGCTTATCTAGAAGCCATTGAAGCAGAAGTTTTTACACAAAAGAAAAAATTTGCCTTACTGCGTCACTCTTTGGGTACAGAAGGGAGGAACGTTTTAAAACATTTGCCTCCTGCTGTAATCATGGGTGAAGGTGATGCTATTGATGAATATGCTTCAGCCATAAAGATGTTGGACTCCAGATTTTAAAAAAGCGTAACATCATTATGGAGAGGCACAAGTTTGATATGAGAAAACAGTTACCTGGTGAATCTGTCGAAGCTTTTGTAAGCAACCTAAGAGTCTTAGCGTCTACTTGCGATTACAAAACTTTTCACGATGAAATGTTGAGAGATCAGTTAGTTGAAAAAACTAATAGTAAAAAATTCAAGAGAAATTGTTAACTACACATGACTTAACCTTGGATAAAGCATTAGAGATAGCTAAAAACATAGAATCTACAGCAATGTATATGGACCAAATGGCTTTGGATACTAAGGTACATGCCCTTGCTGTTGACAAGGTTTTTTTATCAAGAAAGATACTAAGTATGACAAACAACGCAAACCATTTGAGTGTTACAGGTGTGGTAGCAGGAGTCATTTGGGAAATGCTCCTTTTTGTCCTGTTTTGGATAAGTTCTGTGTCAAATGCAAAAAGAAAGGTCATTTTTCGAAGGTTTGCAAATCTAAACCCACCAATTCCAATTTTAAACCTTCTACCAAAAAAGTTCTTTCTATTGAAGCCAAATCTGAAGTAGATCCTGATTCTGATAGTGAGGATGGTAATGAAATCATGATGTTATCTATTGCTGATGAAGTATTTGTCAAAGAATCCCAAAACATTTTGAGTACACCTCCCAATCCTAGCCTTCCTGAAAATGTTTCTCAAATATTGAAACTCCAACCTGCCAGTGTAAAGCGGTCTTACTGCCAAGTTGGGGTTAATGGTAATCACATTTCCATGATGGCTGACTCAGGTTCTTTCTTCACGTTAATCTGTCCTGAGGAGTGGAGCAAATTAACTGATATCCCCTTGAGAAAGTCTCTAGTCAAACCTGTAGCATATGGTGGCAAACCTGTTCAAGTTTTTGGTGAATTTGATTGTACTTTAATGTTTAAAGAGCATGCGACTCCAGCTACTATCTACATGGCTGAAGATGGATCTTCACTTCTTGGCTGGTTGGATCAAAAGAATTTGGGAATCATTTTGGATCCTAACAGTCCTGAACAGGTTCTCCTCAGGGATCATTTTACACCTGTTTGCACTATAGATGCCCATGATTGGAAAACATCTTGTCCAACCAGTTGTGCACAAGTCCAGACGAGTTCCTTTGGCCATGAGGAAGGAATTATCCCAAGAACTTGAATCTCTTTGCAATCAAGGCATCATTGAGTCCATAGAGAGCTCCGAATGGCTTTCTCCCGTAGTTTTAGCCAGAAAACCCAATGGAACTCTTAGGATG
This sequence comes from Calotriton arnoldi, assembly GCA_963921515.1. NCBI lineage: Eukaryota > Metazoa > Chordata > Amphibia > Caudata > Salamandridae > Calotriton > Calotriton arnoldi. The sequence goes on along the minus strand of CAWUFW010001147.1, from coordinate 2,005,962 downwards.
TGTATAGTCTTGAGAGACCTAAATGACAAAATATGGGTGGATAGGCATCCCCTTCCCAACATCACAGAAATGTTGAGTTCCCTCAAGGATGCTAAGGTATTCACTACCTTAGCTATGTCATCAGCATATCACAAAATCACTCTAAAAAAAGACTGTCGCCACCTCACTTCTTTTGTCACTCCTGCTGGTGCATATAGGTTCAAAAGGATGCCTTTCGGTTTGGCGTCACCTTCGGCTGTATTTCAAAGAGTAATGGAATCCATGTTTTCCAAGGTACCAAATGTAAAGTGTTTTCAGGACGACATATTGGTTTATGGTAAAGACATAGAGTCTCATGACAAGACTTTAGCTATTGTGTTATCCATTTTAACTGACCGTGGCGCAACCTTAAAAGCAGAGAAATGCAAATTTGCCGTTAAAGAAGTAAATTACCTTGGTTACAAGCTATCAGCTAAAGGAGTGGAACCTAAGGAAGATTTGGGGGCGGATTCCGATCTCGGTCGGAGGCGCACCCAATACCATTCGGTCGGGAAAAAAGCCATGTGAAAGCCTGTTTCCCGACCGATCCGCACATCATTCCGAACGAGCAAGTACGATGCGCACAACAGCATAGAATCCGGCCGAGTCGTACTCACCCAATCCAGGTCCTGTTCTCCGACCGAGGCGAATCCGGAAACGCCGAATCGAGTCGCACGGAAGGGAAAATGCAGCCCAGTCCGGCCGGACAAGTACGATGCGCTTTCCGTACGCGCCGAACCCGTCGCTACGTCCGGCACGTCAAAGCTTCCGGGAGAGGCGCACATAAGCTCCGATTCGCGCCACAACACGATCCACGGCTACGAGGCGAACACGCCAGCGACGAGGACGAGGCGAAGCAACGAGAAAGACGAACGAGGCGAACCAACCATGAATCCCTTCGTTCCGATCCTACCATTATTCTACATTTACTACCGGAACAGGCACGGAAGCGTACGGCGCAGAAGGTAAGTCAGACACCAACCACAAAAACATACAACACGTACACAACACATCACACACACACAGAGGGATGCAGAATTTACTTACACCAGCAACAGCAGCACCATAGGGGCGGGATGCCCATCACCAATGCCACATATGCACACAGGGGCCTGGATGCGCACCACCACTACCACCCCTACCCAGGGTGGGCTGGATGCCCACCACTACTACCACCCTTACCCAGGGGGTGCCAGATGCCCACCACTACTACCACCCTTACCCAGGGGGGGCTGGATTCCCACCACCACTACCACCCCTACCCAGGGGGGGCTGGATGCCCACCACTACTACCACCCTTACCCAGGGGGTGCCAGATGCCCACCACTACTACCACCCTTACCCAGGGGGGGCTGGATGCCCACCACTACTACCACCCTTACCCAGGGGGTGCCAGATGCCCACCACTACCACCACCCTTAGCCATGGGGGTGCCAGATGCCCACCACTACTACCACCCTTAGCCAGGGGCTGGATGCCTACCACTACCACCACCCTTAGCCATGGGGGTGCCAGATGCCTACCACTACTACCACCCTTAGCCAGGGGGGCTGGATGCCCACCACTACTACCACCCTTACCCAGGGGTGGCTGAATGCCCACCACTACTACCACCCTTACCCAGGGGGGGCTGGATGCCCACCACTACTACCACCCTCACCCAGGGGTGCCAGATGCCTACCACTACTACCACCCTTAGCCAGGGGCTGGATGCCCACCACTACTACCACCCTTACCCAGGGGGCTGGATGCCCACCACTACTACCACCCTTACCCAGGGGGCTGAATGCCCACCACTACTACCACCCTTACCCAGGGGTGCCAGATGCCCACCACTACTACCACCCTTACCCAGGGGTGCCAGATGCCCACCACTATTATCACCCTTACCCAGGGGGGGCTGGATGCCCACCACTACTACCACCCTTACCCAGGGGGTGCCAGATGCCTACCACTACCACCACCCTTAGCCATGGGGGTGCCAGATGCCTACCACTACTACCACCCTTAGCCAGGGGGGGCTGGATGCCCACCACTACTACCACCCTTACCCAGGGGGGCTGGATGCCCACCACTTCTACCACCCTTACCCAGGGGGGCTGGATGCCCACCACTACTACCACCCTCACCCAGGGGTGCCAGATGCCTACCACTACTACCACCCTTAGCCAGGGGGCTGGATGCCCACCACTACTACCACCCTTACCCAGGGGGGCTGGATGCCCACCACTACTACCACCCTTACCAAGGGGGCTGGATGCCCACCACTACTACCACCCTTACCCAGGGGTGCCAGATGCCCACCACTACTACCACCCTTACCCAGGGGTGCCAGATGCCCACCACTATTACCACCCTTAGCCATGGGGGTGCCAGATGCCCACCACTACTACCATCCTTACCCAGGGGGGCTGGATGCCCACCACTACTACCACCCTTACCCAGGGGGTGCCAGATGCCTACCACTACTACCACCCTTAGCCAGGGGGTGCTGGATGCCCACCACTACTACCGCCCTTACCCAGGGGGGTCTGGATGCCTACTACTACTACCACCCTTAGCCAGGGGGGCTGGATGCCCACCACTACTACCACCCTTATCCAGGGGGGGCTGGATGCCCACCACTACTACCACCCTTACCCAGGGGGGGCCAGATGCCCACCACTACTACCATCCTTAGCCATGGGGGTGCCAGATGCCCACCACTACTACCACCCTTACCCAGGGGGGGCTGGATGCCCACCACTACTACCACCCTTACCCAGGGGGTGCCGGATGCCCACCACTACTACCACCCTTACCCAGGGGGTGCCAGATGCCCACCACTACTACCACCCTTACCCAGGGGTGGCTGGATGCCCACCACTACTACCACCCTTACCCAGGGGGGGCTGGATGCCCACCACTACTACCACCCTCACCCAGGGGGTGCCAGATGCCTACCACTACTACCACCCTTAGCCAGGGGGGCTGGATGCCCACCACTACTACCACCCTTACCCAGGGGGGCTGGATGCCCACCACTACTACCACCCTTACCCAGGAGGGGCTGAATGCCCACCACTACTACCACCCTTACCCAGGGGGTGCCAGATGCCCACCACTACTACTACCCTTACCCAGGGGGTGCGAGATGCCCACCACTATTACCACCCTTACCCAGGGGGGGCTGGATGCCCACCACTACTACCACCCTTACCCAGGGGGTGCCAGATGCCCACCACTACCACCACCCTTAGCCATGGGGGTGCCAGATGCCCACCACTACTACCACCCTTAGCCAGGGGGCTGGATGCCTACCACTACCATCACCCTTAGCCATGGGGGTGCCAGATGCCTACCACTACTACCACCCTTAGCCAGGGGGCTGGATGCCCACCACTACTACCACCCTTACCCAGGGGGCTGGATGCCCACCACTACTACCACCCTTACCCAGGGGGCTGGATGCCCACCACTTCTACCACCCTTACCCAGGGGGCTGGATGCCCACCACTACTACCACCCTCACCCAGGGGTGCCAGATGCCTACCACTACTACCACCCTTAGCCAGGGGGCTGGATGCCCACCACTACTACCACCCTTACCCAGGGGCTGGATGCCCACCACTACTACCACCCTTACCCAGGGGGCTGGATGCTCACCACTACTACCACCCTTACCCAGGGGGTGCCAGATGCCCACCACTACTACCACCCTTACCCAGGTGGTGCCATATGCCCACCACTATTACCACCCTTAGCCATGGGGGTGCCAGATGCCCACCACTACTACCACCCTTACCCAGGGGGGGCTGGATGCCCACCACTACTACCACCCTTACCCAGGGGGTGCCAGATGCCTACCACTACTACCACCCTTAGCCAGGGGGGGCTGGATGCCCACCACTACTACCGCCCTTACCCAGGGGGGTCTGGATGCCTACTACTACTACCACCCTTAGCCAGGGGGGCTGGATGCCCACCACTACTACCACCCTTACCCAGGGGGGGCTGGATGCCCACCACTACTACCACCCTTACCCAGGGGGTGCCAGATGCCCACCACTACTACCATCCTTAGCCATGGGGGTGCCAGATGCCCACCACTACTACCACCCTTACCCAGGTGGGGCTGGATGCCCACCACTACTACCACCCTTACCCAGGGGTGCCGGATGCCCACCACTACTACCACCCTTACCCAGGGGTGCCGGATGCCCACCACTACTACCACCCTTACCCAGGGGTGCCAGATGCCCACCACTACCACCACCCTTAGCCATGGGGGTGCCAGATGCCCACCACTACTACCACCCTTAGCCAGGGGGGCTGGATGCCTACCACTACCACCACCCTTAGCCATGGGGGTGCCAGATGCCTACCACTACTACCACCCTTAGCCAGGGGGCTGGATGCCCACCACTACTACCACCCTTACCCAGGGGGGCTGGATGCCCACCACTACTACCACCCTTACCCAGGGGGGGCTGGATGCCCACCACTACTACCACCCTCACCCAGGGGGTGCCAGATGCCTACCACTACTACCACCCTTAGCCAGGGGGGCTGGATGCCCACCACTACTACCACCCTTACCCAGGGGGCTGGATGCCCAACACTACTACCACCCTTACCCAGGGGTGCCAGATGCCTACCACTACTACCACCCTTAGCCAGGGGGCTGGATGCCCACCACTACTACCACCCTTACCCAGGGGGCTGGATGCCTACCACTACTACCACCCTTAGCCAGGGGGGCTGGATGCCCACCACTACTACCACCCTTACCCAGGGGGTGCCAGATGCCTACCACTACTACCACCCTTAGCCAGGGGGGGCTGGATGCCCACCACTACTACCGCCCTTACCCAGGGGGGTCTGGATGCCTACTACTACTACCACCCTTAGCCAGGGGGGCTGGATGCCCACCACTACTACCACCCTTACCCAGGGGGCTGGATGCCCACCACTACTACCACCCTTACCCAGGGGTGCCAGATGCCCACCACTACTACCATCCTTAGCCATGGGGGTGCCAGATGCCCACCACTACTACCACCCTTACCCAGGTGGGGCTGGATGCCCACCACTACTACCACCCTTACCCAGGGGGTGCCGGATGCCCACCACTACTACCACCCTTACCCAGGGGGTGCCGGATGCCCACCACTACTACCACCCTTACCCAGGGGGTGCCAGATGCCCACCACTACCACCACCCTTAGCCATGGGGGTGCCAGATGCCCACCACTACTACCACCCTTAGCCAGGGGGGGCTGGATGCCTACCACTACCACCACCCTTAGCCATGGGGGTGCCAGATGCCTACCACTACTACCACCCTTAGCCAGGGGGGCTGGATGCCCACCACTACTACCACCCTTACCCAGGGGGGGCTGGATGCCCACCACTACTACCACCCTTACCCAGGGGGGGCTGGATGCCCACCACTACTACCACCCTCACCCAGGGGGTGCCAGATGCCTACCACTACTACCACCCTTAGCCAGGGGGGCTGGATGCCCACCACTACTACCACCCTTACCCAGGGGGCTGGATGCCCAACACTACTACCACCCTTACCCAGGGGGTGCCAGATGCCTACCACTACTACCACCCTTAGCCAGGGGGCTGGATGCCCACCACTACTACCACCCTTACCCAGGGGGCTGGATGCCTACCACTACTACCACCCTTAGCCAGGGGGGCTGGATGCCCACCACTACTACCACCCTTAGCCAGGAGGGCTGGATGCCCACCACTACTACCACCCTTACCCAGGGGGGGCTGGATGCCCAACACTACTACCACCCTTACCCAGGGGGTGCCAGATGCCTACCACTACTACCACCCTTAGCCAGGGGGGCTGGATGCCCACCACTACTACCACCCTTACCCAGGGGGGGCTGGATGCCTACCACTACTACCACCCTTAGCCAGGGGGGCTGGATGCCCACCACTACTTCCACCCTTAGCCAGGGGGGCTGGATACCCACCACTACTACCACCCTTACCCAGGGGGGGCTGGATGCCCACCACTACTACCACCCTCACCCAGGGGTGCCAGATGCCTACCACTACTACCACCCTTAGCCAGGGGGGCTGGATGCCCACCACTACTACCACCCTTAGCCAGGGGGGCTGGATGCCCACCACTACTTCCACCCTTAGCCAGGGGGGCTGGATACCCACCACTACTACCACCCTTACCCAGGGGGGGCTGGATGCCCACCACTACTACCACCCTCACCCAGGGGTGCCAGATGCCTACCACTACTACCACCCTTAGCCAGGGGGCTGGATGCCCACCACTACTACCACCCTTACCCAGGGGGGGCTGGATGCCCACCACTACTACCACCCTTACCCAGGGGGTGCCAGATGCCTACCACTACTACCAACCTTAGCCAGGGGGGGCTGGATGCCCACCACTACTACCACCCTTACCCAGGGGGTGCCAGATGCCCACCACTACCACCACCCTTAGCCATGGGGGTGCCAGATGCCCACCACTACTACCACCCTTAGCCAGGGGGGCTGGATGCCCACCACTACTAGCACCCTTACCCAGGGGGGGCTGGATGCCCACCACTACTACCACCCTTACCCAGGGGGTGCCAGATGCCCACCACTACTACCACCCTTAGCCATGGGGGTGCCAGATGCCCACCACTACTACCACCCTTACCCAGGGGGGGCTGGATGCCCACCACTACTACCACCCTCACCCAGGGGTGCCAGATGCCTACCACTACTACCACCCTTAGCCAGGGGGCTGGATGCCCACCACTACTACCACCCTTACCCAGGGGGCTGGATGCCCACCACTACTACCACCCTCACCCAGGGGGCTGGATGCCTACCACTACTACCACCCTTACCCAGGGGGCTGGATGCCAACCACTACTACCATCCTTACCCAGGGGGGGCTGGATGCCTACCACTAACAACAACTCCACTCACAGGATGGCTAATACATGTCGCAACAAGCACACACCAACATAAAGAATGCAACATTAAGACATCCCCCAACACCATGACAAGCGTGTGTAGACTGTGTCAAATGCCTACGACACAGAACATGATCATCAACATACAATGTGACACCCTATCACATGTGCCACACATAAATGTGTGTGGCCCCCACAATGCAAGCACATCTTGACCATTGTGGCAATGGGGTCCAAACCCCCATCATCACAGTGCCCAAAATGTAAGTGTGGGGTCCTGAGCTGAAGCACATCTTGACCATTGTGGCAATGGGGTCCAAACCCCCATCATCACAGTGACCAAAATGTAAGTGTGAACAAAGTAGAAGCTGCAACTGGCAAACTGCATGGACAAATCCTGGCCACAGAACAACAAACACAACTGTGGCAAAGTAGTGCAGGTGTCCCATTGCAACATAGATTTGGGGAGGCAAACAGTGCAGTGCAAATAAGACATACCTCTGGCCAGCTGCATACAAACATCACCCATGGTGTCTGACACCGTCAACATACATCAATGACACAATGACAGAAGTGACCATCACAATGCAGACCCACATATTTGCACCAATGGACACACCAATGCAGATACCCTGTGTAGACTGCAGATGGCAGGTGAACAGATACCATACCATGGCAGCAATGGGACACATAAACAATGATCATTGTGCTGACTGATGACCTAGGAGTCCCAGGGACAGCAGGGCAAACACACCAAACAACATACAGATAATGGCACACCATGAATATGCCAATGCAGTGGCGCTGATGCACAAACACAAACAGGCAGACACACACTGCACATCAAACACAACAGGTGAGGGGGGACCAGTGTCCCCAGGCAACCACACAACACATGAGGAGGCCTGAAGACCAAACACACAGATGTGCATACAGTGCCACACAAAGGTAACTCAGGGATCCAATTCCCCTATGTGGGCAATCAGGCATTGTCAGATGAGAGGGAGCACAAATCACACATGTCACACAAGCATGTAGGAACAGCAACCCACACAGTAAGACACCGAGGCACCACAGCACCACCCCCAGGGCCCACACAATGTGGTGACCGTGGGCTGCATTACAATACCACTGTGATGATAAAGCCAGTTGTCGTTCACACTGTGAACCACAGTCATGTATCCTGAGCAAAGAATCACCAGCACACCCACACAAGCACAAATCAATCAGCATGGCCAGTAAGCCAAGGCCAACATGGAGGCAGGGGTCTTGCCGGGCAACAACTCTCATCTGCACACACTAAACAACACACACCTCGACCACCAACAATGTGCTGCAGTGAAGCTCACATGCACAGGTGACATTGCGCATGCACCCATGACAATCCCAGGGGGGTGGGTGGGACGCAAGGTGCAGAAACACAGCACACATGGCCACTCAACAAGACTACCAAATGTCTGACACACTGCACACTACGCCGTACATGGACATGACGGCAACACCACACCAACCAATGGGATCCCAGCCACAGTCACACACCAATGAAGAAGGCAAGGTCACCCACAAAGAACACACATGGACAACTACCAACATTGCAGCCCTGACCCTGAGGAGTGCCAGCAGTCACACACACAACGTGTCACAATCAATGAAAGCCAACACAAACCGTAAATCACATTACAGGAGTAAACAACAAGTGCTAAGGGGAATCCTAACTGTGACCCATCAGCGCCTGCCCACAAACTCAGCCCTGACAGCAAACACACCTATGGGTGACACCCTGATGACCAGTAATGTGCCATGCACCCACATCACAGAGAACCCAGGAGTAGACTTTGGGGGAACATAGCTCAACTCAGCAAGCATCACAAACAGGAACATCACTAGGGATCCCAGCACGCATAGCAAAATGGAAGTGAACACACAGACATGCTCATACAACACACACCTTGGGCGCAGGCAATGTCACAGGAGCACACACTGCCATGAGGGGACTCCACTCCTGTGTGAGGAAAGCTGTGCCATATGTCGCATCAGTAGGGCTCCATCGTGTCAGCACAACACTTTGTCACACAGTAAACAATTAGCACCAAATCAAGGCTCCCATCACATCAGCCTGGTCATGGGAGTGTCAACGAAATCATCAGCACAGATCCAACACACATGTACAGCAAGTTGCACTGACAACACAGATGAGTCCTTCCCCATTGATGCCCAAACCTGCATGTCCACTGGAGATGGCCACACGGTCAGGGAAGTAGACGAATTGAACAATGGCAAGCACTACAGCTGTGCAGGGATGGAAGCCACAGATGTGACATTGCTAATGTAACTAGGAAATTCCATTGCCAAATATTGTAAACATGACACCCACAGATGCTGTTAAGGATGACATGGATACACCACAGGATAGGACACTGTCCCTCTGGACCACATGGGGCCCTGCCCAGTGACACTTCATTGTCATGAGACCAAAGATCATCATCCCTGCTGCAAGGGCATGGTCAGCATCATCAACATCATGTACATCAGAAGTAACAGCATTAGGGAACAGAAAGTTGCTTTATTCAGCATATGTGTGTCCAAAAACTCAGAGATCAGTAATGCTCCAACAAAGGCCAATGGCCAGTCCATCAAGTAAGTCAATACAGGGTGACAGTGGCAGATGTCACCCTACGCATGCCTGCACTGCACAAAACCAGGGACAATCCACTAGGAGGGGCAACCGGGGGGGCAGGCCAGGCACCACAGGGACAGGATCAGGGCTCACCAGGAGGAGGCAGGGAAGTGGTGGTGGGTGCTGGAGAGCCACTGACAACTGCAGTGGAGGTGTCTGACATGGTGTGTGCCGGCACAACTGGGGGCATGGCTCAGATGTTGTGGGTGCCGGCACGACTGCAGTGGACCCTGCAGATGGAGTGGACAGGTCCGCCACTGCAGTGCCCAAGTCAGACAGGGTGGTAGTGGACTCCACTGCAGTGCCTACCTCCAGGGGAGGAGGATGGGGAACAGGCAAGGTGGGCTGGACAGAGGGGGAGGACACCCTCACCACATCAGTGGCACAGACAAGCGCAGCGGGGAGTGTGGTGTCGGGAGAGCAAGTGGCAGGGGGAGAAGGCCTGATCCTCTTGGGGATGGTTTATCTGTGGGTGGGGGAACCTGGGGCAGGGTGTGGTGGGGGCACCTGTGGAGTGGGGGCCTGAGGGATGGAGGAAGGAGACCTGGTGCCTGAGCTGCAGGGCGGCAGCGTGGTCCTGCTCTTACGACTCCGGAGGGACTTGCGGGTGGGGGCCTCAGTCTGTCTGCGCCTGGGGGAAGGTGTCCGGGGGCGAGGGGCACTCTGCTCCGTGTGGGTGGGCTTCCTCTTCCCCCTGGATGCTGGAGCAGCTGGATCGTAGGGGATGAGGCCGAGGTCACAGAGGAAGAGCCGCTGTGACTTTGGGGTTGCAGGTGAGGCAAGGGAGGGTGCTTTGGAGGGAGAGGCAACTGAGGACTGCGCAGTGCTTGTGGATGCGTGTGTGTGTTCCAGGGCCCCATCCCCTGTGAGTCTGGTTTCAGTCCCCTGACTGTGTGTGCGTGTGCGTTTTGTTTGTGGCATGTGTGTCTGTGTGCTGGACGTGTGTGTGCTGGTGTGTGCCTGTGCCGGTGTGTGTGTGCTTGGGACGGGTAAGGTGCTGGGGAGTGTGGATGGAGCAGAGGCAGGAGGGGTGAGGGACTGTCTGAGGAGGGACACTGCTGCCGTCAGGGAGGAGTCCATGGACCTATTGCCCCTCTGTAGGTCAGACATGCCCGATGAGATGCCCTCCATGAACGACACCAGCTGAGTCAACAGAGCGGTGTGTGCATGGAGGACACTCAGCATGGCTGTCTGCCCTACATGGAGCTGGCGAAGGAGGTAAACAGACTCCTCAATCAGGGCAGCAGGGGACACAGGGGCAGGGGGTGCGGTGCCTGGCCCGAAGGAGACACGCTCCCGAACATGGGCGCCTCCACGGACCTGGGGAATGGGAGCCGATGGGAGGGCGGTGGTGGTGCTGGTGGGGGCGGGGACAGCAACACTAGCTGGGGTGTGGTGGCTGCTGACACCCGCCTCCATAAGGGAGTCATCCTCCGAGCCGCTGTGGTCCTCAGCTGAGGTGGATGGTGCTGAGGACTCCTCGGTGTGGCTCCCCTCGCCCTCCGTGCCACTGGATCCCTCCGACCACTCCTCGGCTGTTGACCCAGTCTGGCTCTCCGGCTCCTCCTGGTCCGTGGAGCTGTCCCCTTCCGTGGCCGTGGATGTATCTGCAATCAATGGGGAAACAGACAGACATCAGTCACCTGCACCAAACGCACACACCACTGTGAGCACAGCACATTACAGAGCAAGCCCTGGCATCATTAGTTGAACATTGCTAAAAGTGCCCTAACTGAACAGGAGAAGCCAATTGTCAGTCTGATGCCAACCATGGCACTCACATCCCACATGGCCTTGCACCCATCTGTCTGGTGTCTGTTGGATAGCAACATCCCAGTGTGGACACATGCACCACCTACACAGTAGTTGGACAGTGCAGAGGACACGGTGTAGCATGTGGACATGCACACATCACAACTCTTGCCACTGAGTCAGTACAGGTTTCCGGATGAAAGGGATGCCCAGAGTCAAATAGGAAATGCATGTGATGCATACCAGCGACAGACACCATGATGCACCCATGTCCTGATAGCCATCGCCACAATGGTGTGGACGTAGCACATTTCACTCCCCTGCAGGATCACCAATAAGTGGACACATGTCATGGCAGAGGCATGACTGCTAAGTCATACATCACTGTCTCAGTGATGTATGACTTGGCAGCCAGACAACAACACTCTGCACTGTGTCACAATAGTAGGTCATGGGGAATGCAAGTCCTGGAGCTGCACAAGTGCACATGTACATCCCCCACACAACACATCATCTGAACCCTCATCTGTCCAGCTCATACCGATTGGACATATGGGAGACCTGTGACACTACCCTCTGAACCTGAGCCCCTCACAATCTGCTGTGAATGGGAAACAGCTGCCTGAACTTCACATTCGCATACCCCAGTCTGCACGGGCAGCTGATCAAACACCTATGTGACACACAAGTATCGTCTCCTATGGTCACATCTCCAGTGGCATGCTGAGCCCCAACCGAGAAACACCCCAGCAGTCCTGGCAACAAATCCACAGCACACTGACACAGAGGCAGACACCTGAGGGGTCAAATCACTGCGCACAACGTGTCAGCTGATACACGGGAGTGGGAGTACAGGTGTATTGGATGGGCTGGAGTAGGCATGACTGTCCTGCCCCACATGAATGAGGGATGAGCCCTGGACAGTGGATAGCTGGCTATGTAAGTGTGACACACGTAATCTGCACACTCCTGGGGCCCAAACATTGTTCCCACCCGCTGCCTGGGTGTGTGCCAGATACCCCAGGCACATGTGGTGGCTCAGCTCAGCAAGTGGACCGCATATCAAAGCAACACGCAGATTACATGTCCGAACACAGGCATTGTGTGAACAATGGACCCACCCATGTTGCCCACAACAGAGTTAGGGAAACAGATGCTGTCCCCCACCTTGAGTGAGGCAAACTGCAAGGACACAGTCCCAAGTGACACAATTCCCTGACTGTAAGGGCCACACCTGGGTATCAGATGAGGAGTGGGCAGTGCACAATAGAGGGACATGGCTCCTGGACAACATGACTGCTGTACTGTGGCAGTTTAACCAGGCCAGAGGAGGGCACATAGCATGTAATACAGAGTTCACAGTGCAGTCTTTGACTCACCCCCTCCTTGCTGCTGTCTGGCCTTCAGCTGCCCATCCAGGTCTGGAAACACCACCGCCAGGATATGGAGCATGTGGGGGTCAGGGTCCGTGTTCCGCCCCTCCTGCGAGGAGGCGACAGCTTCAGCTGGACCCGTGCAATCCTCCGGGTCCAGCCCCGAAGGTCCTGCCACCTCTTCTGGCAGTTGCGGATCCAGCGCTTGTAGACCCCCACGGACCGGACAGCCCGGACGATGTCCTTCCAGATCTCCTGCTTCCGATGGGCATTAACCTGTGAGGATGACAAAGTGAAAAGGCCATTACTACACATGCAACATATCCGTGCATGACACAGTTGTATATACATGTCTCAATCACAGGGGCACATGATGTACACAGGCAGTGCAACGCTGCCCATGGACAGTTTGCCAGAAGTCACTACATGGTATCATTGCATGGGAAGTAAAACCTTGTTCAAATGCACTGTCACTGCACCATACCTGTCCAGTGCATGTCACTACACACTATGGGGGTGACAACTACTCAGTGAGCCTGCTAGCCAGTGGCGTGCAGACTTTCAGCCTTGCTAGTCAGACAAAATGCACATTCAGAAAGGCAGTGCACAGAACACTCACCTGCTCCCCTCGTGTCCCATACAGCTTGCTGTACTGTGGAAGTAGGCTGTCCAGCAGGGCCTGGTTCTCCTCAAGGCTGAAGGCTGGGGCTCTCTCCACAGTACGTGCCATTGCAGGGTCCAGAGGGGGCAGAGACAGCAGCAGTGCAGTGGCAGATGTCGTCCTGGAGCATGTAGTGCAGGCAAGTGAGCTCTCAGGGGAACAGCCAGCAATATATATGTGCTGCAGAGGCAGATACTGTCCCATGTGTCCAAAGTGATAGGTCCAAGTCGTTTGCATCTTCTGAATCTGGCCAATCCATGGAATAGCAGCACCAATACACGCCCACAGCATCCTTCAAATCTTCAAAATCATGACATACATGATTTTGCAACATTGTTGTGGGTGACCAACTGAATTTCCAGCAACCGACTCGTTCGAATTTCAAAAACGCGTCCGTTGCCAGGCTAGGCCATTGACAATGGGTGCGCACCGATCGGTCCATTGCGGTTCAACGCGTACAGGGGTACAACGCGTACCCGCACACATTGAATGCAATGGGCCGGCCGGGGCACCGATCGGTCCATTTCTGTTCAACGCGTACAGGGTACAACGCGTACCCGCACACATTGAATGCAATGGGCCGGCCGGGGCACCGATCGGTCCATTGCGGTTTAACGCGTACAGGGGTACAACGCGTACCCGCACACATTGAATGCAATGGGCCGGCCGGGGGCACCGATCGGTCCATTGCGGTTCAACGCGTACAGGGGTACAACGCGTACCCGCACACATTGAATGCAATGGGCCGGCCGGGGGCACCGATCGGTCCATTGCGGTTCAACGCGTACAGGGTACAACGCGTACCCGCACACATTGAATGCAATGGGCCGGCCGGGTGCACCGATCGGTCCATTGCGGTTCAACGCGTACAGGGGTACAACGCGTACCCGCACACATTGAATGCAATGGGCCGGCCGGGGCACCGATCGGTCCATTGCGGTTCAACGCGTACAGGGGTACAACGCGTACCCGCACACATTGAATGCAATGGGCCGGCCGGGGGCACCGATCGGTCCATTGCGGTTCAACGCGTACAGGGGTACAACGCGTACCCGCACACATTGAATGCAATGGGCCAGACGGGGGCACCGATCGGTCCATTGCGGTTCAACGCGTACAGGGGTACAACGCGTACCCACACACATTGAATGCAATGGGCCGGCCGGGGCACCGATCGGTCCATTGCGGTTCAACGCGTACAGGGGTACAACGCGTACCCGCACACATTGAATGCAATGGGCCGGCCGGGGCACCGATCGGTCCATTGCTGTTCAACGCGTACAGGGGTACAACGCGTACCCGCACACATTGAATGCAATGGGCCGGCCGGGGCACCGATCGGTCCATTGCGGTTCGACGCGTACAGGGGTACAACGTGTACCCGCACACATTGAATGCAATGGGCCGGCTGGGGGCACCGATCGGTCCATTGCTGTTCAACGCATCCCTGTACAAGTGACTGGCATATGTCACCATGCCTATCTCAGATTAACATATGCCAGCCACAAATAGCTCCCAGGGAGTGAGGGGCACACCTACAACACCACAGCCTGTCCAAACTGTATCATAAGGCATGTAAGGCTGCATTTCCTATTGTGTGTATGTTGGTGTACATGTTGTCCTGTGGGTGTCACCTGGGGGCAGCCACCCCCAGGCTGTGCACATGTTCATGGGGACAGGATCCTGGGTGTTACGTGTACATGACCACTGTGATGTGCAACTGTTCATATCTGAGCATGTGCCATGCTCACATTTCACGGTGGTGTATGTGTATGTCATGTCAGATACCCCGTGAGTCCCATGTGGGACGGTATGTTTGAGCCAGGGTGACCCAGTGGCACAATAGTGATGGTCCTCCACAGTCTGTGTGCATGTAGTGTTCACAATGTCTCTGATTTCATGTGCACAATGGGAGACAGTCTCCACATCCACGTTGTTTGTGCATGGACTTTGATGTTGTGCGTGTGTGTGTCACAGACGTCCATGTCTGTCCTGCAGAGGCAAGTGGAACCACTACCTGTGGGGGTCATGGTTGTTTTGCTGTGGTGTATACATGATACTCCATGTAATGCCAGTGTCCATGTGGCAATACAGGTTCCCTGTGAATGTACCTGTCGTTGAGCTGTGATGCCTGGGGCACATCTGTCCTCACATGTCACTGTGGGGGGTGATTGTAACATGGCAGCAGGAGATGGGAACTGTGACACGGCCTCATGATATCCAATGGGCCAACCTGGGACTAATTGATGCCACTTGTTGAACCGTGATGACAGATGTTGGCCATGTATGTACCATACATGTCCTTACGGAACTGCACACTTCATGTAGTTGTGCCTCATAATGATGTATGATGTGATATTGAGTGTGTTCAATGCCGCATATGTGGGGTGACTGACAATCTTGCTTTCTTCTCCTCTGCACTGCAGGGCTCCTGCTGTCCATAGACCATTCCCAGACCTGGCAACGATGGTGGAACGGGACAGCATCCGACGGTACCGCTTCACCAGGCAGCTGATTGAGGATTTGGCAGTGCAGTTGGCCCCACATTTGCAGCCTGGCCGGCCGTATCCTACAGCGCTGACCCCCAAGGTGAAGGTGATGGCAGCCCTAAACTTCTTTGCCACCGGTACCTTTCAACACACTGTGGCGACTGCTGGTGGGATGTCACAGACCATGTTCAGCCGTGTGCTCCGCGATGTTTTGGAGGCAATGTTGCTATACCTGAACCGGTACATCTATTTCCCTAGACTGCAACGACTCACTGACGTGAAGAGTGACTTCTATGCCCTGGGGAGGATGCCGCATGTCATTGGCTCCATTGATGGGACACATGTGGCTTTGGTACCACCACAGGCACATGAACAGGCCTACCAGTAACCGCAAACACTACCACTCGGTCAATGCACTGGTGGTGTGTTTTGCAGATATGAGCATCACACACGTGTGTGCCCGTTTCCCTGGTTCAGCACACGATGCCTTTGTGATGAGGAGTAGTCGCATCCCCAGGATGATGGCACAGATGCAGAACCAGCGTGCCTGGCTTGTCGGTGTGTACTGACTTTGTGCCATTGTGTGTGATCTGATCTGTAGTATTCCGCCCACTTTTCCAAGTCAGCTAATGTGCACTTGTCTGTCCGTAGGTGACTCGGGATACCCCAACATGCCATGGTTGCTGACACCCCTCAGGAACCCTGTGACACCAGCCCAGATGCGCTACAATGAGGCACATGGTCGGACCAGGAGAGTGATTGAGCGGACATTTGGTCTCCTGAAGAGCCGCTTCCGCTGCCTCGACAAGACAGGAGGGTCCCTCCCATATGCCCCAGCGAAGGTGTGCAAGATTATCATCGTCTGCTGCATGCTCCACAACCTGGCAGTGCGGAAGGAGTTGCCTCTCATCCAGGATGACAATGACCAACATCCGCCACCTGTGGAGGATCCTGACCTGGACCACGATGCCAGTGATGATGATGATGATGATGGTGCTGTCCGCACACAGCTCATCACCAACTTCTTCAGCTGAATGTGAGTATCCAGAGAAGTCAGGTCAATGATGTGAGTATGCATGATATGTGTGGGTGGTGCTCTGGTGCTGTTAGAGTGTTTCCATGGGCTACTTGACTGGATGTGTGTAGCGATGTGTGCTTACAGGTAGTCTGTACTCCCCAACAGTGTTGACATGCTAACTTGGTTCTGGGTGGGTATCTTGTAACATGTATTGTGCATGAGTTTTGCTGTTCTGTCCTGTTCTCCATTGCTTTTGACTGTGTGTCATTTCTGTCCTTCACAGGGTACTTTCAGATTCGTTTGGTCAACTGTGTCCACCGACGACGTGATTGCACTTCCAGGGTGGTAGCTGTTGTGTCCCTACAGGTGATGTGCGCCACACCCATGGACTTCCTTCCTTCTACAGTTGTTGACTGTGTGCCCGCTGCCAGGTGGGATTACCTTGCATCTGTAGTGGTTACGACATGTTGCAACTGTGTAATAAACCTGTGCTTCACTTTGTGATGTGCGTTGTCTGTGGTCACACATTTGACTGCCATTTGCTTACTGCACCTGTGGGCTACTTGACTACAACTGGGAATAGGTGTGGTGTCTGTGCATTGCACCGTCTTTCCTGGCAACATCAGTGTAGGCAATGAGTCAGATGGCCTAGGTGTGTATGTGTTGTGTAGCCCTGGTGGTGTGTCTCCCTCATATGTGTCACGTTGCCATTACTCACATGCCTGTGTTGTACTTGCTGTTGCAGTTCGCATACACAGTGTAATTTTGCAGTTCATCATCCCCATGACAGCACCCACGTTGGAATCACAACAGAGGCAAGTATGGTGTATTAGTGTGTTTATTGTGATGAATTTGTGTGAATAGTGCACAGGATGGTTAGTGCTGTACATTTATATTGCAATCAGAAGTTCCTAGATGAATTGGAAGTCCTGGTAGACAAAATCCTCAGTATCGGGGCCACAGTTGTCTGAGACATTGGTCCAACTTGTACTCCCCATGTCATGTGTGGGAGTTGTGTTGCCGTCAACAGGGTGAACAGTTTGCGCACAAAGGTGATCATCCAGAACAGGTTCAGGCTTCCTGGGGGTTGCACATGGCCATCGGCCTCTCACTTGCCCCTCCTTGGACGACCCCTCTTCTTTGGGGGGCCCTCAAGTGCAGGCTGCTGCGGTGCAGGGGACTCTCCGCCAGAGTCATCCTCCCTCCCTGTGGCAGTTGCAGTTGTTCCGGCACCAGATGTTGTTGGCACACAGGGAGGTGTGGACTGGTTGCTGGTCATCTGGCGGAGGCTTTGTAATATGTCCCTATGCACCGCCATCATCTCTTGCAGTGTGTCCCACTTGGACTCCACGCGGGACATGTGTGAGTCCAAGCGGGCATGATGGGCAGCCTGCTGCTCTTTGATGTCCCTGAGGAGCCCCACTACCTGGCTGAGATCTCCGGTGCTGGACTGGTACGCATCGGCTATGCGTGCCAGTTGTGGGTCATCATGCACACCAGACACCTCTGCAAGCAGCGACCTCTGTCTCCCACCCCTCCCACCACCCCTGCCGACATGTGCAGTGTGTGCTGTGGCATGCACAGATGACCCTGGTCCCCCTTGGGGGTTGGTGGTGGTGGTGGTGGTGTCCATGGCCCCACGTTGGTCCAGGGTCCCTGTGCTGGTGGTGCTCATTGTTCTGTCCATGTCGTTGGAGGGGTGGGTGCAGGGGGTGCAGCTGGTGGTCCTGCTGGTGCTGCAGCTGGTGGTCCTGCTGGTGCAGCATGATGACTTGCACCGGAAGTGCCAGGTTGGTCGTCTTCATCCGAGGAGGGCAGAGGCTGTTCGACACCAGTGAGCTCCGTATCCTCTTGAGGCTGGGACTGGGACTCCTCAGCGTCTGCTGCTGTGTCCCCATCATCACCTGTTTTTGGGAGACCCACACAATGTATGTTATGTTTCTGCAGGCATCAATGGTTGACACACCTGACAGTTGTGACTGTGCCTCTGGGTGCGGGCCTGTACATTGCATTGTCCTAAGTTGTCACAGTCAGGGGTTGATATTGGTGTAGCACATTGTCCTGCATTATTTGGGCATTTCTATGTATTTGTTGGGGTGTGAACATGGTCTGCATTGGTTGTATTTGGTTGACAGCCGGCCCTCCTTCCCACCCAGCCAGTCAGTTATCCCACCATGGACTGTGCTTGCATTGCAGGGAGTGAAAGTTGTCTTTCAAGATGTCAGTCAGTGGTGTCCTGCTGTTGGTTGTTGCACAGTTGTCAGCGGGGCCTTGTGCTCCCCACAGCAGTTGCCAGTGTCAGCCATCTTGTCAGTTGTTTTCCACTCCCTGTGATGTGAGCATGGTTCAGGGTGGTGTTGATGGGATAGTTGTGGGGGTGAGCTATGTCTGTGACTATGACTCCCATCATGCTATTGCCTCCACCCCACTTCCCAACATTCCCATACTTACTTGCTTTTGTGGGGAGTTCACTGTGTGTGGGTGTGAGAGCAATGGCAAGATGGCTGACAGTGGTGTCCTGCTGTTGGTTGGTGTGCAGTTCCCAGCATGCCCTTGTGCTCCCCACAACACAGCACCAGTGTCAGACATCTTTGATGGGCCTTTCCACTCTCTGTGGGATGTGCATGCGTGAGTGTGAGCTTGCTGGGCCATGTGGGTGGGGGGATGTTGAGCTGTGACTACGACTCCCATCATGCTATTGCCTCCACCCCCCTTCCCAGCATGCCCATGCTTCCTTCCGTTTGACTCTGCTTCCCTGTGGGGTTGTGTGCCTGTGCTGACAAGATGGCTGACAGTGTCATCCTGGGGTTAGTTCTGCTACAGGTCCCATGTGTGTCCTTGTGCTTCACTCTGCATGACCCAGTGTTGTGGTTCTTTGTGGGATAGATTATTGGTGTGTGAGGCAATGCATTCTCCCAGGTGAGTTGTGTGGAGTTTGTGTTAAGGGGGAGGTGTGAATAGCTGCTGGTGACTGTGGTCGGTGCTGTGAGTCCTCCTTCCCACCCAGCCAGTCAGTTATCCCACCATGGACTGTGCTTGCATTGCAGGGAGTGAAAGTTGTCTTTCAAGATGTCAGTCAGTGGTGTCCTGCTGTTGGTTGTTGCACAGTTGCCAGCAGGGCCTTGTGCTCCCCACAGCAGTAGCCAGTGTCAGCCATCTTGTGAGTCCTTTTCCACTCCCTGTGATGTGAGCATGGTTGAGAGTGGTGTTGATGGGCCAATTGTGAGGGTGAGCAATATCTGTGCCTACAACTCCCATCATGCTATTGCCTCCACCCCCATTCCCAGCATGCCCATCCTTCCTTCCTTTTGACTCTGCTTCCCTGTGGGGTGGGCTGCCTGTGCTGACAGGATGGCTGGGAGTGTTGTCCTGGCAGTTGTTTGGCTAAAAGTCCCAAGAGTGTCCCTGTGCTTCACACAACATAACCCAGGGTGGTGGTTCTTTGTGGGATCTTGAGTTAGGATGTGAGGCATTGCATTCTCCCAGGTGGGTTATGTGGAGTTTGTGTTGAGGGGGTGTGTGAGGGGAGGTGCTTGTGACTATGGTCAGTGCTGCGAGTCCTCCTTCCCACCCAGCCAGATATCCCACCATGGTACGTGCTTGCATTGCAGGGAGTGGGAGTTGTATTTCAGGATGTCAGTCAGTGTTGTCCTGCTGTTGGTTGTTGCACAGTTGCCAGCAGGGCCTTGTGCTCCCCACAGCAGTAGCCAGTGTCAGCCATCTTGTGAGTCCTTTTCCACTCCCTATGATGTGAGCATGGTTATGAGTGGTGTTGATGGGCCAATTGTGAGGCTGAGCAATATCTGTGCCTACAACTCCCATCATGCTATTGCCTCCACCCCCCTTCCCAGCATGCCCATCCTTCCATCCTTCCTTCCTTTTGACTCTGCTTCCCTGTGGGGTGGGCTGCCTGTGCTGACAGGATGGCTGGGAGTGTTGTCCTGGAAGTTGTTTGGCTAAAAGTCCCAAGAGTGTCCCTGTGCTTCACACAACATAACCCAGGGTGGTGGTTCTTTGTGGGATCTTGAGTTAGGATGTGAGGCATTGCATTCTCCCAGGTGGGTTATGTGGAGTTTGTGTTGAGGGGGTGTGTGAGGGGAGGTGCTTGTGACTATGGTCAGTGCTGTGAGTCCTCCTTCCCACCCAGCCAGATATCCCACCATGGAACGTGCTTCCATTGCAGGGAGTGCAAGTTGTCTCTCAGGATGTCAGTCAGTGGTGTCCTGCTGTTGGTTGTTGCACAGTTGCCAGCAGGGCGTTGTGCTCCCCTCAGCAGTAGCCAGTGTCAGCCATCTTGTGAGTCCTTTTCCACTCCCTGTGATGTGCACATGGTTCATGGTGGTGTTGATGGGACAGTTGTGGGGGTGAGCAATATCTGTGACTACGACTCCCATGATGCTATTGGCTACACTGACTTGCCCAGCATACACAGAATTCCTTTCTTTCAGTGGTCTTCACTGTGTGTTGGTGTTGTAGTGGTGGCTACATGTCTGGATGTGTTTGTTAGTTATATTTGTGCCACTGCCTAGCTGTAGTTGTAGTTGTGTTTGTACATGTGATGACACGGTTAAATGTAACTTTGAGATGGCATGTGTTGTGTTTATCTGACTGACATACACATTTTGGGATGATTCTGTGCTGGTTGCTGTGTAATTGCTAAGAGTGCATGGTTTGACTCTCCCCTTGACAGTGATGTGTGTGTGTATTGTGGCAGAATATTGTGTACATTTGTTGTGTACTCACCAGGCTCTGGGATGTTTTGTAGTCCATAGACGCTCACTGGCGGAAGGATGGCCCGCACCTTCTCCTCCCAGGGCCTGAGGTATACTGGCTTGGCAGGAGGGCCACTGCCGGTGTGTTGGCTAAGGAGGTAGTCCTTCTTCAGCAGCTCCCGTACCCTCCTGCGCACGTCATACCACCTGTTCTGGGTGTCAGTCTTTGTGCGCAGACATGGTGATTGTGCGTTCACCCTGTTGATGATCCTCTCCCACATCTTTGTTTTCTGGGAGATGGGTGTCTGTTGGACCAGTGCACCAAACAGCTGTGGCTCTACCCTGAGGATCTCGTCTACCATGACTTCCAATTCACAATCTAGGAACTTGTGATTCTTCTTTGGGGGCATGGTGATGGGTGGTGATGGTGAGTGATGTGTGTGTTGGTGTGCAGGTGAAGGTGTGTGAGTGTGTGTTTTGCTGGGTGTATGTGAGGTAGCTATTTGTTGGTGTGCTGATGGTGTGTGGCTTGTGTGAGGGATGAGCTGTGGGTGTGTGGTTGCTGTCTGTTGTGTGCTGGCAGGTGAATAGCATTTGCAAAGGATCATGGTTGGGATTTGTGTCCTTTATATGGGTGGAGTTGTGGGTGTGTCTTTGTTCTCTGTCCCTCCCCCCCCAGTATTTATTGGCTTTGTAATTGCTTGTTTGGCCTTTTTTTGTGTATTTTCTGTGCATGTTGGAAACGTTCTTGTGACCGAGTCGGACCCTGCAGTTGTCTCGTACGGTCTTCTCCGTTTCGTTCACGCTGTGTTTGTGCTATTTTCTATGCTGCGTACGCGTCGGTCGCGGTGTTTTGTGTTACTTCGGCTCGCAGTTTTGTATGCGTGTCGGTCGTACGGCTTGTCCTCCGTACGACTCGGTCGTGGTTTTCGCGCCTTGCATCGTACTTGGCTGTTTGGAGTTCGCGGGTACGTTTCGGTCGGATTTGTTCCGGGTGCGTGTCGGTCGGTTCGATTCGCGTGTTTTTCCGGCCGGATTGCTTTTTCCGTGCGGCTCGGTCATTCGGCTTGGGTTCCGTGACGTGTCGGTCGGATTTTGCACGCTTTGCATCGTACTTGGCGCGTCGGGCGCCACAGGTACGTGTCGGTCGGAATTAATACCGGCTCCGAGTCGGTCGGTGCTTTTTCCGGCCCGAATCGGAATCGACCCCTTGGTCTTTGCTATAAAATGCTTTCCCACTCCACAGAACAAAGATCAACTTCGATCATTTTTTGGCATGTTGGAATTTTACGCCAGGTTCATCCCTAACTGTAGTAGTAAAACACATAATTTGAGATTACTCATGAAGAAAAACCAACATTTTGTTTGGTCATCTGATTTAGAGAAAGAATTCCAATCCATAAAATTAGAATTGAGTAATGCTATTCCCTTACAACCTTTTGACACACGTGACAGATCCATTGTAGTCACTTATGCCAGCCAGTACGGTTTAGGTGCTGTTCTTCTGCAAGTAAGAGAAGGGAAGGAGGAGGTAGTGGCCTTTGTCTCACGCACCTTGAGAGGTGCGGAGTCTACTTATTCTGTTGTGGAGCGCGAAGCTTTAGCCTGTTGGTGGGGTGTGGATCACTTTAGACAATATTTTTGGGGTTCTGAATTTACCATTCGCATGGACCACAAGCCCCTGGTTAATTTGTTCACGACTAAAGGAGCTGGTAATGCCACACCCCGCATTGCCAAGTGGCATTATAGGTTGATGGAGTTTCTTTTTCATTTAGAATACATTCCTGGTGTTAAGAACATTTTTGTGGACTGTTTGTCCAGACTTCCTCTACTAAATGAACAGTCATGTGAACAAGGGGAGGAAGAATTTTGTGTTGTTGCTTCTTTAATGGACTCTAATTTTACCTGCATCTCGGAAGAAGAGTGGAAATATGCTGTTCAGCAGGATATCTTGTTACAAGAGGTAATTACTATGTTAGGTAAAGGTTGGTTGCCCAAGCACGAGGAAGTAGCTTCATTTAAACACGTTTTCCCTGAATTGAATCTACAATCTGGTATTCTCAAGAGAGTGGATTTGTTGGTAGTGCCTGTGTCTCTGCAGAATAAGGTTCTGGTACTTGCTCATGAGGGCCATATAGGTATGAGAGCGATGAAGAGAAGACTTAGAGAAGTATTCTGGTGGCCTGGTATGGATCGTTCTGTTGAGCATTTTGTAAGAGATTGTATTTCATGTGCCACCAGTGACAAGACTCAAATCACTTTTCCCAGTCCCATTGAAACTATTCCCATTCCTGACAAACCTTGGGTCAAGTTAGCCTTAGATATTATAGGTCCTATGTTTGTGTTGGATGAAAGGAGCAGGTACGGTTTGGTGTTGGTAGACTACGGTTCCAGATGGCCTGAAGTAAAATTTGTGAGGTCTGCGACCACTGAGGAGGTTGTAAGTTTTCTCCAGTCCTTGTTCTTAAAGGAAGGTGCCCCAGTCGAACTTGTCACCGATAATGGGGTACAATTTGTGTCCAAAGAATTTCAAGAGTTTCTATGTCATTGGGGTATCAAACACATTACCACTTCCTTATATCACCCCCGCAGTAATGGTTTGGTGGAACGCTGCAACAGGATCATAAAGGATAGTATTCAGCTGTCCGTGGTTAATGGTTTAGACTGGAGGAAAGAGCTGTCTAATTTACTGTGGGCTTTGCGAACTACACCTAATGCTGTTACTAGAGTTTCTCCCATTACATTATTAAAGGGCAGATCAGCCTCGTCTAAGTTGGTTAGACCGTGGATGTGTGATCTAAGTGTTCCCAAGGTTGATCGTGACTTAGTGAAGGCTGATTGTTTCAAAGCCCAAAGCAAGTATGTTACTAATGAACCAACTAAAGGAAGGAAACAATGTGTTTTCAAAGTAGGTGACTGGGTCAAAGTGAGACTTCCTGGTTTCATTGCTAAGGGTCATTCTAAGTTTTCACGTCCCATGCAAATCACATCCATAAGGAATAGATCTGTTAGATTAAGCAATGGTAAATGGTGGAATATGGAAAGATTATCTAAATAGAGTTCACCTGGCGACCCTTGATTGGATTTCTTCTCGCACAGTGTGCCCAGTTCCATTCATTGTGAACCCAGTTCCAGAATTCCTGCAAGGGAACGGAAACCGCCCATTTTGTTATAGGATTATGTCAAATCTTAACGTGTTGACATCTTTTAGTGTCATACGCACTTTTGTTCTTCTTACAAGATGTTTTTATGTCATGGTATTTTATTTTATTTTTTGGTTAAGGGGAAAGATGTGTTGGGTTCTGTGTATCTTTATAATTAAGTCTATGTATCTTTAAGTTTCAGTGTTTACCTTTGAATGTTAGCACATGCCACCATTACCACTGTTCCATACTAGAATGGTGGCATGTGGAATGGTCAGAACAGCAGCTGTACTTTGCTGTCGCTCTGGCCGGTCGTTTACCCTGAACATCTCTTGTTACAAATAAAGAGATTTAACTTACCAGACCAAGCTTCCACTTCCTTTCAGAATGGCCTTATGCCAGAGTGGACCACCTATCGGGGCAGAATGGTGTAAACACACTCTGCCTGGCCACCAGTGGAACCTGAAGACTGTTGTGCCTGGGGGTAGGGGCATTTGCCCAGCCCCCCCCCGCCCCCCCCCCCCCAGAATAAACTTCATGAGGTCTAGTGGGCGGATTTCTGCTTGGGAATCCTGGTCCTGGGGAGATCCTCTAGTAAGGATCCATGCGGGAGGTGTACTACTGGAAAGGGGACATTGTGCTCTTTCCACCGGTACCTGTCCCACACAGATCAGTGCTTGGGGTACACAGTTTTGCCACCAAGCACTGATCAAAGTAAAAGCAGACCGTGCCTACTGGTATGATCATCTTTCACTTTTGTGTACTGTGTTGTCAGTGTGCTGTGCGGCACAGTAAACAAAAAGAAGTCTAACCCAGGACCCAAAGGAACCTTTTCCCTTAAGTCCCAACTTTGATTTTTAAAGAGAAAACCGTTCCAATGCATCAGAGGGTGTCCATTACACTAAAGGGGGAATTCAGTGGATCTCACTGCATCGTCCACCACATTCAGGCATAAATATACAGTTTGAGTAATAGCACTACAATGATTCGCAAAAATAGTTAGGTTGACTAAAGTTCAACAAGTTTGATTATGAACAAAGGTTAATTTTTTTCATGAAATCTGGACAAAGCATTGATTTTGCATGGACAACCCAACAGTGCAGCCAACCATGACCTATGATCAGGTGACAATTTTTACATGGTCTGCCTTTATGATAAATCTATTATGTGCGTGTGTACTAAGCAAAGTGACAATAATAACATTTTCAAGACACAATTTCCTTAGACTTTCTGGTCCAGGTGAACATAGGTAACTGGTGGGCGAGACCAGAATTTGTTGGTGCTGCTCTGATTCGTTTGCTTAGAGTGGGAGTCTGTGGTTTGGCAGGTGTGAGTCGCTGCAGCCTGTCACCTCTGCTGGATCATCTGTGAGCAGTCTTCCACATAATAGTCCATAGACGCCCATGAATTAACCAGTGAACAGTCTTTGATAACTTCTTCTTGCTAAGTCTGTGCTCACTTGGGAGTAACCTTCAGCACAGGCTTTAGTGAGAGTGAATGAGATCTGTAGCCCATCTTTAGCAGTCTTCAGTGCAATCCATGTGAGCCATTTTCAAGCCGTCTACTGGACTCACTGAATTCAGTGCAAGTGCACTTACTCATTTAAGTGTAATTTTAATGTTTGTTAATTACAAATACAAAAATACAGTTCATTTTAATATTGTTGTATTTATTTCATTGTGCTTTGCACTGCTAAGCAGTTGACATATATGGCCTTACACTCCCTCAAGATTATTTCTAACCGTAGCACATAATTAGCTTTGACAGTAGTGGAGAAAAGAATCTGTAGCAAAAGTCGAATCCGCCAAATGCAAGGTAACGTTCTGTGATGTCACTTCCTGTGATGCCATTGGGTCACAGGTCATATTTTTACACTTCTTATGATGTCATCAATTATGCTAATTACACTCATACACTCATGTGAATTTCTAAAACTTGAGAATGCTGGAGCCTATTACTTAATTATGCAACTTTCCTTTTTGTCTGTGGAGCAGGACAGGTCTTGGTATCAATTATATTAATCTCATCAAGGCTACCATTGATCTTCCAAACGAAAGTCTCAGTCTAGTTGCACTTGCTCTACAACACAGGCCGGGAATCAACAAGGAGTTTCACTCCGTTGCTCATGGGGGAATACCCATGTGAGGATGCCGCCATCACACCCTTCTATTTCCCATCCCCTGAACTCCTGCTTCATCCTCCTTCACTTTCTTCAAGCATACACTTTGTGTCTCTTTATCTCACTCTTGCAGGTTCTTTTCCATCCCTGTTTACTACCCTTTACTCTCTGATTTCTTCTCTTTCTCCTCCCTTCCTTTTCCCTTTTCTGCCTTTCTCTCTGGTGCACTAGGTCAAAGTCTGTTGAAGACAAATATGCCACTGTCTCCAAAAATAAATCCTGATGCCCACCACCTGCAACCATTGGTACAATCTTAAATCACATGTAATGACTTGTCATCTTCCAAGATGTAGCCTGTATAAAAATGCATTTTTTTAAAAATAGCTACCATAGTGAAGGGACTTGAGTTTGGGATCAAACACTGTCTATTTCGCATAACTTTCCAGCAATGATGAGTAATCAGCCATGCAACTTGCATGCAGCGTTTGCTCAAAAAATAAGGTTTATTTTTTATGAGGTTGATTTTCATGTTTCATTAAAATACGTATTAGGAGCAAACCTTGTACAGGGTCAGTGCTTGGGTGATCCAGTTGCCTTGAGAGACAGCGCTGTCCTGTATGTTTTGGTTAACCAGGCAACTGCTGGTAGTTTGTGGAGTAAGTGCTGATAAGGATAGCTATACCTCCTAGTCCAAGAGTATAAAAATGGGAATGATCGCTGCTGTTCCCTCAACCCACTATCAGCACTCAGCCCCTGTATGAACATCTTCTCACCCTCCTGCCTTCCAGTGTGTCTAAATGCGACGTGTCAGGGTGTTCTTTTAATTTGTTTTTGCTGGCCCTTCCTTGTTTTCCTGCTTGAGTTGGGGCCACCAAGTTATTATATTGATCTCACGTATTGATTGTGGTCAGAAATGAATGTCTCTTTCTGTGATTAGTAACGTGATGGATCATGTGATGCTGCACCTGAAGACAATACCATAGTAGCCCTACTTTCCTCCTCTATCAGAGCTGAGAGTGAGACAGAAGGTCTCATTAATGGTGGAGTAAAGACCTACTTCTAAAAGTTTTTCCGCTCACAACCCTTCCTTTCTCTGTAAGCACGAGAATGAAGTACCTCTCTCAGATCAAACAAGCATGTGCATTTGGTTGCTGGCGCAATGCCACTCAGCCTGCTCAGCCACTGTGAGCAATATTCTCAATGGAGCCTCGAATTTCACATTTTATTGTGGGTGAAAAAGATTACTTTATAGATGTGCAGGTGCACCCGCCAAAATGCAGGTGATATTCACAAATTGCAGGTGAGTTGACATGTATAAGAGAAACAGATAATGAGGTTCCTAAGGCACTGTCAATCGGATGTCTCTTAAATGTTTTTTGATAAAATGATGGTTTCTGGAAGGCCAACTGGAAAGCATGCTATGGCCTACCGAAATGTTGCCTTGTCGGCTAGTTTTGATAAACAGTTAACTATCTCCACTGTATCTTTCCACACAGGTTCCAGATGCTGTTCCAGATACCAACACCCATTAGTTCCAGGCTGTCCTCTATCGTCTTTGAGTTCTCGTAGACAACACTTGGTAAATGAAAAACGAAAGGGCTTGTGATAATCCTGGGTTTTGCCCTCTTTCCCTGATATTTTTCATGCAATCTGATAAGAGTGCCATATTTATCAGGTGATACAGTCCCTTTTTGGGACATGCCGAAATCTGTGGGGTCTGGAGTAAGAGCGGTGAAGTGATGGATATTTCCATCAAGACTGGGTACCAAACTTGTGACCTCCAAATGGGAATCACTAATGTTAAATCTGCATGTTGTCTGACCTATGTAGTGATCCTTGGAATCATGGCAAATGACGAGAATGCAAAGTGCAGTTCTCGATGCCAGTTTTGCAGAGAGGTGTCCAGGGGAGTCACTTTTGGATCTAGATACCAACTGTAAAACGTTTGTACCTGAGCATCAAATTCTCATCAGTTCTGAAAAATGTATGACTACATCCCCAATGGAGTCCTCAGGAATCCGGATTTCCAATTTGTAACTTTGTTGGGTTTTTCCAGATTTACTCCACCATCACTTGGATCATGCGTTCCAGTTTGGTACAGTCCTTTGTTCAGCAGTTTATTGCAAAGGTCCCCAATAGTAGATCCAGACAGTTAAAATGGAGTTTAAGTTACAGTTTAAACCAAGATTACCCTGTGGATAGTAAACCGCATCTGGCACCCTCTAACTAATCTGGTGACATCAGATTCAATAATTTCATCCAACACTTCAGCATATATTGCTCAGCCATTTCAAGTACCCGTGTTATGCAACATTAAATTTTCAGTCTGGCTTTAATTGTGGATCTTATCTTATTTCTCGCAGAAAGGCCTTTCTGCAAATGTAGGATCCTAAATCCTTGCATACCTATGCAATGCAAGGGTGCTTAAAATATCATTTAAATTGATGAGGCAAGAAGCCCTACCAATCTTGTAAGATGTCTTAATGAATCTGATAGGGACAAAGGATCCTAAAAATTTCCCTCTTTTTGGCACGGTTTTTCGGGGTAGGTATTTGTATGACTGAGTCTACCTTGAAGCCTAGAAACTCAATCTATTTCTTTGGGAAACATCTGATTTTGGTTCATTGATCAAGAAGCCTGGGCTTTAAAGGGTCTTGATGGCAAGAGACACATGTGCCATCAGAAACTAAGCATCCTGAGAAGTGATGAACTTGGGAATTATTGAACGTTAAAGTATGAGAGGAGGTTTAGATATCTGTCTGAATATAGTTTCATGTTCTTTTGAAATTCACAAACATTCCCATAGGTGTGCCTGGAATAAAGCAGCAAGCACAGATTTCTAGGTGCACTACTGGGGATGTCATGTGACGACCCCCCAAGCTCCTGTTCTCGCTGCTGTACTTCTACTTTGCATAGAAAAACGAATGGTGAATATAGCATCCTGTGCAAATGCTCTTTTTTTCTCCAGGGGAAATACATTTTCCCCATGGAGAAAGCTGTTCCCCAACACAGAAGAAAACCTGGGGCTCAATCGTTCCATTCCCAATCCTGGAAAATAAGTTATTACAGCCTTAGTTGGAGTAAAGCTTTGAAAATGTACGGGACTGGCTCAACAACCTGAATGCACTAAATTGTTCTCTCACTCTGTCCAACTCCGTAAAGTCCTTAGGAATCACCCTGGACATAAACATATCAATGAAGGATCACATCAGAAACTCAGCCGAAGGAGCACTTTACACACTAAAACACCTCAAGAAAATTAAACCATTCATTCCCTCAGAATCAAGATGGTAGTTACAATCGCTCGTCCTCTCCAAACTAGACTATGGGAATGCCATCCTCACAGGGACGCCGAAAACTCACCTCGCCTCCCCTTAGATCAGGTTCAAACATGGCAACACAGCTCATAACAGGTATTAAACATTTTGAACACATCACACCAGCCCTCAACATCCTCAACTGGCTTCCCATCAAAGGAGGAAGTACTTGCAAGACTGCCTGTATCACCCACAAAGCCCTTCACACACATACCACCAACTATCTAGACAGCAAACTCACGAAAGCTGGAAGAACCAGAACTCTGAGAAGCTCCAACTCACTTCTTCTCGTACCTCCCAAACTGAAAAGGAAATCAACCCAGACTTGCTCTTTTTCTGGAAAAGCCCCCAGCATATGGAACTCTCTCCCTACGATGCAACCCCTCCTTCTCTTGTTACAAAAGAGACCTGAAACTCCTTCTCCTCAACAAATACTTTAACACGCAAGCAAACTGAACTCTGTTCAAGTATCTCTCTTTCTAGGAATAGACCCTCTGTGATATTCAGTTGTTTGATTGCTTCAACTGTCTATTAGGTCTTTTTCGCCCTTAACTCATACTGTTCTAATTGCCCACATACGGTAACCACCCTAATTGCCTAACAATTCTCTGTGTATCTTTTTATGCTTGTACTCGAATCTAAGTGTCTCGCATTATATGTCAGCGACTTTATTATATTGTGCTTTCATGGTTATGTAAGTGCTCTGATACCTTTTGGTCTAGCTAGCACTATATAAAACCTATAAATAAATACATTTCCATTGTGGAAAGGGTTGGATTTGGGGATTGGGAATGCATGTTTGTAGGTATCTCCAAACTGCCAATGGAAATCACCCCTTGGAACTTTCTCTCCCTCCCACTTTAGGACTGCAGAATTCTCCACACTCATATCAAAGAAAACTGCAGTTGTAAATGTTTTACACCCACCCTTTTTAAATTCATGGGAGGTGGAAATGAAAGTAATTCCAAGGCTTTATGCAACAATGGGTCAGACCTACTAATACACCCTAAACATGGTATAGACTGTTGCCTACTTGTAATGCAAGTCTCATACTTAGTTTAAAATTCAATCACGGCATGGTGATTATGGCATCTAATTGTTGTAGCATAACCCAATTATTTGTACAAATCCAGGGGTCTATCAAAAACGTTTCTAAGTATCGTAATTGTTTATAAATCATGTGGAACCCTAGTGAAAGTGACTGTAAATAATGAACTTAGGGTATTAATACACAAATGATGGTATATAATTATTGAGACAATAACTGTTCACTCATGGTTTGAGTTATTTAAAGAAGGGGCAGATGATGTTCTTTGTAGATGCACTACGCCTTATAATGTTATTATACCTTGAAGTAAATAGCACTTGGGGTGGTCTTTTGTAATGTCATTAATAACCTTGCTATTTAAAAATGCTGTATATCAATAATTTTGAAATAAGATTTCAAAACTAAAGTGAGAGTGACTTTCAAATGATGTGTCAGTATAAATTAAATGCCGCAAACAGCATGTGGGCAATTAAAGTATTTTAAATATTTTGTCAGTAAACGTATGTTTACAGACAAAAATACATTTGTGAATAATCCACTATGTCATCCAGATAAATAATCTTTTGAATCCGCAGAGTCATGACATATGGTGCCACTGGTGCAGTACTTTGGTACAACATCAGGATGCTGTGAAGAGACTGAAGGGAAGAGCTTCAAGCTTGTAGGTCTTTCTCCTCCACAGAAACTGTAGGTACATGGTATGAATTTGATAAACTGGGATTGTGTGCAAACATCCTTGAGATTGTGACAGGCCAACCAGATACCTGGACAGAAGATGTGTTTCAGTAGATTAATTGCTTCCATCTTTAAGTGGCATTATAGAATCCATGAATTGAGGTCCATATTTTTTTACCAGGAATATATTACTGACAAAACTGTTTGGATGTGGGTGGGGGACAGCGATCATCAGATCCCTTTCTGAAGAAGTGCTACAAACTTTGTGTCTGTTAGAATCTGTTCCTGTTGAGAGGAGAGTCTTGTTGATTCAAATGTATGCAGGGGGTTTTATAGCATTCCAGATGTAATCCCTTGGAGCACCAAAGCATTTAATGCCAATTGCTCTAGGAGGCGAGGCTTAGCCAGGCTCATGATGGCTAACACTTGTTAGGAGCTCCCAGCCACACAGCCACCTATCTCCAGTTCCAGAGGTCCCAGCCCATGGCACCTTGCTAATTTCCAGTCCAGGAGCTGCAAGCAGTTACTGAACACCACTGAGGCCTCTGCCCACAAACTGAGCAGCTGGGTGGCAATGGAAGAGGCATAGTTTAAAGTTTGACTACTGTGCACTGGCCAGGATGCCTGCATTCACTTTCATGGTGCATGCCAGCACTGGAGCCGACCATAAACATTCTTCTACATCCAGCCCAGGTGCATAAAGCCCCCCTCACACACCAATCGACTGCCAGCAGAAGCTGCCAGGGAACAGTGCAGGGTAAGAAGGCAAAGACCACACAGGCATGGGGGTCCTTCGAAGAAGCAAGCTCCGTGAATAAAGCAAGACAACCAGTCAACTTTTGAACCAGGGGGCTGCCAGGGAGGTCCCGTCTGTGCCCTGACCCTTTGTGTAATGACTTGAAATGTGGGGGAGGCACTACTACCCCACCTGTCCCCTTTCAAGACACACCTTCGAACCCGCTTGGGTCCTTGAGCCTACTGGGAGGATACATGAATAGAAATTGATGCACCTACCCACAAAGCTGCTGATACCCATAAAAATCAGACTGAAGGCTTAAGCCTCATTGTGACTAGTCTACCTGACATCTGATATAGCATCTTACTCTAGAGATACACTTGCCACCTTAGACAACCATTAGAGGGGAGAGGAAAGCCATTTCCATTTATACAGTCGCTGTGACAAACCTCAACAAGCATTTGCAATGCAATAGGTCTCGCATTTACGTGAGTTTGAGCTATTGACATTGCAAATAACAATGCCTTTTATTTTTGTTTTCGTTTTTAAAACATAAATAAAAGGCATTGTCATTTACAATGCCAATAGCTTACACTCGCATAAATGCGAGACCTATTGCATTGCAAATGCTTGTTTTGCATTGTTTTATAGCTCAAACTCGGCCTAAGGACATTAGAGCACTTAACAACAGAAACTGACATACCGAGACACAACATACACATTTTCAAACCTTTCAGGGGCACGGGGAGATTAAGTGATTTGCCCAGAATCACACGACTTTGAGCAGAAGCCAGGATGTTGTCCCGGTTCAAAGTCAGCAGCGCTTACCACTAGGCCACATCCCTTTCGCAGTGACTGCATGCTGACTTATACACAAAACAAACATGTGGCATGCAAAACGTGGGTATATCGCGTGTGCAGTCTACCCAGATTATTGCATAGTGACCGGTACAAGGGGCCGTGTGAAGAGCAGAATGGCGCGCATTGCCTGGTTACTGCAGGTCGAGTAGTACACCAACATCACAGACCTACATTGCAGACGTGTGTGCCTAAGCATTGTTCTGTTATTACTGCATGCTGATTGGCGGAGAAAAATCAAAACATGAAGCGCAGAACCTGTTCACATGTTTGCTTTACTTTTATTACAGCATTCTGGCTGCCACACTGCACTTTCTTTTGAAGGGTAGAGCGCTGTGCATTGTAAGGTTTTTTTCCGCATGCCCGGTGACACGAAAGCAAACGCCCAGTATTGGAACAGTAGGGTTACCAAGATGTCCGACTGAGATGCGTGGCGGACTGGCCTGTGGTTGTCAGTAGCGGGACAGCAGAGAATACTGCATGGCAAGCCTGAGGTACACTGGCAGGGATGTGTGAAAGTCTATTGTAGGTCAGCACCGGGGAGCTATGCCATGGCATAAGGGCTTGAAGTTATGGAAACTATGCATGCCGGGACTGGGGTGCCTTACCAGAGCTGTGCAGTTGCCCCAAAGCTGCAGGCCAGGATTGAAGCACACCGGAAGGGCTGCGTGTGGATGCAGTGATGGACTAACAGGGGCTGCTGCAAGGTGCGGCTGAGATGCAGTGACTGAGATGAGTGCACACAGTGTGCGCGTGCTCTGGAATTGAAGGAGGTGCTTAAAGTCAGGACTGGTCTTGGCCCTGCAACCGCTTGGGGGGGGCGGCTTCAGGCCAGACATAATCGCACTTTGGCAGGTGCATACTGGCCCTCAGCTCCGAAACAGCAGGGGGCGCTGCAGGTGAGAACTGAGGTGCGCGTCGATGGCAAGATGCTGGAATGGCAAGTGGGGCTGTAGGACAGACCTGGGTGTAGGGGGCTGGAGGGTGTCATTAAACCTGTAGGGTGTTCTGGAACCATACAATTCTTGCAGAACCGTTCAAGTCCAGCACTGGGTGCACGGGGGGAGGGTTCTCTGGACGACTGTCTCCAGTAAATATCTGTGCACAAGGCAGAGGTTGCAAGAACTGCACAGTGTAGTACAAGATTTTTAAAGCACTGCATACCCCTGGCGAGGCCCCGAGGCGCTGTCCTAGATATGACCTCTCTCGCTTCGCTCCTGCTATGTACTCACTTTAACGTACGTAGACAACTCGGCCTCCTCAGCCAACAGAAATGTCTCCGGCCCCGGTCCCACCCTGCGCAGTCTCCTGTAGCCATCACGGGTCTGACTACAAGGTGTCCCGGGTCATGACCTGATTACACTCTCCCACGTCACGTGGTTAGTACGATGTGTTATCCTGAGGACCGGGTCAACACTCAGTGTAAAGGCTCTCCGTGTGAAGGCGGGCTCATGATGGGCCTGGCCTGGAAGCGGTGGAACAAGCGAGTGAAGGGACACGTAACCACCTGAGCCCCCCTCTATCGCCAGGAGCCGGCGACCTTTATCTGCTCCCGGGGACTGCCCTCGATTAACTCGGGCTGCGCCCGCCGTGTCAGGGACAGCTCAGCGGCCTGCGATAATGGCGGGAGCCGCTCTCCATAACGAGGTGTCAGCAGGGCTGGTAATATATATATAAATAAAACGGGAGCGAGGCACGCCGCTCAGTGGCAGGGAATCTGCTGACCCCGTGGAGAGGCACGGCTGAGATAACGAACCATGAATCTGGGCACGCGCCAAAGCAGAATGAAAAAAACATAGTGCTTACTGACTAAATGAAGGAGACAGTATAACGCCGCAAGTAAAAGATCCAGTACTGATGGGCGGTCCCAAAAGGAGACAGGGCAGTAACAAGGAGGGACTAAGAAGCCTCATTTTCAATCGTAAGCAAGCGTTTACCATGGACGATGACGCCAGCCAATGAAAAATATGGGCGGGGCTTCCACACCACTTCTAAAACATACCCTAATACAATATGCCTCGCAGAGCGAGTAGCGCATGCGCGCTGCAACGCTAGGCGAGACCTAAAAACTAACAGCATCATGTGATCATGGTGGGGATTTGGATGATGAATTACTGCCAATAGATGCCCTGGGGGTATCTCTCCTTCTGGACAAATATTACCATGGTCACTGAATATTTAATAGTGACTCTGACTTTCATCTCAGTACGCCCAAAAGGAGATACCTGACTTTTCGCTGTCACTGTGCGATGCTTTAAGTACACCTGCCTTCCTACCATGGCCCTAACCTATGCATGCCACCAGACTACTAAATTCTAACTGAGCCTCAAGCAAAACCCCCCAAGAGAAGATAGATATATTGTTTACTAGAGGGGAGTACAGACACCCTTGTCCATTTTTGGGCCTAGAGCATCTACCTCCCTGCCACAATTTTTGTGACATCTTAGCTCACATAGATTGCACCCATAAGTGAGACCACTGCAAGGGACCACTAAAAGAAAAGCATAGGATTAGATCCCTGTCCTGAAGCTTCTGTTCCTCCCTCACTCCAACCTGGATGACCCTCAGACGAAAGGGTGGGAATACCCCGGTACCCCGCCAACAGTACTCTGTATGGTGGTTTTCTCTGTGGCAAAACCTAAATCAACTCAACAGTGTCTCTTCTCTGAGGTGATCGCAGGAAAGGCCGAGACCACTTCTGTCACCATGGCAGAGGCAACGTTAGAACTCTACCAAAAGAACTAACCTCAATACAAATCACGATGGGATTGATCCATGAAGGTACTATGGCCACAATGGCAGACCTCAAAGAACAGCCATGTCATCTTTCCAGTCCCACTCGTACTCAACCGAGAGAAGAATGTCAGCAATGGAAATATTAACAATTCATACACTGCTTAACTAGATGTCTGGTTCCTAACCTCATTTACAGAGCCTCCGATTCTTTGGTATGTGACCAAATAGGGTACATCTAAGGGTGCAGTTCTGGAGTTGTACAATACACTAACCTCATCAGTAGATTCAGAAGCGGTGGTCTGAGAGACAAGACTGCAGTGGCAGACCAAGGAGGAGGACAGGGATTCCCGACTTTAAGTGCATGACAGAGAACTGCTGGAAGCCCTCCAGAAGGACTTACTTTGAGATCCTACACCACTGGTCAGTCTTTATAACACAAAACTGGCACTAAATGACCACTGTTGGAGATGTAACGATACTGACTGTGATCTATTACACATTTTGTGGTTCTGCCCTTGACTGCAAGCATACTGAAATGGAGTACGCACTTCCTGAACAAGGTGAATAACCATTGCGTGCTCCAAATTGTGACCTTAGACACCGGCAATCAGCAGACACACCCTTCAAAAGAAACAGCCCTTGGAATTCCTATGACTAGTTGCACAATAATGTGCTGTTTACAGATTACAGGATCAGGCTACACTTTTTGAACCTGTGGGAAAATGCCTCTTTTGCATGGTCACCCCCAATGTTTGCTGAATTTGATTTCTGTTTTTTACACTGCACTCTGGGGCACTGCTGCCCAGTGCCCAGTGTATGTGCTTTAACCCTCTAAAACATATAAAAAATGGCCAGTCCCTTATTGCATATTTAACTCTCCGGTAAGACCAAAGTATATAATATATAAGTTAAATGTCACATCTGGACTGCATCACTTATTGTGCCATCCACTAGTGTGACAGGAGGAACATGGCTCAAGGCCTACTAATGTAGCCTGATGGCTGCAGTTTATACCTGTAGTCTGACTGGTCAAAAAACCCTTGTGACAAGGGAAAGAATCCTTCTTTTTTAATATCAATAGGTCACCCCTAGGTAAGCCTTGTAACCCACAAGGTTGGGTGCCTAGTATTTAAAGTGGGACATGTATAATTTAGTGTTGCCATGTCCCTATGGTGACAAGCCCCTAAAAGCTATGTTCACTGTGGAAGGCTCTTCTGTTCTATGAAGGAAACTAGAGTGCAGATTATTATATCAATTTTGTTTTCTCTAATTTGGGACAAGCTAGATAATGGTTCAACCCCTTTGTATAATATTTATTAAAATTGAAGTTAGTGGTGAAGCTAGATTCTTAATAAATATTCAGGAAAATAAATGTTTAGAAAGTTACCTTTTCCCACCTGAAGATCCCGGGGGCTAATTTGTATTAGCCTGCTGGCAGCTGCCAGTACTTGATCATAATTAGGTGTAAAGACTGGTGCTAGAGGAGGACAATGGCTTAAGCCTGTTGGACTGGATGGGCAGGGGGTTGAGGTAGGTGACACCTATCAGCCCATGAAAAGCAGTTGGGAGGGTTCAAGATTTTAATTTACTTCAAAACAGCAAGGGTGAAACCTCCCCAGTCACAGTCAAGTACAAGGGGAGACCAGAGGAAGGGAAGGCCTTTGTTCTTTAGGCCCCTTGTAGCAAGTTAGACACCAGCCCAGTGGGAGGGTAAGTTTGTCCCTGAACGAGTTTGGTGTAGTGGAGTAGGAGGAGACTGCTTATTTCCCAAAACACACACCTGGCTGGTCCAAAGACTCCCTTCAGGGGCAGAAGGCCAGTGCCATATTTGATTTCCATTAGAATAGTGCACTCTGGAAAGTTTGCATTGAGACAGACAGGATATGCTGTAAAAGTGAGTAGGGTTTCCTCATTGGCTAGGGAATGTCCAAGTGTCACCCTCGCCCACTTGGCTACTCAACTATACAAAGGTGAACCTCATCACCAGCCCCTCAGAACCCTTTTGGACCTTTGGAGGAACAGAAGAAGGCCTGCACCTGCTGTTTGAAATTCAAGGGAGGGGGATAAGGCACAGTATTTAAGAAATGGTCCCTGTAAAAAAGTAAATTAATTGGGTTGGATAGTAGTCCACTACCAGTAATAAAGTTTCCAACTTGTTAGGTTCAACACAGGGTTTCAGTAATTCAAAACTGAGCACAATGGCTAGTAGCTATGGTACAAACCAGAAAGGTTTAATTAGAGAAAATGTGTAAAGTATTTAGATGTGCCAAAACAGTTAGAAAGTAAAAAACATAATATAATAAACAAGTGGTCACCGACTTTTGACTCTATCATCGTGCATTCAGATGTTCTCCATCGGGTCTGCATGGTGTGCCAGAGGATTGGATGGCGATCTAATTAAAAGTTGTAGTGGGCCACATTGACCCAGCATTTCACACCAGTACGGAGAGGACCACGCCCAGGCATCTGTGCAGAGGTGCTTGATGAACAGTACAGGCTCAAAGTAGGGATTCCCAGGCCCTAGAGTACCAGGAATTTCCCTCCTGAATGATTCACCCCTGGTCTGGCCTGAATGGTGGCGTGACTGCCAATTCCTTGCATTATTTGAAAGCTGCCACTTTCAACACCTAGAAACGTACGGTTTTAGGAATCCTCATATTGTAGCTAGTTATGTATAGGAGCGTGTCACACATCAGTATGAACTATTGTAAAAAAAACATGATTTATAATGTGCATTATAAGGCTCAGATAGGGTTGAAGCTTGCCAGGCAGAGGTCGAATGTTTAACTTGCTTAAAGTGTTTTATTCACATATGAAAACAGTTGCTGCTGTTCTTCAGCACTTTTTTCACCTTCAGAAACCTATGCCACTGGGACACCAAAGTGCTGTACCTGCACTTATTATTTCCAGTTCCACTTTTTGAACAGGCTGTATTAAGTGTAAATATAGAGATGCCTTTGCCATAAATAAGTCATTGTTGAGGGTTTACCTCCAGCTTTTTCGTATTTAATTAGAACACGGATATGGTATTCACTTGATGCAATCAAAAATACTTTTACACATTCATAGAGCTTCTAAGTGGTCTCATTTAATGTGCAATGTCTTCATATACTCTTGGCTTTCAGCCTACAACAGTTTGCAACCTGGACCTTGTGGTTTCTTTTTTTAACATTGCAAGTGGCCTCAATCTCAACATGGAAAGTTTTTAAGTTTAGAAAGCTAGAGATAACTGAAGGTGTCCCTGGGGATGTCACTGGGGATGTCACTTCTGAAATTGGGCCCCTTGTTGGCTGAGTATTTACAATGACCTTACCTGCATCGGTTCCAGATTGTCCTGTCTGGTAACAATCTTTCAGCCATTCATGATTAGCCAGTACGTTTCATACTTTGATGAGACTACAAGTCCCAGAATGCAATGGCGGCACAATATTGTTGAAAATAATTAACAGTACTACTCACAATTATTTAAATACCCACACTTAGAAAGTTCAGTAGCCTTTATTTAACGAATGGGTATATTCTTTTAGACTGGAGGGGAAGCTCTTGTCCTACAACATATTCATACATCATCACCGTGTTAATTCAGAGCTACAAGTCATGAAACATACACCGCCCATATGTTTGCAGTCAGCGGGAAGCAGCGAGCTCGCTTCTTTTGAACTTCATTACTCAATTTTGGACATCAAATGTTGAAGTCACGGGAAAGAAATTAACCCCAGTGGTCTTCCCGTAAAGACAGGATGGGTAATATTTCACCAGTGGGAGCACAAAGTCTGTCTGAGCATAATAACATCATTCGACACCACGCAGTTCGCTGCCATCAGCATCTATTTCCGTTATTTTAGACTGCAGGGTAAAAACAGACGTTCTCTGCCTGGGTTTTGCAGACAACAGTCTTTAGGGAAAAAAATCCTCTCCGTCAGAGAAATATGCTACTTTAGAGAAATATGCTACTTTAGAGAAGAGATAGTTGGGGACCATACACCCTGTCACTATTCGACAGAGAAAAATGTGGTGGTGAGCAATACACTTTAACATTTTGCATTCAGGCATGCTGAATTCAAAGTGTTATCTAAAATGTTAATAGTGGGCTCATATAGCATTCTACCTCGCTGTCAAGAGAAATGCAGGTTGTAGCAATGCTGGTTGTTTAAGGACCTGCCAAAAACAGCAACAGGTAGGGGGAATTAAAGGGCAAAAGAGTACCTACTTTTCATCGAATCTTCTCAGCCTAACCATTCAATTAAGCATCAAAACCATTATTTCATCAATGCAGCAATTTATTTATTACAAATTCATAAATAGATCAATCATTCAAGTGTTTCTTGCCAAATGAAAAAAACTGTAAATAACACAAAACGCACTGCAGCAAAGTCAATTTAGCAACTCAAAAATGTAGTCCTTAGTTAAAAGCAAGGCCTCAGCTGTAGACACAAAGTCCAGACGTTATGGAGACAAGTTTGATATTTTCCTCATGGTGTGATTGACAGTTGTAGGCAATTTAAAAGACATACGTTTCGATGGAACCCTTTGATTTTGCTTCCACCTTCACCAGGACACAAAACAATAACACATTGATATATCTTTCTCTTGCGTTGTAAGGGGGGACAGCAAACATAAAACCACTTGGAAAAAAAGAATGAGAATTCTCGTCATCACATCCTGGAACTGTATGGGGGAAACAAAGTACCCAGGTTAACCACACAATACACGTCAGGAACAGGAGCGCATTCAAACGAATTGGACAATCATCAAGATGCCAGAACCTTGAGGAAATCACGAAAAGTGAACTTCTGATGGAGTCCAGATGACCAATTGATCAGAGCAGATCTTGCTCAATAGTTGAGAGGACTATCCAAGTGTTTCTGACATACAGGAATACACGGCGGCAAGCTGCCTCAGGAAGCAAGGTTTAAGGCCATGCGCCTTAGATACAGGCCAAGCCGCTGGCGAGGGCCAATGACTCGGCAAAATACCTTTAACAGCTAATCTAGCCAGGGCAGAGGAGTTATACTCTGTGCTTCGTGGTGGCACGTGTGGCCTCTGGCACTACATTTTTAGGTCTCGTCTGAGACAGTGCCTGTAGGACATTTTGATAACTTAAAGGGGGCTTGGAGCCCGCCCATTGCCATTCGTTGGATTCATTGACAGTCTTATTTGTTGGCTCCTGTTTGGTCAGCACTTGCTGGCTTCACTTTCTGTTTGTGTGTTTCCCCCCGTCTCTGGTGCATTGACCTAGTACTGCTTCCTCTTTTTGAGAGAGTCCTTCCGCTGCTTCCGCTTTCTGTCTCGGACCCTTTTTTTCTTCTATGTGAAGTACTTTGTAGGAGTGTATGTGTTCTTAGGTTGTCTTGCTCCCGGTTTTGCTCCTCATTGTTGCTTTCACCTGCTCATTTACCGTTTTCATGTTTGTTCCCTTTTACTTTCCATCGTCTCCCCTTTTACTATTTGGTGCAGCATAACAACACCAGCAGGCCACAGGTTATTACAGTCGCTTTAAATAATATTTTCAATATACATTATTGGCTTTGTGCTATCGCTATTAAGAAATAGCTCATTTAGTTTCTAATAAAGTGCTTTTTTGGTACGTGTTTCATGATTTATAGGAAGTCTTGGACATGGTTAAAATGATTCATGCAAAAACAGTGTGTGTTTTAAATTGGTTAATGCCTGCATGATTATGGGTTTGATAGAACATTCTAGTGTGAAAATAACATTAACTGCAAATCACTTTTTTGCTTGTTTGAGCGGTCCTATTGTGATTGCTGCCATAGCTTATTGTGTACATGGTAACAAGGATTTAAAGCTTTGTTGCATCTCCATATTTTGAAAAAAATACATAACTTTTGCCAACATGTTGCTTTTTTATGTATAAGAAATGTAGAGCACCATAATAACAAAATTTGCACGGTGTGTTTTTAGATTGTCTTCCTCCTGGGTTTGCTCCATGCTATCGTTCGAAACCCGCTTGTTACCCGTGTTTGTTTGTTCCCTTTTACTTTACATCCTCTCCTCTTCTACCCATTGGTGCAGCATAATAACTCCAGCAGTCCACATGTTGTTAGCATCGCTTTTTACAATGATTTCAAAATACATGGCTTCATTTGTTTAGTTTGTAACTAAGTGGTTTTCTGGTACGTCTCATGATTTATAGAATTTCCTGGGCATGAATAAAATGTTTAACACAAAAAGCAGTGTGTGTTTTAAATTGCTTCATGTTTGCTCGGTTACAGGTTGGATAGAACATTCTAGCATGAAAATAACATTTTATTGCAAAGCAATTTTTTCCTTGGTTGACCGCTCCTATTGTGTTTTCTCCAATAGCTTAATGTGTACATTGTAGCATAGGCTTTGCCAATGAGTGTTGGGGACCAGTTCTTATTTTCCCTAATCAGATTTTGATGTGGAGCAGGAGAGAGAGAAAACTCAAAAGGGGGAAAGAAGGAAGTTAACAAAGATGTATAACATTGTCAAAGAGAGAGAGTAAGGGTGAAAAACAGAGTGAAATAGTGAGATAAAGGGGCAGGGAGTGCCTAGTGGTGGATAAGGCATGAAGTGGGATCAAAACTATGTAGCCTTAGTATTTGGCACCTCAGCATTTGGGAGCAAAGGTCATGGGCTTCTTATCAAACCTTGCACAATGGCACTTATTCTTTCACAAATTAATCACTGGCTATACTGATGGTAACATATTCAACTCACTGAGGGTAGAATGCTTCAAAATTAAACTGGGATCAACAGAAAGACAAACATTGGAAAGGTAGAGCAAAAAATCTATACAGCCACCACACAGGACACTATCTCTATCATGAACTCTGTGCACTCAGGAGCACCCACCGACCCCTGCCCCCACCATGTCTTCAACCTCGGAAGCAAGACTATCGGCAACGAGCTCAAGAAGGTCCTGAACACCTCCATCCCTGCGGCCTCCTTCCCTGAGGACTGGAAACACACTGAAATGAGGCCCTTCCTAAAAAAAAACATCTGCCGACTCAGCCGAATTGAAGACTTACCGGCCTATCTCTCTGCTCCCCTATCCAGCAAAAGTCCTCTACAAAGCAATCAATCAGCAAATCACCCAACACCTAGAAGACCACAACCTCCTGGACCCCTCCAAATCCAGATTTCAAGCTAACCACATCACTGAGATAGTCCTAATTGCAGCCACAGACAACATTAGTGCCCTCCTGGACCGCAGGGAAACAGCATCCCTCATCCTCATGGACCTGTCCGCCACGTTTGACACTGTCTCCCACTACGTCCTGATCAACAGACTCCACCACAACGAGATTCAAGGAAACACCCTCAAATGGATTGCCTCGTACCTCACCAGCAGACCTAAAGGATCTGTCTCCCACCGTTCACCTCAGAGCCCAATAAGGTCCTCTGCAGAGTCCCCCAAGGATCGTACCTCTTCCCAATCCTCTTCAACACCTACATGACCCCCTTGGCCGTCACTGTCATATCACATGGACTCAACATCATCTCCTATGCCAATGACACACAGCTCATCCTCTCTCTGTCTGAAGATCCCTCCTTCATAAAAGCTAATTTCCACAGATGCATGACTCGCGGACTGGATGAAGGACAACTACCTAAAACTCAACACCGAAAAAAAGGAAGTCCTCATCTTTGGGAACAACACCTCACCATGGACTAACACATGGTGACCCGCGGAGGTCAGCACACACCCCTGCCCCAACAGACCACACCCACTACCTCAGCATCATCCTGGATAGCAAGCTATCCATGAAGAAACAGGTCAATGCAGTCTCATCTGCCTGCTTCCACACCCTTTGCATGCTCTACAAAATCTTC
Organism: Calotriton arnoldi; assembly: GCA_963921515.1. Taxonomy (NCBI): domain Eukaryota; kingdom Metazoa; phylum Chordata; class Amphibia; order Caudata; family Salamandridae; genus Calotriton; species Calotriton arnoldi. Next base: position 1,961,880 of record CAWUFW010001147.1, on the reverse strand, counting down.
AGGTGGCTCTTGGTAAACACCAGAAGGACCGTCACACAGGCCCTCATCACCAGCAGACTGGTCTAAGGAAACACGCACTATGTAGGAATCACTGCACACCTCCTGAAGAAACTCCAGACAATACGGAACTCAGTGGCAAGACTCATACTCGACCTCCTCAGAAGGACCCACATCGCACCCATCTCAAGGAACTACACTGGCTCCCAATTCAGAAGAGATGCCAGTTCAAGATGCTGACCCACACATGCAAGGCCCTGCACAATGAAGGACCAACATATATCAACAAACTCCTGATCTGCCACCAACCGAACAGACACCTTCGATCAGCTTCCCGCTCCTTCACAGACACCTCATGGATCAGTCGAGCCAATAGCGCAGGACGCTTCTTCTCGCACCTGGCAGCCAAGGCTTGGAACAACCTCCCCCTGCACCTCAGGACCACACCGTCGCTCCTGCAATTCAGAAGAGAACTGTAGACCTGGATGTTTGAATGATCAAACCTCCACACAGCAGCAAATAGCTCCAGTGCCTTGAGAACGTAACAGGTGATTTGCCGAGCTCTATAAATGTTTGATTGATTGATTGATCTTCTGCCAAAAGGCACTCTCATGCGATCAAGTCCCAATAAAAACTTGTGGTCATAAAAATTAAAGCAGAAATCTATTTATCTCATAATGTAATTAAATAAAATAGGTGCTTCTTAAATTTGTTAAATGGCGCAGTGCAGGTGAATTATAATATTATGATGATACATAAAACATGCACAACAACTCAAACATGTATGGATTCTGGCTGTATTATCATTTTAATGTTAACAAAAGAGGGAATAGTCAGAGTCTATTAGGTTAAGATGCAAATCTTAAGCAGTCCTGGTAGAAATTTTTCAATGTTTTGACCCTCACCCAGACACATAAACTTCAAACTGGGTCTTCATCTGGACAGGGAACTAGATGCACCTTCAATGGCCTGAGTAATATATTCCCAATGGACTGGAATACAAAGAATAAATCAATAAATTATTTGGGCAGTGTGATGTTAAGTTAATGAGAGCAGCAATTGCTAAAAAAGCATAGCTTACCAAAGGAAGAAATAATCTTCAAAAACGGGAAGCAAGGTAGACATTTAACCTTCACTTCTTAAAAGGAATACACCGATCCAGTGTCAGCCAAACCACTTCAAGATGAAATAGCAAGTGGTCGCCCCTACAATATTGGGTATCCCACTTACCCCTTGTATCAGTAGAACTAGGGTTCAGAGATCTCTATGGTTTCTGTGAAAGGATTAAAGAAAAGTATTGAATACGCACTCAGAAAACCCAGAGCGTTCTGCCCACAGCCACTTTTTGATTTATGTTTTGCCTTTAATATTGCAATACATCCTGAGAGCTAGTTTCCTTCCACATTCTCATTATGTGGTTCTCAGCAGAGACGTTTTAAGGCATGGGCAAAGTGGGCTCTGGTCCAGGGTCCAAGACTGTCAGGGGGTTCCCTGATAGATCCGGCTCTGTTCTCCACACAGTCCACCCTGATGACAAAGAATAATTCTTGAACATAGATTGTTTTAAGCACCATTTTCCTTTCATTTACTGTTAATACGGGTGATGTGTGGGAGTCTATTACAGACATTCTGCAGAGAATTTGTTTTTTTCCAAACATCATGTGTTGCAGCAGAAGCTTCTTTTTGGTTTTTCTATCACTGGGCCCATACAATTGTTCTACTAACTTAGGGCATCATTACGATGGCGGGCGGACAAAGTCCGCCCGCCACCGCAACACAATGCGGGACCGTCTGCAAGGGGTGCGTCGGTCCCGCACGTGAGATTAGGATGCCACCGCCACCATGGCGGTGGCAAGCCCTATTCCCAGCATTGTGGCGGGCAGTGCTCACAGCACTGCCCGCCACAATGCTGGGAATAGACGTCGTGCATTGGCATGCACAAGGTGACAGGCACCGCGCGGTGCCTGCCACTTTGTCCATGCCAATGCAGAGGGTACCATAGGTACCCCCATGTGCACCCCCACCCCCAAACTTTCTGGGGGCCCGCTACGGGCCCCCAAAGGCAAAGACCACATGCCTTTCCATGGCGGCAACGCCGCCATGGGAAGGCACATCTCCGCCTGCATGCTAATATGGATGGCGGTGTCTTGCAGACACCGCCACCATATTAACCATGTTTTCCGCCGGTCGACGAGTCGACCGGCGGAAAAGCGGCGGACGGTCTTTCTGTCCGCCGCGGACCCACCAGCCATCCTAATATGGCGGGGGGGTCTTTGAAGTGTGGATGGCGGGCGAATCGCCCCTGCCAGGCCGGCGGTGACTACAGCCGGCCCGGCGGGGACGATCCGCCCGCTATCATAATGACCCCCTTAGTTACTTTACTCAGATTCTATACTTCACCCACAGAGGAATTGATCCTCTGATGGACCTTTCTTCGTCGTAGTGAGGGGTGAGAAATCAGGGTGTCGAACTGTTGGCCACCTAATGAAGACCATTAATTGGTAGCCAACTCACAAACTAGACATCAGGTTTAAGTACACTATTCTCAGACTATAACACTCTATCATGTATTAGAAATCAGATAATTGTAAGCACATTTTCTATGGAAAGAACATTACATTAAGACACAATAAAATACTCAGAGAAATTTAGATAATTTGGTTTTTGTATTAAAGATCCCAAATCAATACATATAAGTAATATTTTAAGTAGCTGTGTCAAGAGTTTCACAGTTCGCAGTACGAAACCACACATTAAGTCAAAGTAGATCTATTTATAGATAAATGAATCCATAAAGAGGATGGTTAAGGTTATAATTCCATCCACCAACAAGTGGGGAGAGGAGTTGGCCTAACGGCTAGGGCGGTCGACCTCGAATCTGGGGAACCGGGTTCGAGTCTCAGCAATGACGCTGAACATCTTGTGATTCTGGGCAAATCACTTAATCTCCCCATGCCTAACAAAAATGAATGTGTCCTCATGTAACGCAACTGGTGCTATGTAAAGCACTCTGATACCCGATACCTTCGGGCCAAGTTCGCGCTATATAAAACTCCGTAAAAAAAACAAAGGCAGAAGGATAGTTCAGAAGAGTTCTCTTAGCATGATCAAAGGGATCAAATTAGAGTCCACTAAGGAAAAGGTCCATGGGCGAAGGAATGGAGCAATAATCAGAAAAATTCCAGTCTGGTCTCTCACCAGACAGCTCCAAATAGTCCAGCAGGCAAGTTCATTAGCAAAGGGAAAAGGGCAAGAAAAGATAGACCGGTAGACAGACACTAATGGAGGAAAGAAGAAATGAAGGGGCTCAGTCGAAAGACGGCTCCCTCCTCCTAGGAAAGTCAAGTTTTATACCCCAAATCATCCATTTGTGATATCAGTTGTCACCATACGATGGTCTTATCATCATGTGACAATGCTTCCATTCACCTTGTACAAAATTGATACTCCAACATATTTTTCCATGTTGCTCATGAGAAACGACTGTCCATTCTGTCCTCACAGGTTAGTTGACAAAGAGTTTATGTACTTTGTTGGATTAAGTCGAGAGGTCGAGTTCCTACCAATTCACACACAATGAAGTATCTGGAAAAAGTGTCTTATTGATTAAAGAATGTTGCACAAACAGAACAGATAAAGCAACACTTGAGGAAATATAACAAAAGTCCATTACACCTGGCTATGAAATAATGCAGCCTAAGGAAAAAGGCAAATCAATGCACTTTAAAGTTAGCATTTTTTATTTAATAAAATAAACTCATAATTAAGTTCAAGCATAATGAAATAAATCAAACAGATCATATATGGAAATAATTGTAACGTTGTCAGTGATTGTTGCACAAACATTTTCAACTCTAATTATGGCAGACTACCAAAGTTTTAAAAGTACCTATGTGAAAACTATTCCTAAAAATCATTCAAATAAATTTGTTTTAAGAAATATAAGACCCTAACAATGTCTAGTACTCATACTGAAAGTTTCAGTCATATACCACATTGCATAAATCTTTTGCACCACTTTCTATTTTGTTATGGTGCATTACAATGAAGGCAATAAAGATGCTAACACTCATCATTAATTTTTTATAACAACTTTGTTACAAAATATAAGGTAATCCGTTAATAAACATGTTAAACTCATAATTTTATTAATCCTTCTATTTCTAAAATATCCAAGCACACTCTTACGGTGCTGGTACTTCAACTTTTATCAGTTTCAGTGTTGTTTTTCTAGACTTGTGCAGCGTGCACATTAGAGTTTTGTTGTCATTATCCCTTTTTGTGTCGTGTAAATAATGATCAGCTTTTACACTGTAACAAGCCCCTCCCCTCTGATGGCGAATCAAGCCATTACAATTTTCCAATCAGATCATCACAAATTACAGTTTTGTTGTCTTAAGCCTTTTTCTTCTGGACTCTTCCAGAATTTTCATTTCATCAAAGTATTTACATCGTTCGTCTTCTGGTTGAAGATCAGATCTTGTTCTTTTCACTCCCTGTATATTCTTTTTAAACCTACAGAATTTGATAGATCATATCATCAGCAATATGCACAAAGAGATTGCCACCAATGGTCTCAAATAGAAATAACTAGTCGATTACCAAAGTTACCCAACCAGTTACTAACAGTTGACAATCCCTTTCCTATCATTTCCCAAGCACCATCAGATTTTAACCCTTTCATGTCTTTGTTTAAATCACTAATGTTTTTAATGTAGTTTTCTAAATCTCTGCTCTTGTCCGATATGTAGGTGCAACATTGTTGGATCTTTAAGAACCGACAGACTTTGCGAGAGGAATGCCAACAGAAAATCCTCCAACTGTACTGCTGGCTAATTTATCAACTATAGTAGAAAGCTTTCTAATCTTATGTGAGTTTGATGCTACTCCTATAGAAGGTATTAAAGCTCCAAAAATATCATCCACTATGTCACTTGCACTCACACCTCGCTTCATTCTCCCATTGTCTTCTTTTCATTCTCCTTCAATTTGTTTCACAGGATAAATTTTAGGAAAGACAATTCCCATGTTACAACTTCCATACCATCCTTTCGGCAATTTAAAAAAAGCATTCTTTTCACAAATATAATACATTACAGGAAAGATAGGATCATCTCCTAAATATCTTCCCCAGTTCTCATAAACATCAAATGTATGTTCACATTTACTAAAACCTACACATTTTTGTTAATATTTGATCTTTGTCTGAACATATAAAGTTTTCCTTTATGTTGCCAGTCTAAAGCTAATATAGCCATTCCTTCTACTATTTTATGTTCTACTTCTGGTAAAGTCCAAAAAGTTAGTTTAGGAGGTGAAGTAGTTTTAATTGTCGCATTACCTCATTTACTTTCTACTAAATCTATGAATTTCTTTTCAGCTCTCCCTAATTTACATGCTATGTTATTTCTGTGTGCATAAGCCATGTCCAAGGATTGATTTGGTCTAAATAGATAACCCATAGTTTCAGCTAGTGAAGCTTCAGGATGTGAATTTAAGCTTTTAGTACAGAAAGTTCAGAAAAGATCAGATATTCTTTTGAATAGTAATACTGCAAGTGATAAGTACCATAAAACAAACTAGTTAATACACTCCAAGAAATCCCATATGTTAACGGTAGACTATGATATGTAACTCTTTCAGCAGGTGATTGTATACACACATAACAATCACTAGCATCCATTGAGTCAATGTACTCATTTAATAAACTGGAGTAGACATTTAATGAGTTATCAGTGTTTGGAAAATTAAGTTGTAAAGTGTTGTCATTTAAAGCATTAGAATAAGTGCTATTAGTTTTGGCAGTTTTAATAGAAGTGTAAGCTTAGGATCTTCCACGAGTACATAATACGGCAAGTTTGAAATGATAAGCAATGCAACCAATATCAATGCAATAACTGAAAGGATTCCTGCATATACATGTTTGCATCTAAGAGACATTTCAGTTTTAGTGATAGTGAAGGGATTGATAGTGAAGGGATAGCTAGAGCGCACAGCTACCCAAAGAGTGTCCCGGCACTGCATGGATTAGTCAAAGAAAACAAATAGAGAAGACAATCACTATAAAAAGAGCCAAGTCTTAAGTTTCTTCTTAAATAATGTTTTACCCTTTATTTGTCGTACATCTAGAGGGAGATTGTTCCATCCAACAGGGCCCAGAAAAGAGAAAGAATGTCCCCCTGCTCTAGCCAGATGTACTCTTGGAATTCTGGCCAGATGGTTACTGGCGGAACATAACACTCTTGTAGGACTGTAGTAGGCAATCCAGGCATATAGATAATCAGGACCTGACTGATGCAATGCTCTGTGCATTAACAAGCAGACTTGAAAAGAATCCATTTTTCACTGGGGAGCCAGTGCAAATGCTGCAAGTGGAAAGAAATGTGTTCCCATCCGGGAAGTCCAAGAACCAGTCAATCCACCGCATTCAGCACAGTCTGGAGTCTTCTCAGAAGGTATTTTGGCAAGCCTGCATACAGTGCATTGGCATAGTGTAATCTGGACATAACCGAGACTAATACCACTGTAATCCTAGTTGGAATTGAAAGGAAATGCAAAATTTGTTTGCCATGCATAAGATGCCCAAACATGCGCCTACCACTGAGAAAATGTGGTTGTTGAAGGACAATTTATTATCAAATTTGATGTTTAGATTTTTAACAGATTCTGCATGGATTTCTGAAGTAGATACCCCAGCAGGCCAGTGGACATCCAAATTAAGAGCAAAATTATGTCCAAAGCTGAGCACCTCCGTCTTCTCTGTGTTGCACTTCAATTGATTGAAGGTCATCCACCGGAACACAACCGAGAGACAGGGTTGAATGCATCCTGTTCAATGGGCACCCCTTTACTGAAGGGAAACAAAATCCTAGTATCATCGGCGTAAAAAACAATCTTAGCCCCAAATGATTCCATCACCTTAGCCAAGGGGTGGAACATTTAGATATTAAACATTGTGGGGCTAAGTGGTGAGCCCTGAGGAACTCCTACTGAGACCTTCTTAGAAAGGACTTGAATCATTTCCAGGCATTGTTCCTAATGCTAATCTCCTGAAAACATGCGAGCAGCCTGGCATGTGGAACTGTGTCCATACTGCTGACAGGCCCAACAGTACCAGGACTGCCCTACCACCAGCATCTATGTTACTTTTAGTTCTGAGACATCTGGCGGTTTCAGTACTATGCCTGGGTCTAAATCCTGATTGACTAGGATAGCTGACGGCTCACAAATTTCAAAGCAAGCTTTGATGGCATACGAAGAAGGGAGATTGGACTATAATTACCCGGGACATGAGGGTCCATATTAGTCTTTTTTATAAGCGGGACAATTTTGGCCCTCTTCTAGCATAGAGGCACCGTAGCAGAACGGGTGTACCAGAATGTCAGGGAATTATCTCATCGCCATTACTATTGCCAGGAGTGCAAAAGCAAGGCTCAAGAACAGTCCTCCCACCATAAAACAAACTGAGATTTCCCACACAAGATAAAAACTATCATTTAAAAAAGTACTTTTTAAAATAAACGAAGCAGGCTTTACAAATTCAAGATTATAGACACACAGCTTAAAAATCACATCACAAATTTTCTCAACTGACCGTAGAATGTCCATGCTACAGCCTGCATTAAATACTGCAGCCTCAGGTGCTGCCAATGCAAAGAAAGCGTCCTGCCCACCCAAGAGCTAGAACGGGTGTACCAGAATGTGAGGGAATTATCCCATCTCCATTGCTATAGCCAAGAGTGCAAAAACAAGGCTGAAGAACAGTCCTCCCACCGTAAAACAAACTGAGATTTCCTCACACAAGTTAAAAGTATAATTTTTTTTAAAACGAGCACTTTTTGTTAGGCTTCATGATTCAGACTATTTAACTAATAAAAAATAAAAAATAGCAGAAAGTGGTTTGAGCAGTTCAGCAAAGTTCGGCACAAAAAGTCCAAAGCACAGTTCAATGGTTCTGTTCAGTATAGAAAAATATGCAGATCAGCTTCGTTGATGAGTATATTTAGGATAAATAGTGTCAGTCCTTCAAGTGGTACACCAAGATTGAAATTCAAATCCACAATAAAGTTTGTTCAGATGTTCTTGTATTGTTAAAGCAAAAGGCACAAAACTCCTGTTCCCATTCATTTGCTGCCACATAAGTCCATTCAGGAGATGAGTACTTTTGACTAGGTACCCTCGCTCTTTTTGATCTCCTTTTAGCTGTTTGCTCATCATCACTGTCACTCTGAGCGGACTGCTTGGAGCTTTCAGGAATGGTTTGTGGTACTCACACTTGTCCTTCAGTTAGACAGTGTCTCACTATTTCACCTCTCCTCAGGAACCCACGCTGTGACCACAATTACCCGAAGTCATGTCCGACTCCAAAGCCACACTGACTATCAGTAAAAATTGTCACTCTCAGTTATTCTGAAATGCTGCAAGCCAGTGTCAAGGCAACCTGTGCTGAATACACTCCTTGCAACCATGATGCTTCCACAACACCTGTAATTATACAAACAGCATAAGCAGCTTTCAGATTTCCTTCATTGTCTCTCAAACAGGAACCATCAACAAAGAACACATGATCAGATTCAGACAATGGTTCATCCTGTATATCAGGTCGGGCTTTGTACATAACTCAGTCACATCCAAGCAATCATGTTCACCTTCATCAGTCACATTTCATTTCCAGGCAGTGACAACAGAGAGGATAGATTCAGAATAGTGCATCTTCTAAGGGTTGTATTCTCTGCGCCCAGAAGTATTTGTCCATACTTCGTCAATCGACTATTAGTCAGATACTGTTTCCCAGTACAGGTCAACAGTATTTCCACTGCGTGGGGCACAAACACAGTCAGTGGATGTCCCATGACTATACTTTCACACTTTTCAAGACTCACACATGCAGATGCAACCGTTTAAAAAATCCAGGCAAAGCTGGGCAACAGAAAAGTAAGCAACAGGCCTGCGATGACTTCCATGCATTTGTGTCAGTACTGAAAGAGTGCAGCCTTCTCTTTCACTACAGAACAGCACAATGTACTTGTTATAATCAGGCATCCCAGAGCCGGTGTCCTAGCATTCTCGCAGCTCAGTGAAGGCAATCATAAAGTTTCATCTCAAGGTAACGGATCAGATATGTCTTTGTGTGTCAACCTCTGGAGAGATTTTGCTGTCAAGGAAAAGTTTGGAATCCATTGCCGACAGTAGCCCACCATTCCTAAGAACACGCAGACTTCTTTTGGGCAGTTGGCGGATTCATATTAAGAATCACAGAGATTCTTTCTTGTGACACTTTCCATGCTCCTTTTTCAATGAGGTGTCCTAAGTACAGGACTTCAGTGTTGCAAAACTGTATCTTAGTAGCGAATACTTTCAGCCAGTCGACTTTTAGTAGCAATGGTATCAGTCTTGCAGGCTTCCTTCGTATGACACCACCAGAAGGTCGGTAATATCATTGGCCGCCGCTACTTAACGGGGGTGGCGGGGAAGAGGGGGGTGGGGGGAGGTGTGGGGGTAAATGTAAAAAAAATAGCACTTACCTGCACGCCAGCTGGCCGCCGCCTCCCAGTCCTCTTTCACTTCAGAAGAGTCCCATGGTTCGGCGCTCAGAGAGGGACTGGGGGTCTGGGCATGTTCTCCACCCAGGGTGTAATACAGCCTAGATGGAGAACATGCAGAGTGTGCATGACTGTTTGGCCAGCCCAAGATGGCCTGCCAACCATTCCTGCGCACTTAAGAGAGTGCCGCCCCACCCCACCCCAAACCAGGTGAGAGACAGATGGAAAAAGACAATGCTAATAACATTTGTTATTATCGTTTTATTTTTCCTTTTGTCAACTGCTCACAGAGCAGTGGGGTGATGCTCCTCCGCTTTAGTGGATGAAGCCACCCCTGGTTAATATACTGTACTAGCTCTGAGTGATTTGACATTACTAGAGACTCAACATTCTTTTTGAGAATCTGATTGAAGATTGAGGGGCTTTTTGTATACCCTTGTGGGACTCAGTGCCAATGCCAAAATACGATTGCCGAAACGGAAAGCAAAGAGGAACTGACTATCCTCATGCAAAGGTATAGAAAAAAAGGCAGGGCACAAGTCAATGACTGAAAACCATTGCTTCGCATGGAATCTGAAACAATGTCACAGATGAATTTGGTACCACAGAACAACATGAAACAACTGTTGCATTCATCTTTCGCAAATCCTGCACAATATGATACTTACCCAAGTCCATAATGGGAGAGTTACATGGATTCCCGATTATCTCCTTAGGGATCTTTTGCTCAATCATTGAATCGATCACAGGAGCAGCAATAGTATCTGGAGACAAATTGTATTGTGGGATTCTCAGAAAATCTGCATTTGGTTTGACACTGATTCAGACTGGTTCAACGCCTTTAATTAGTCTGATATCTTTACCTGTAAAGTCCCAGACTTTAGGTAACATAGTATCTCTCAATTCAATGAGCAAGTGATCTCTAGTCAGGAGAGGGTTCATTCCCATGCCAGATCTCTGTCGGGCAAATTTAGAAACAACATCCTCATCATTAGTATGAAATTCAGAACCTTTTGGAGTGCAATAGATGGAACAATTAAGCTTGGACAATAAGTCACATCTCAGTAGATTCACTGGACTTGAATCACACACCACAAATCGAAGTTGATCCTCCAACGACCCTATTTTAACAAAAACTGCTTCAGAAATCTGGCAAGACAACTTTTTATTTGAAACTCCTACAACCTGGAAACTTTCTCCCAAGAGGGGTAGGTTAGGACCTCTGTTGTTCTTATAGAAGAGCGGGAAGCACCAGTGTCAACGAAGAATGAGACATGACTCCCTTTTACCTCTCTTTCCACATATGGACCTGTTGGAAAGTGGGTTATTAATAGTGGCAAATATGCATCTTCCGCTGGCAATAAGGCCACTAACACAGTCTAGGGCTCAGAATAGGTCTCAGATAATTATTCCCATGCTCAACCCTTGGGAGCTTGGCTGTGAGCAGGCAGGCTTAACTACAGAGACAGGTATGTAAAGCATTTAAAAACTCTAATTCAGTAACTAATTAAGCCACAACACACAATAAAAATCCAACACCAATTTATAAAAATAGGAACTATTTAAATGAAAAAAATCCATTGTGGGGAACCAGGGATATGAATTTTTAAATATTAAATACTTTCTAGTGCTTAGAAACCAATAGTGCCACTTCTGGACATTTGGTCACCTCTGACCGGGACAAAGTCAAAGCTTGAGGCCGACCGCAATGAAGCCCTGGTCAGATACACTAAGCGGGAGGCCCTGGTCAAGATTTTACCTGCACACAACTTTTTTGGAGGATTTCTCACCAGATGTCGTGCAGCCTCTTCCAGCAGGCCGGATTCGGTCCGGTCACCCTCTGGAGCATTTTCACAAAAGTTCACCAAACTTTCCCAAACGTCTGGACCTTCTTCCTGAATTTCCTCTTGAGGGTCCAAATTGTCCAAAACACAATCCAAGGGTCTGGAATCTCCAAGATGGTCCTTGAAAGGTTGGGTCCACAATTTCCACAGTGCACCTGGACAACACCCTTAAAAGTCCCCTGGATACACTCCAGGTAGGGGACTCTTGGTGGAGTTGATGCAGGTGAGCTCTGTTAACCTGTAGCTTGCAGGGAGCCCACTTTTTACTCCTCTTGAAACAAGGTATATCCAAAGGGCTATAGTTCCAGATAATGCAGCAGGTGTAGTCAGTGGAAATGCAGGACTTGATGGTGCAAATCAAGTATCCAGCTTGGCGTAAACTCTTTATTCCTCTTGAAGCAAGGTACATCCAAAGGCCTGGAGTTCCAGATAATGCAGCAGGTGCAGTCAGTCAGAATGCAAGGCCTGATGGTGAAAATCAAGTTTCCAGTTTGGCAATCCTTCTTCTTCTCTCAGTTTCAAGCAGCAGAGCTCTGTCCTCCCAGAATGGCTCCTCACTCCGGTGCCACTTATCACTTATCAAAGCAGCCTGGCTAATCTACTTAACTCTGACCAATCAGAGCAGGTCACTAGAAGGCTGAGTTTTGGGTTAGAGACTATAAAGTCTTATAACTTATTTTCTGTATATTTTAGTATAAATTCAACAATACCATATTGTTGGAGTTATCAATACCTTTCTCCTAAGTCCTTGAATGATATTTTCTGCAATTTCTAGCATTAGTTATTAATTACTAGCTTATTGCCATGTTAACCTATGTGGCTAGGTTTTGCAATTGAGAAATTGAAATAGGCAATTTCTCCAACACCAGTGCTTATAAAACATCATTTATAAGGACCCTGCTTATATCTACAGGACAGCCCACCCCTGGAACACCTAGGGGAGACTTTAGTGGTACTGAATACGAAAATAATATTGTACAACCTCACTTTACAGTGCTCCTAGCACCAAAGTCGATTTGGGGAAGCACTTTACTACAATGAGGGAAGTGAAATGTGCAATTTCTCTATCCCCAAGGCATACAAAACTTATTTTATAAGGGTCCTTCTTATGAGTACCTGACCCCCCACCCCTGGTACACCTATGGAAGACCCTGGGGTACTGAATATGCCAAAATATTGTAGTTTATCAATTTGTAAGTGCCCCAAACACCAAAGTTGAGTTTGGGCACAATTTACATTTTAAAAGCAGTCCTTAACACAGGGCTACTTTTAAACTGACATCAATCTCTCAGCAGTGCACACATGCAAGTGCAAAAAGTCTGCTGGCCTCTAAACTGCCATGCCCTTTTATATACTAGGGACTTGAAGGTAGTTTCAATTCCCCTGCCCTATTATGTACTAGGGCCTTATAGGGGAGGTCATGCCAATCATAAGGTGCCCTAACCCATAGTGTACCCTAGTGTATGTAGGTGTTTTCACTGTATTATAAATGTGTTTTCAGCATACCACTGGCCCTGGGCATGGTTAGTCAGAGCCCAGGGGAAGTCAGAGTCAGTTACCACCAGTACCAGTCAGCATAAAATGGGGGTCCCCAGGGCACAGGATGACTTTGCAACTGGACCACTCTGGTCTACCTCTAAACCTGCGCCAGGTATTCAGTCCCCTCCCCCCCCACAGGCACCGTCAGGCTGACGGGTCCTGATTAAAATCATCTGTCTGAATCAAATACTGTTGTGATGCATTTTGATTAGGGAAAGAATATATGTTCGCCTGTTGACTTTGATTCATAATATACCTTTGTACCTGAACATTCTGTTGAGGCATCTGAGCATGTGGTATCTGCATTGATTGGGATGTATTAGGATTTTGAACTCTCTATCTTTGTGTCTGATGAGTCTGGACCATGTTATTTCGCTGAGACTGTGCATGCCATCCATTCTGTATCTGACTTCCAGAATTGTTCACATTAAACCTACACTCGCGTTTCCAATGCCCACATTTTTCACACACGTGACATTGATTAGTGTTCTTTAAAGCTGTCACATCAACACCTATTTTGGAATCTACTGGAAGACTATGACCTCTACCCTGTGACCGAAAATTCTTCTATTGAAAACTATTAACAACTTGCATTACAGGAGCTGAATTAAATCCTCTCTGTGCTGAAATAGTGTTGTCAAAACCAGAAGGATTCTGACATCTTTGTACTGCTTTCATCTTGACTATAATCAATTTTTCCTTCAATTTCTTAAGTTTCACTTCTAATTCGTCTCCACAGTACTTTGTGTAACGCTAAATTTAATCAATCGCTCTGTTCTGACTGCATAGTATACGCAGATGAATCATGGAAGAAATTTCAGGTCTCAAACCATTCGCAAATCTGTAAACAAAATGTCCCATATCTTTCTCAGCCACATTTTCCATTCCACTGTACTGTCTGAAAACCTGAATCAGTCTCTTGTAATAGGCACAAACTGATTCTTTAAGTTCCTGTGTCGTTCTGTCAATTTTTAGCCAATCATTTTCTGTAGGAGAAATCTAAATTTTCAGGAAAGTAATCACTTGCTGATATTTCTTCAGCACCACTGGAGATGGGGCACCCGTTCTAGGATCCTTCGCTGGTTCTGCTTCAGTCCAATCTACAGAAATTTTACATTTAGTCGACAAGTCTCCAGGAACCACAATGTCAAACAGGGTATTCAAATCTATCCACAGAACTTTTGAAATTTTCACAAACCTTTCAATCCGTCTGTACCATCCTACTGGATTATCTCTCAATTTCGCCAGTTCATTTGTGAATGACAAAATATCAGCCCTAGTCCAAGGCACATGCACATACCTTCTACCGGGTACTCTCTCATAGGAAGCATCTGTATTTCTCCATCTCGTCAGCCGATTACAACTGGAGGAGTCTGCATCCTAACTCTCTGTGTTTCCTTCTTTTACTACCATATACCTTCCCATTTCTCTCTCTAGCTCCATTTCTTCATCAGTGTCATTAGTTCCTAAATCTGCAATTTCATTCCAGCTGGCCTCATGTAACAAAATCCCTGCTGCTAAAGTCTAATCTGTATGTCTTTTGCAAAACCTTTGATCTCTGAACATCAACTTCATATTTCTGAGCCAATTCAATTAGCTTCACGTGTGTCTGCCTAGCTCGTCGAATAATGCATTTATGGAGAAAAAATAGTTCCTCCTCCTGGTAGGTATCTAATCAAGATAAACTAAGAGTTCCCAAAATCATTTCTGCTAACTACTTTTTTTTTTTATTTAAACTTTATTTATGATTTTTCAGGAAAAAAAGAACACAAGAAAACAGGCAGGAAACGTTATTACAGCAGTAATTTTGGAGTACACATCGTGCAGTCGCTACAGCATGAACAGTAAATAGTGCTACAGTAGAATAGCTTTAGCATGTCATTAGTTACACAAAGTCTGCAATCCCACAGCTTAACGACAATAGGAGATACTATGCTTCCCGGAAATATCATCATATTACTGAATGCAGAAATATTTTGTTGTAGTATAAACAACCAATATTACATATGATCCCCACATCGGCACACTGCTCAGCCCACCCAAGTACGTGCTTGTTCTGCCTGGGCTCCATCCTCTACGGCTTTTTCCAGTGGGTATTGTCGAAATGGTCCCCAAATATCTTTAGGTGTACATTTAACAGGCATCAACGCATTGTAGTTTTCTGATTGTGTGGAACAGTATGCTAAATCAGTGTGCCAGTCCACGATAGTAGGCAAGGGACCCCTCATCCATCTCATGGCCACCCTGCTCTCAGTAGCAGTCGGTGATGGGAGTTCCGCCGGGCGCTGACGTGGGGCGGGGAGGGGCAGGGTGGGGGGTAGTAAACTACGGATTACGGCTGATTACAGGTAAGTAAACATATAAATAAATAAAACGAAGTTCGTTACGCGCCCTGCATTGCATTTGGCGATGCAGCGCGAGAAACGAAATTCGTTTTATTTATTTATATGTTTACTTACCTGTAATCAGCCATAATCC
The DNA here is from genome assembly GCA_963921515.1 of Calotriton arnoldi. Taxonomy (NCBI): domain Eukaryota; kingdom Metazoa; phylum Chordata; class Amphibia; order Caudata; family Salamandridae; genus Calotriton; species Calotriton arnoldi. The sequence continues at coordinate 1,946,480 of CAWUFW010001147.1, read as the reverse complement.
ATAGTTTACTACCCCCCACCCTGCCCCTCCCCGCCCCACGTCAGCGCCCGGCGGAACTCCTACCACCGACCGCTACTGCCTGCTCTTGGCCAGAAGTAAGCCAATGGCGGCCAGTTTGCACACACTTTTTGGTATTTGTTTATCAAACCCCAGTAGAGCAACCATAGGTGATTCTGGCAGTACGTGATCCAGCATTTTAGACAGGACAGTGAATACCTCACCCCAAAATGCACGTATTCCGGGGCACTCCCACGCTAAGTGTGTAAAGTGTGCATCAGTTGCAGCGCATCTCATGCATCTGTCATCCTCCCTCAGCCCATATCTACATAGCCGTGCTGGCGTATAATAAGTTCTATGGAGATATTTAAAATGAAGCAGTCTGTGCCGACCATTCTGTGAGATCGATTTGATGTTACTGAAGCACCAAGACCACTGCGCCATAGTAATTTCTATCCCAAGCTCTTTCTCCCACTCCAGCTGAAACTTTAGTTTAGCCTGCGCACCCTGTTCTTTGAAAAGTGTTTAAAGTATTGTAATACCACGTTGTGGAGATTGAGTTTGCAACAAGTATGTCAGTGGTTTCATTTCCGGCGGTTCTTGCATAGTTGGGCCCAACAGCACGCGCAGCGCCCTACGGACCCTGTAATACTGAAAAGCATCCAGCGCTGTAACCCCCCCTACCTGTGTGGCTACCTGGTCCCATGTTTTAACAATCCCTTCTTGAAACATGTCGCCCAAGGACCTTATGTCCAGCTTGGCAAGAGTTTGCATTGTGGCTCTGTCATCACTGAGTGGAAGCCACGCACACCATTGCACAGGCAATTTGGAAGAGTATATTAAACTTAGCAGTTGTTTGCTAGCTATTTTAGATAACTGAAATCCGGTGCAATTCACAGAGTCTATCATGCGCGGCGCACTCCGTGAAGCCCCGGTCAGCAGCTTTGGCAGTGGGGCTGGGGAAATCATATTATATTCTATGAGGTGATGCGGCATGCTATTAGGGCCATGTATCCAGCCGTGGGCGTGCAGCGTCTGCGCAGCTCTATAATACCTTTCCAAGTCGGGGGCGTTTAACCCTCCTTCCGAGTATGGCATCGTTAGAATATCCCACTTCACACGGGGCTGCTTACCAGCCCAAACTAAACGTGACAGCAGTGTACATAAACTGCGGAAAAAGGACTGAGGCAGACTAATGGGTATATTTACGAAAAAAAATAAAAAACGAGGAAGCACCACCATTTTCGCCAGAGCGACATGACCTACCAGCGACAGCGGAAGCTTGATCCACTTTTCTATGACCTCTGTTAACCTGTGTAGTGCACGTCCGTAATTCTCGGACAGTACGATCTCTGAATCGGTGTGTATTTTTATGCCCAAGTACCTTACCGGGTCTGTAGTCTATTCCAGGGGGTAGGTGGTTTGCACTGGTATGGTGGCAGCAGTTAACGGAAAAATAATAGACTTATGCCAATTGATATATAGCCCTGAATGTTGACCAAAACGGTCCACTTCTTGCAGCATTGGAGCCAAGTTTTGCTCCAGCAAAGTATCGTCTGCGTATGCAGAAATAGTGAGGTTGTAGTTCAAGGACCGGATACCACGATATGCACGGTATTCGCGCATTGCGCATGCTAGTGGCTCTGCCACCAAGGCATACAGAAGGGGAGATAGAGGGCACCCCTGCCTTGTGCCCTTAGTTATTTCTATTGGTCGAGATAGCGTCCCGTTGATCCTGACCTGGGCCACCGGCTGGGCATATAGAACCTCCACCAGTTTCAAAAAAATGTCCCCAACTCCCACCCTACGCAGGACTGCATATAAAAACCTCCATTCAACCGAATCAAAAGCTTTCTCGATATCTATGAATAGCGCTGCTGCCTTAACCTGTGGATGGATTCGCGCTATGGTTCTGAATAGAGTGCGCAAATTGCTGGATAATGACCGTCCAGGGACAAACCCAGACTGTTCTGGCCCCACTAACTTAGGTAACAGGGGGGCTAACCTGTTTGCCAGCACCTTTGCAAACAGTTTAGTATCTGTGTTGAGCAAAGATAACGGTCTGTAGGAAGAGCAATGTTCGGGAGGCTTCCCGGGCTTGAGTAGGGTAACTATAGTAGCCTTCCTCACAGAAGGTGGCATTTTGCCTGATTTAGCCATTTCTTCAAATAAATTAACAATGTGGGGAATTAATTTATCTTGGTATGCCTTGTAGAAAGCGACTGTCAGTCCGTCTGCACCAGGGGCTTTTTCGTTAGGCATTTCTTTCAGTGCAGCTATTATTTAGGTAGGTCTCAAAGGGCCTATAAGTCTTTCCCTATCGCTATTTTCCAACCATATCATTGCTGTGTGGGCTAGATATTCCTTGTCCGATTCAGTGGCTATGGCCCCCTTGGAGGTGTAGAGTCCTGTGTAATAGTCAGCGAAAGCCTCCAAGATGTCCGGTGTGCTGTCTACCAGTTCATTTTTAACATTGTAAATGCTTGTGATGTGGCTATCGCCTCTGGGAGGTCTAACTGTTGCAGCCAGGGTAGCGCTAGGTCTGTCACCTTCCGAGTAGGTCCTGGCAACAGCATATTTCCCTAGATGCTTGACTTCGGTTTCAGCTAGTTCGTTATATTCGTTAATTTGTGTCCTAATTTGTGCAAGTATCTGCGGGTCACCAAATTCGTGGAGCCTGTCCTCCAGTGTCTTAAGTGTAGCTTCAACTTTACGTAATTGGGTGCGAATGGATTTAAGAACACCTGCGTGTTTAGAAATCGTAATTCCCCTTATGTAGAGTTTGAAAGCTTCCCATATGGAACCCATAGTCGTGACGCTACCCAGATTTGTAAGGAAGAAGTCGTCAATCGCCGTGCCTAGCTCCATACGAAAAACTGTATCTAATAAAGAGTATTGAGGGAATCGCCAAGTTTGCTTGTTGATGTTCGTGTCTGTCAGCCCTATCTCTAAGAGTACTGGGGAGTGGTCTGACAGGGTACGTGCCATGTGTGAGCAGTTGTGTATTGAGGAAAGTAGCGTACTGGAAGCGTACCAATAGTCTATCCTGGTATGGATACCATGAGCCGCTGAGTAGTGCGTATACCCCCTACCCAGTGGGGCCAGCTGACACCAGACATCCCGCAGTCCTTCAGTTTGGGCAATACTAGCTATGGCTCTAGCAGCGCGAGATGGAGGTCTAGGGGCTCCTTTCGACCTATCTAAGTCAGGGTTCTGAATGCAATTGAAGTCGCCACCCCAAAGTATAGACATATGGGAGTACCGCATTATCTTATGGTGCAAGGAGTGGTAAAATTGAGGGTTGTCATAGTTGGGCCCATAAATCCCCACAAGAAGAACGCTGAAGTGCTCTATACGACACTTTGCTAACACATACCTGCCGCCTGCATCAACTTCCATGGCCTGTATCTGTATGCCTGAGTTTCTGCGGACCCAAATGATTACCCCTCTAGCGTGCGAAGTAAACCCGGATGCAACACATATACCCTTCATCCTTCTTTGGGATAATAACCCGGTTTTTGGGGTAAGTGCGTTTCCTGCCGAATAGCAACATCTATATTGTGTCTGTACAAATATGCCACCACTTTGCATATTTTTCTCTGGTCATTGAGACCCCTAACATTCCAGGACAGGAATCTAATATCAGCATGGTTCTTAATGGGCTGCGACATGTGTAAACTTACTTATCCAAACTGACATACCGTGCAAAATACACGCAGCATAGCATAGCACAGTGCATGCTTCCTGCTGATACAAACAGAGTAACCAGTGTGTTACACAGGAAAACCCCCCCAACTCCCACCCACACCGTATCAAAAGAAAGAGACATGGCAGTTGTAGACCCCCCAACTATCCTCCCATCCCCCCTGAAAACTAACCACCCCTCGTAAACCAATTCCCCTACAGAAAGTACCCAGGTGTAATACACACAAAGGCAGTGGCAGCCAGACCTGAGGTGTTATTAGATAGCCAACGGCCGCCCACCCTCAATGTTGCCATCTAGGAGTCCAGATAGCTATACTACGCCACTATGTAGTGTTAGTGCAATAAACCGAACATTACACCTCGGTTACAGCATGACATTTACGAGTCAGGTGTTACAGAATAAAGTGTGTCCAAAATACTTTTAGCAGAGTCCGGTGCCCTTGAGACATTTACGGAGTCGGTGTACCTGCCCCCGGTAAACTCTTCTGTTCAGCGCCCCCTGATGGAGCATCTCTCTCCGCCGATGGTGTTCGAGTTGACCTGTTCGATTTTTCTGCGTTGTACTTTTTTAGGTCCCGCTGCAACTGGTTAGGGTTAGCATACAGTTTGAATTTGCCGTCGAAATTGACCCGGAGCCGGGCCGGGTATAGCATTGCGTAATCCAGTTGAAGTTCCCTTAATTTGCGCTTCACAGGAGCAAATTTCTTACGTGCTTCTTGAACAAGAGGAGTGAAGTCCGGGGAAAGGGACAATTCAGAGCCTTCATATTTGAGCACTTTCAAATCTCTTGCACACCTCAATGCAGCCTCCCTGTCCCTATAGTTCAGTATTAGAGCAATCAAGGGTCGAGGCGCTGCGCCCGGAGGAGGTCTGGGGCCCAACGTGTGGTGTGCCCGCTCGACGACAAAGACTTCGGAGAATGTTTCACGACCCAACAGTTGTACCAGCAGCTTCTCTACAAAAGTTTCCATGTTACCAGTAGCTGTGGACTCCGCCAGTCCTAGTATACGCACATTGTTGCGCCGAGAACGCGCTTCGAGATCTTTGGCCTTGTCCTTCATCACTGCCACCAATTTCTCCATTTGTTTTTCTGCTGCCCCCATTTCAGTCTGAGCGTCTTCAGCCTCTGAGATCCTGCGCTCCGCCATATCTAGCCTTTCGGCGTGCTTGTCAACCCTCTCGGACATTCGATCCATGCGATAAACCAAAGAGTCCATCTTGGCATCTATGGATGACAGGCTCCGCTGCATTGCCCCCAGTATTTGCCTTATGTCCCCATCGGGAGCCGCAGGGTCCTCCTCCTGCCTGGCCATTATGGGGTTGTGGTCCTCGTCTCTGTGCCTGGATGATTTACGCTGTTCGAATTGGAGTTTCGACTGCATTTATCGCCTTTACCCATATCCCCCGTCGCAGGTAGAATCCAGTTGACTGGGAATAAGGTGTATGCGTCGCAGCCGTCGTCGGTAATTTAGCAAATATCAGATGGTTTGATTGTCCACAGCACGATTGTGCACCACAGCGCGGGACAGCACGGCAAGCCAATCAATGATAATCCACGTGGCGGCAAGACCCAAGCGAGTGCGCTGTGTGGGCCCCACTCTATGAGGCGTGGCCTGAGCACAAACAAATTAACCACCCAACAGTGTCTCGGGCCTGGTAGAGTCGGCACCGATCACAGGCCCCGATGGAACTGACCTGCCCGGGGTAGTCCACAGGGGTGAATGGGCATTGTACAATAAGATCCTATGTGCCAGGTCACCCCAAAATCATGCACGATCCACAGCCACGCGTGCCGCCAGAGGGCCTAGCACCGGGCCGCTAATGAACGTGTCAGGGCCAGGGTCGTATGGGGATATCGCATGAGAGAATCACTTTTCTCGGAGAGGCAAAGCGCACATGTGCGCAAAGAATGGTCTGCGTCAAGGGGGGCCACAGAATCAACTTCCCTCACGGGCCTTGGCAGTGCGGAATGAATCCGGCACGTTGCGTGTTCAAAGCGCAATGGCTCAATGTACGTTAGCTGGCCGGCCCGCTCACTCCGCAGCACTCGCACGGGCTTACCACAGACCTCCGGCGAGACACACAGCCCAGGGGGGCCAGCCAGGATCCAGCCACTGCACGTCAGCAAGTTGAGGGATCCAGGATCGGAGCGGGAGCTCCCACGCTACTGCCGACAGCACAAAATGGACGCTGTAGTCCTCCGCTGGAGCGCTGCTGCATAACACAGCACAACTCCGTCGTCGGGCCGAGTAGCACCTCCGGACTGCCACCAAACGGGAACCGCCACCTGAGTCACGTCTACCACTACTAGTTATGCCATCAGCTGTCCAGATGGCGCAAATAAATGCAGGATATTTTGTGCGGCTGCCGGAGCTCTCTCAGGCTGCGGCCATCTTCGAGTCAGGCAAGCCACGCTGCTAACTCTACCTTTAACTTGGCCACATCTAATGTTCTTCCTTTTACTTGGACTGGAACATTTTCAGAACTTTGATTATTAACCGGGGTACTTAACCCTCTGAGCCAATCATCCAGTTCTTGAGGAGTAAATCCAGATTGTTCTCTTGGAATATTTGAATGCAAATCTCCATTGGTCAAATCTCTACTTCCAGGTTGCATATTTAATGTAGACGTATAAGGAACTGAAATTCCCATTGGCACAGTCATTTCAGAAGCATTGTAACTTATTTCAGAAGGCTCACTCATTCTGGGGATGTGAAAAGGTGCTAACCTCTGAATCATTCTGCTTCTAGGACTAAATTGTGTCTGAGTTAAAATGGAACCTGTACTCTTAGTACCTGTAGTATTGCTTTGAGTCGGAACCATAGGCATCTGAAGCAGAGATCTTGTCATCAAATCTAGTGGATTACCATGTGCAGTATTTACTCCTGCAGGTATAATCAAAGTATGGCCAATATTTACCTGTGACCACTGTTTCCTGTAAGGTGTGAAATGCGGGTGCACCTATCTCACCTCAAGCGCAGTGTGGTTTATGAAGTGTGCACACCGGCAGGTAAGTTCAGCAGCAAGTGCCTCCTGCACTTGCTGCATTTCTTTTGTTAAAAGGGTGCACCTGCGGGCAGATTGTATGCCTTTGTGAAAGTTTTCTATGTAACATTTCTTACACACTGATTTACATTTCTATGATTGATTGTCTCTGTTTAATGTGTGTGCAATGTAAACTACACCCTACACTGGTATGAGTGGCGCTATAAAATGAATTAAGTGCATCTCAGAGATAGTGGTAATGGAGACTTGAGCGGCACTGTTAAAGGGTAATAGCGAGGGAATCACTGGCAGAGGTGGTCATTGGGGGACGCCAACAAACATTGTCACACAGGGCGCCACCAGCGCTAAGGCCAGCCCTGTACGGGGCATATTGTGTGCCTCTGAGAAAGTATTCATGTTAATTGCAGCGCATGACTGGTGCTGCGATTAACATGAATACTCACACAATCTGCACTGATATTTGTCGCTGCACCAACATGCGCGGTCAGGTTCCTGGCGCACATAACCTTGGCTGCAGCGCACAGAGACCTTACACTGCGCATACAGAGGAAAAACATTAGAGGGAACATTGCCTGTGACCCATTTTTATAAAAAGGTACAATAGGACCAATAGTAACAGGAACAGTTAAAGCATCTGGCGCATTCAAATTAAGTGGGTTCAATGGAGCTGTTATTTCTGTTCCCCCTATTACAGGAGAAACAAGTGTAGGCTCTTTTGGTATTTCAAGCATAATAGGGGCATTTGGAATTTCAGCTGTATTTCTATTTGTCAAATTCTCACTCTGAGATTCATTAGATGGTAGTGGCCGAATCGTCAACAAATCATTCAGAAGATCTGCATCTATGTCACTATTTTCTCCTTCTGTTTCAGCATCACTCTTTTCTATCTCAATATGTTTCCGCTTCTCTTTTCATTTTCCCCTAATGTCTTATTCAACTGCTATCAAAGGGTACATTCTTGTTCCCTGAATAACATCTGCTCTCCATACTTTCTGTAGTGCATCACATCTAGCGTCTGCTTACTGATCTATAGTTCTTCTATTTCTTCCCTGATATTTTTCTTTCTACTTTTGATGGCCTATGAGTTCCCAAGTATTTAAAGCCTCAAATTGAGAAGGTCTAGGAGGTGGTCTAATATCGTATAATTTTCTCCTGAAATGATTCTCAAATTAAATGTCCCATAAAGAGGAAGATGTAGGGCCTTGTCTTTCGCTGTAATTTTGTGCCATTGTCCAAGCCAAATACATGGATGTAATCCTTTACCCATCAATCTGGTGTATCCTTGTGTATTTTAAGGAGGTACGTTTTCCAACAGGTATGGCCACATCTCCTTGTATTCATTTTCGTAAAAGCTTTGAAATGTTTCATTTTTATTAAATTTCTTATTCTACAAATGTTCTACACAAAACCAGAAAATTAAATTATCTCACAATTCTCTAGTTCGGCAATCACAACCAATAACAGTGCGACTTTCTATGACATAGTCAACCAATCTCAGCGCATCTTTACACCAACCAAACAATCACTGCGTGACTGTCAGGTGTCAGCTGACGACGGAGGAACTGAATGGCCCCCTGACGCGGCTAACAGCCTGCCATTGCCTTACATGCAGACCGGTGTGGACCCCTTTAAGGAATCCCCTTCGGAGTAGTCCCCGGAGGCGTGGCCTATGACGCAGTCATCCTCCCTCCAATCGGCTGAGAGAGCAGTCGCAACAAGAGAGGCGAGCCTCCGCACGTATGCGGAAGAAGAATCCCAGCGGACGGGAGTGCGAGACGCGTGGAGGTCGGAGAACACAGACGAGCGAAGAGGAACTGAGAAGGGAAACGCTGTCCCAGCTGAAGACGTCAAGCCAGGAGGCCAACGAGACCGTGTTTCGCCCCGCCGCCCTCCAGGAGGAGGGTGGCTTGACAAGGTACGGGTGAAACTTCACGGGTTTCCAGGGCACGGGTAGGGGGTGGTGGTAACCGAGAGGGAGGTCACGGAAGGGATCACACGGTGTCAGCGTTTGTAGTGGTGCATCGTCCCTCACTCCCCGCTCCCCCGTATGAGGAAGGAAGTCGCTTCCCCACTGACCCCCTTCCATTTCTTCTTGCCTTTTGGGTATTTTGGACCGTTTCTGGTACCTGGACCGCGGACGTGCGGAGAAGTCTGGACGAACTCATTTCACTCGTATTCCAGGAGAAAAGAGGCGATTCCCCAAAGCTGCTCCAACTAGGAGAGAACAATAGTGCACCGAACTTTGTGTTCACAAAATAAAAGAGTCATTGCATCTCATACTGGGTCTCCTTGTTCATTAGCTCCCCTCCGGATACTGTCCTGTGACAAAGTGGTGTCAGAAGTGGGATCTCGTCCCATCGATACACGATGGAGAACCTCGTGTACCAACTAAAGGAAGGCCAGACCAAGCTGGAGTGGGCTATTGAAAGAAGCACCAGCCAGGCCGAGATGGACACAGCCCCCTTTACGGCTGCCATACAACAACAGGCCGACCAGATGGTCAAGCTGGCGGAAGGACAGTCCCACCTTCTTGCAGGGATCGGGCATGGAAGAGCCCCTGCTCCACCGGGTACGGTTATCCCGTTACAGAAGTATGTCCCCGGAGAGGACCCCGTGTCCTTCTTCCTGAATTTCGAGAGGGCTGCCCGGGCCAGCGGATGGCCCGCTGATCGCTGGCCTTTCTACTTGGCCCCTCTGCTTACAGCCGAAGCCCAAGCAGCGTACCAGGTTATCAATAAAGACGGTACAGCGGTCTATGGCACCGTGAAGCAGTATGTACTGGACCGCCTGGGTGTGGACGACGAGACCCATCTTCTTAAGTTTAGACAAGAACGGGGCCTAGCCGGTGATACCCCCAAAACGCTGTTCTATAAAATTAAGGACGCCGCGGATCGTTGGCTAAAACCCCAGGAGGCCAACATGGACGATGTCATGAGCAAGATTTATTTGGAGCAATACCTTGAGGCCCTGCCCTACGGTACCCAAAGGTGGCTGAGGCAACATGCGGGGCTGACTTTGGAACATGCCATTGAAATGGCCACCTCCTACTCACGGGCACAAAGTCACCCCTCAATAAAGGAGCCTGAGAAACCCCAGAAGGGGGCCCTACCGACCAAAAATGATAGAAAAACCACAAGGGCAGTCCCGGATCCTTACAGAAACCGGACTGGAAGGCCAGACAGCTTAGCAACGTCCGGTCCTCAGTGTTTTGAATGTGGCGAGTGGGGCCACATAGCCCGGTTTTCCAGAAAAAGAAAGGACAAGACGGAAGACGAACCCATGGACGTCAGCTATGCTCCCCGATCCGTCCTCTTCGCCCAGGAAACCGGGCACATCTATTACGTGAGTCTTCTGGTTAATAAAAAAACAGTAACAGCCCTTTTAGATTCAGGGTGCAAGCATTCGTTGGCCAGGGAAGAGATAGTCCCCACCTCCGCTTTTATACCCAAGAGAACGGTCAGCATTCGCTGTGTGCATGGAGACATCAGGGAATATCCGACAGCCCAGTTGACCATCCGTGTTGGGTCCGACAAATGCTTCTCTGTCGTTGTAGGAGTTCTCCCTACCCTTCCTGAGGCCCTGATCCTGGGGGTTGATAATCCTTACTTTTCCCTCCTCATGTCTAAAGCTTTGCGGGAGGGGGAGGCAGACACTGGTCCTCTTAATTCCCTTTTGTCCTCGGAACCCTGGGCTATCGATAACAACTTCAGGATAGCCCAGCTGAACGACGCCTCTCTCAGACACGCCTGGCAAAGGGCGCAGGAAACCAAGGACAACCCCAGACCCCCTTACCCTTGTTTCATGGAAAAAAATGGGCTCCTTTATCGGCTAGCAAGGGAAGGGGCGGAACCCCAGTTGCTAGTCCCCACCGGTTTTAGGGACCAAATCCTTTTTTTTGCACATTCCCATCTCCTGGCAGGACATGTCGGGGCGGAGAAGACCAGTCAGGCAGTCCTTAGATGTTTTTATTGGCCAGGCATCTACCTCCAAACCAAGAAATACTGCCAGGAGTGTGCCATTTGTCAAAGAAAGAATCCTTATGTACCCCCAAAAGTCCCCTTGCAGCCTCTTCCGATCTTAGGTCGTCCTTTTGAGAGAGTAGGAATGGACCTCATAGGACCCCTCCCAAAGTCTAGCAAAGGACACCAATATGTGCTCGTGATCGTTGATTACGCGACACGCTACCCTGAAGCAATACCCCTACGGACAGCCGCTACCACTATGATAGCACAAACGGTGATAGAGGTGTTTTCCAGAATGGGGTTCCCCTGAGAGCTGGTGACCGATCAGGGTACACCCTTCGTCTCCCGTCTCATGAAGCAGGTCTGCAGACAGTTGGGCATCAAACACATACGAACATCTGTATACCACCCCCAAACTGATGGACTGGTAGAACGGTACAATGGTAACCTAAAGCTCACCTTAAAAAAACTATTGAGTGGCGATCGGAAGAGCTGGGATCAATTGCTTCCCTTAGCCCTGTTCGTAATCCGTAGTGAGGTTCAGAGTAGTCGGGGGGTCTCTCCCTTCGAGCTAATGTTTGGGAGAAGACCACGCACGCTCCTCGAAATCACAAAGGAAAGTTGGGAAGAACGGGGGTTGACCGAAGCCCAAATCCTACTTGATTATGCAAATCAGGTTAAGTCACGGCTACACAAATTGAGGTCCTTAGCCCAGGAGAACCTAGAGAAGGCACAGGCACAACAAAAACACCAATATGATAAAGGCAAGAAGTCGAGGGAGCAAAAGCCAGGGGACTGGGTCCTACTTCTTCTTCCTTCCTCAACCCACAAACTCAGAAAAGAGTGGCAAGGGCCATACAAGGTAGAGAGAAGGGTAGGAAATACCACTTATGTGTTGCGGCTCTCCCCGGGGAAGACCCAGATGTACCACGTAAATCTGTTGAAGAGATGGTTAGGTCCCCTCCCCAACAAACCCTGTACAGTATCTCTTGCCTCCCCAACCACAGTCGGAGACACCCTTTTAAACCCAGACCTCGAGCCCCAGGAAAAAACAGAAATAAGGGACCTATTGCACGCCTTTTCCACCATCTTTTCAGATCAACCAGGCAGGACCTCTTTAGCCACCCACTCAATACCCACTACTGAGGGCGTGGTAGTCAAACAAAAACCATATCGGGTCCCCGAGGCACGCAGGGCGGCACTGAAGAAGGAGGTAGAGGACATGTTAGCCCTAGGGGTGGTGATACCCTCTAAGAGCAACTGGTGCTCGCCAATCGTCCTAGTCCCAAAGCCCGATGGGAGTACCCGCTTCTGCATAGATTTCAGGGCGGTGAATCGAATATCCAGGCAGGACGGGTATCCCCTTCCGCGGGTGGACGAACTGATCGAGCGCCTTGGTGAGGCTCGTTATATCACCACCATCGACCTCACCAAGGGCTACTGGCAGATCCCCCTTCACCCCGGGGATCAAGAGAAAACGGCCTTTTCTACCCCGGAGGGTTTATTCCAGTTTACGGTCCTGCCTTTCGGCCTCCATGGTGCCCCGGCTAGCTTCCAGCGATTAATGGATACCCTTCTAAAAAACCATCAGGGGTATTCGTCAGCGTATCTAGACGACATTGTTGTGTTCAGCAAGACCTGGCCAGAACACCTGGGCCATCTAACAGCCATACTCTCTGAACTGAAAAAAGCGAACCTACACATTAAGGCAAAAAAATCCAGATTCGCCTACCAGAAGGTAAAATATCTGGGGTATTTATTGGGGAAAGGTTTGATTGAACACCAAAGTGAGAAAGTGAGGGCTATCCAAGACACCCCTTATCCCACCACCAAAAAAGAGCTAAGAGCTTTTTTGGGTTTGGTCGGATATTACCGACGTTTCATCCCGCAGTTCTCAGACACTGCCGCCCCCCTCACAGATCTGCTGAAGAAAAACTCTGGTCCCAGTCGCCTCCGGTCCCCAACCAAAGATGAATCGACAGCCTTTCAGACTCTGAAAGACACCCTAACCACTTCCCCTTTATTACTGATGCCTGACTTTCAGAAAACCTTCATCCTACAGACGGACGCTTCCGGGATGGGAATAGGAGCTGTTCTTTCTCAGCTGGACGACGAAGGGTTGGAGAGGCCTGTTCTATACGTCAGCAGAAAACTCTTCCCCAGAGAAAGAGCATACCCCATAATAAAAAAAGAGTGCTTGGCCATCAAATGGAGTATAGATAAACTGAGGTACTATCTAGAGGGACGCTCTTTTTTATTGTATACGGACCATGCTCCGCTCACCTGGCTACAGCGGAATAAGGGCTCCAATGTCCGAGTCCTTAGGTGGTTCCTGTCCCTTCAGCCTTATCGCTTTCAGGTGCTTCATCGGAAAGGCAAGGAACAGGGCAATGACGACTACCTGTCCCGTTATCCTCATTCCCCCGATCGGGGAACCTCCAGGGGGGGCATGTGTCAGGTGTCAGCTGACGACGGAGGAACTGAATGGGCCCCTGACGCGGCTAACAGCCTGCCATTGCCTTACATGCAGACCGGTGTGGACCCCTTTAAGGAATCCCCTTCGGAGGAGTCCCCGGAGGCGTGGCCTATGACGCAGTCGTCCTCCCTCCAATCGGCTGAGAGAGCAGTCGCAACAAGAGATGCGAGCCTCCGCACGTATGCGGAAGAAGAATCCCAGCGGACGGGAGTGCGAGAGGCGTGGAGGTCGGAGAACACGGACGAGCGAAGAGGAACTGAGAGGGGAAACGCTGTCCCAGCTGAAGACGTCAAGCCAGGAGGCCACGAGACCGTGTGTCGCCCCGCCGCCCTCCAGGAGGAGGGTGGCTTGACAAGATACGGGCGAAACTTCAGGGGTTTCCAGGGCACGGGAGGGGGTGGTGGTAACCGAGAGGGAGGTCACGGAAGGGATCACACAGTGTCGGCGTTTGTAGTGGTGCATCGTCCCTCACTCCCCGCTCCCCCGTATGAGGAAGGAAGTCGCTTCCCCACTGACCCCCTTCCATTTCTTCTTGCCTTTTGGGTATTTTGGACCGTTTCCGGTACCTGGACCGCGGACGTTCGGAGAAGTCTGGACGAACTCATTTTACTCGTATTCCAGGAGAAAAGAGGCGATTCCCCAAAGCTGCTCCAACTAGGAGAGAACAATAGTGCACCGAACTTTGTGTTCACAAAATGAAAGAGTCATTGCATCTCATACTGGGTCTCCTTGTTCATTAGCTCCCCTCCGGATACTGTCCTGTGACAGTGACATACTGTGACGTCAATCTTGTTCCTAGCAACAGCTCACCCTCCTTTACAATTTTCATCAGCGCGGTTTCTAAGCAAATACACAAAACAATATGCAAGCAAGTTGAACATTTGAATGAGTCTGTTCCACTAAAGGAAAAAGATGTTTCTCACTCAAAAGGTAACACAAATTAATATTGTTTCCATACCTGTCTTTATCAGTCACTTCAAATGGAATCTCGACCAGCCCGATTTCACCCTAATTGCTACAGTTATTCCCTGTGCACCTGAGATCTACTATACCAACCACTTACCACTAACACACAAAAGAAAGTCTCTATCCATAAGATGTTGTCGACGACATCTCAAGACAAACACCACAACACAGCAGACTTACTTACAAAGTGTCTTCTACACTGAGAACACCAAAAGGTGTATATCTCGGGATTTTAGGCCACAAATGGACCCGATAACAACTTCTTTGCATTTAAGCAATATGGAGCACAAATTTTTCAACTTCGCATAACATCTTACAGCCATTTTTAAACACCGCAATCTAAGGCAAAGCAATCGCAATGCACATCCCTATTAATCCTCACACTCCTTTGCTGCTACAACTCGTCGGAATTCCATCAGTACTCCATCAAACCTTCTGCCAAACCATGGGATTTTGGGCTTATTGGCTGGACAGGGGAAATCTATTTTGGGCACCCTAAATTCTTCACGTCACTAGACAAAACCATTACACTGCTACCAAGTTTTTTTGCAGCGGAAGCTACCTTTTGGTTTTCTATTACTGGGCCCATACCATTGTTATACTAACTTAGAGCATCATTACGATGGCGGGCGGACAAGGTCCGCCCGCCACCGCAGCGGAATGCGGGACCGTCCGCAAGGGGTGCGGCAGTCCCGCCATGGGTATTAGGATACCACCGCCACGGTGGCGGTGGTATCCCGTATTGTTCGCATTGTGGCGGGCGGTGCTGTCACCAGCACCCGCCGCAATGCGAAAAATGCATGTTTGCGCATTTGAATGCACAACGTGACAGGCACCGCGCGGTGCCTGCCACCTTGTGCATTCAAATGTAGGTGGGTACCATAGGTACCCCCCATGTGCACCCCCCACTCCCCCCAAATCCTGGGGGCCCGCAACGGGCCCCCAGAAGCAAAGACCACATGCCTTTCCATGGCGGCAACACCGCCATGGAAAGGCTGCTTTCCACCAGCATCCTAATATGGATGGCGGTGTCTTGCAGACACCGCCACCATGTTAGGGCCCTTTTCCGCCCGGTCGACGAGTCGACTGGCGGAAAAGCGGCGGACAGTCTTTTCGTCCGCCTGGGTCCCCACCGCCATCGTAATATGGCGGGGGGGAAATGTACGGGCCGACGGGAATGTCTGGCGGATCGCCACCACCATACGGGCGGCGGCGATCCGCCAGACATCATAATGACCCTCTTAGTTCTTTTATTCAGATTCTGTACTTCACCCACATAGGCATTGGTCCTCTGATGGACTTTTCTTCGTCGTAGTGAGAGGTGAGAAGTCAGGGTGTCAAACTTTTGGCCACCCAATGAGGACCATTATTTGATAGGCAACTCACAAACTAGAAATCAGGTTTAAGTACGCTATTGTCAGACTATAACACTCTCTATCATTAATTAGAAATAGGATAATTGTAAGTACAGTTTCTATGGAAAGAACATTAAGACACAATAAAAGACTCATACAAATTAAGATAATTTTTTTATTGTATTCAAGATCCAAAATCAATGCATATAAGTAACATTTTAAGTAGCTGTCATGAGTCTTACATCTCGCAGTATAAAACCACACATTTAGTCAAAGTAAATCTATTTCTAAATAAATGAGTCCATAATGAGGATGGTTAAGGTTAGAATTCCTTCCACCAACAAAGGCAGAAGGATAGTTGGCACAGGGATCAAATTAGAGTCCACTAAGGAAAAAGTCAATGGGCATGGGCAAGGGAATGGAATGGAACCATTAATTAGGAAAGTTTAAGTCTGGTCTCTCACCAGACAGCTCCAAATAGTCAAGCAGGCAAGTTCCTAAGCAAAGGGAAAAGGGCAAGGGGCAGGTAAATATAGGCCAGCAGGTAGTCAGCAATGGAGGAAAGAGGAAATAAAGAGCTCTGGCATAAGACGGCTCCCTCCTCCTGGGAAAGTCACTTTTTATACTCCAAATCATCCATCTGTGACATCAGTTGTCACCATACAAAGGTCTGATCGCCATGTGACCATTCTTCCGCTCACCAAGGTGCAAAATTGATACTCCAACATATTTTCCCATGTTGCTCATGAAAAACGACTGTCCATTCCGTCCTCACAGGTTAGTTGACAAAGAGGTAATTTACTTTGTTCTCTTCATGGATTCAGTCAAGAGGTCGAGTTCCTTCCAATTCACATAAAATGAGGTATTTGGAAAAAGTGTCTTATTGATTTAAGAATGTTGCATAAACAGAACAGATAAAGCAACATTTGAGGAAACATAACAAAGGTCCATCACACCAGGCTATGAAATACTGCAGCCTAAGGGAAAAGGCAGTTAAATGCATTTTAGTTAGCATTTCCTATTTAGTAAAATAAACTCATAATTAGGTTCAAAGATAATGAAATAAATTAAACAGATCATATATGGAAATAATGATAACAGTTGGCTATGATTACTGCATAAAAAATGTGCAACTCTAACTATGGCCTACTACCAAAATCTTTAAAGTACCTACGTGCAAACTATTCCTAAAAATCATTAAAGTCAATTAGTTTTCAGAAATTATATGACCCTAACAATGTCTAGCACTCATAAGGAAAGTTTCAGGCAGAGAGCACATCGCATAAATCTGGTGCACCACTTTTTATTTTGCTATGGTGCATTACAATGAAAGCAATAAAGATGCTAAGTTTCACCAATATTTTTCATAACAACTTTGTTAAAAATATAAGATAATTAAATCCATTTGCCTGAATTTGGGAATAAGGCCACAATCAGGAGCTATTAGGATTTTAAAAACGGATACATCTCAGAAAATTGTATTTAGTGTAAGTAGATATTTATTTACTGTTAACCCCTACAGTGCTCATGACGGAATGGTTCCGTCATGAGCACAAGTTCTAGTGTGCTCATGACGGAACCATTCCGTCATGAGCACATGCTCAGGAAATCCCTCTGCTGCAGACAGCAGAGGGATTTCCCATTTTGTTTTTGCCTGGGGAGATGGGGAAGAGCTTCCCCAACCTCCCCAGGCATTATTTGGTATTTTATTGCAATGACGATCGCGCGCATGGCGCGCTATCGTCATTGAAACGAAATCGAAACTGAAACTTAATTTCAGTTTCTCAGTTTCGGTGCTTGCAGGGCTATCTCAGCCCCCCGAGCACCGAAAAAGATGGGAGAGGTATCGTTGGAAAGGGGAGATTCCAATGGTACCCTTCCCTAGTGGATCCCTGCTTGGGGATCACTCCAGGAGGGCGATCCCCAAGCAGGGATCCACCCACTAGCGCCAGGGAGGGGGGAGCGGCTCCTTGGGCAAGGGCCTTTGCTCCCCCCATATTTGTTTGGCCGCTACAGACTTTCTGCCCCCCTGGGGGGGCGGAAAGTCCACTAGAAACCAGGGATTTTTTTTTTATTGACGTTGGGGTGGGGGCTGCCCAAAAAGGGCATGGCAATGCCCCCACCCCCCCAGAGAAATGTAAGTCTTTCTGCCCCCCCGGGGGGACAGAGAGCCCACTAGGAACCAGGGATTTTTTTTTTATTGACGTTGGGGTGGGGGCTGCCTAAAAAGGGCATGGCAATGCCCCCACCCCCTCAGAGAAATGTCAGTTTTTCTGCCACCCGGGGGGGGCGGAAAGCCCACTAGAAACCAGGGATTATTTTTTTTTATTGACGTTGGGGTGGGGGCTGCCCAAAAAGGGCATGGCAATGCCCCCAACCCCCCAGAGAAATGTAAGTCTTTCTGCCCTCCCGGGGTGGCAGAAAGCCCACTAGGAACCAGGGATTTTTTCGTTTTTTTATTGACGTTGGGGTGGGGGCTGCCCAAAAAGGGCACGGCAATGCCCCCCCCAGAGAAATGTCAGTCTTTCTGCCCCCCCGGGGTGGCAGAAAGCCCACTAGAAACCAGGGATTATTTTTTTTATTGACGTTGGGGTGGGGGCTGCCCAAAAAGGGCATGGCAATGCCCCCCCCCAGAGAAATGTAAGTCTTTCTGCCCCCCCGGGGTGGCAGAAAGCCCACTAGGAACCAGGGATTTTTTTTTATTGACGTTGGGGTGGGGGCTGCCCAAAAAGGGCACGGCAATGCCCCCCCCAGAGAAATGTCAGTCTTTCTGCCCCCCCAGGGGGAGATGGGGGCAGTAGCCCCCAATCTGCCCCCGGGGGGGGCAGAAAGCCCACTAGAAACCAGGGATTATTTTTTTATTGACTTTGGGGTGGGGGCTGCCCAAAAAGGGCATGGCAATGCCCCCAACCCCCCAGAGAAATGTAAGTCTTTCTGCCATCCCTGGGGGGCAGATGGGGGCAGTAGCCCCTAATCTGCCCCCCGTGGGGGGGCAGAAAGCCCACTAGGAACCAGGGGGCTGCCCAAAAAGGGCATGGCAATGCCCCCACTCCCCCCAAAAAAATGCAACAGCCTTTCTGCTCACCCCATGGCCCCTGATCTGCCCCCGGGGGGGGGCAGAAAGCCCACTAGGCACCAGGGATTATTTTTATAATGTAGGGGTGGGGGCTGCCCAGAATGGGCATGATAATGCCCCCACACCAAAAACAATTACCACAGTCTTTCTGCCCCCGGGGGGGGGGTAAAAAGCCCTCTAGGCCTCAGGAATTTTTTTTGCTTTTTTATTCAGGGTTGAGGTCAGCCCAGAATGGGCATGCCAATGCCCACACCTCCCCAACAAAAATGCCACAGTCTGTCTGGCCCCCCGAGGGGCAGATGGGGCAGTGGCCCCTGATCTGCCCCTGGGGGGGGCAGAAATCCCACTAGGCGCCAGCGATTACGCTGGCTTTTTTTATGCGTGGGGGTGGGGGCTGCCCAGAATGGGCATACCAATTCCTCCACCCCTCAAAAACATAGCCACAGTCTTTCTGCCCCCCTTGGGGGCATATCAGGGCAAACCCCCCCGCCCATGATTCCCCCCCAGGGCGGCAGAAATCCCACTAGGCACAGACTTGTTTTTAGCAATGTGCCTACCTGTGGATTTTGGGCCCTAGCGCAGCCGGCACATAGGGAAACCTAGCAAACCTGTACATTTTTTAAACTAGACACCAAGGGGAATCCCTTGCAAACCTCAAACTTAAAGTTCCAAGTTCAGGGTTTTAGTATATAGGAAGTAGTGGCGCTCGGCCTAATCACGTCAATGTATATAGGTCACAATAGTAAGTATGGTGCTGACTGGGAAGGGGAGACCCTTGCAACCCCTCAATGTGTGTAGGGAAACCCTACAACAAACAACAATGTCTAAATCCTGTGCACACATACAAAATCAAACAAAATATGTAAATATCAATTAGAAGCAAATTGTACAGGATGCTTGAGTAGTGTCATGATTTCTTTATTCTTCAACAAAACCGCAACCAGCCGACACGTGTTTCGTCAGAGAAAAGTAATCCCCGACTCTTCAGGGCTGAGACGAGTAGTCTACACTCTGTATAGTCCCTAGGCCGGTGATAATTCCAACCCGGTAGGGCACAAGTATACGTTAAATCCAAGAATCCAACATTTTTAAATTTAAGATGTGAGAAATCTGAAAGTGGCACAGCAGAATCGCGTAATTGGAATGCCGGTGATGATTCCAATCCGACAAAACTCAATTGAAGTCCAATCTAAGTAAGCATGCAGGCAACGGGTATTCTAAGGTGATCCAATAAAATACGATAAACGAACCGTACCGCCAGTAGAGCATAAGTGAAATTCGTATCAAAAGACCTTGTCTATGAAAATTAAATGATTTCAAACGTATATCAGTAATCCGGTCCGATCCGGGTCGAACACGTGTATGTGTCCACCAAATCCGTACTCACTTGCGTGATGAAAAATAATCGCGTCCTGGCGGCACCGATTCCCGATAAAAATGATACCTCACTCGTGTGGGTGGGTCAAGTACCCGCGACAGGCAAGGGCCCAAAACGTGTTGAGGAGATATCAAAATGTCCTATCACAAAACAACCTGGTTTTGCAAGGGGGGTCACCTGGGTTTTTGGCCCCGGGCTCGGTGGCCATCTTGGAAAACTACCAAACCCACACATTTCTGAAAAGTAGACACCTGGGGGAGTACAGTGAGGTATGGCTTGCGTGGGTCCCCCAAAGTTTTCCTACCCAGAATGCCCTGCAAACCTCAAATTTAGCTGAAAAAAACACATTTTCCACATATTTTTGGGTGGAATCACCGTGCCGGCACAAATGTCCTACCCCACAGCGTTCCCCTCAGTCTCCTGAGTAAAATGATACCTCACTTGTGTGGGTGGGGCAAGGGCCTGTAACTGGGAAGAGCCCAAAACACAGGGAATAAGGGTATAGCACTGAGAATTCTAAGCACTACATTTTTTTAAAAATACGTTTTTAGCCAATTCTGCATTGGACACCCACACAAGTGAGGTATCATTTTACTCGGGACACTAGGGAGAACGCTGTGGGGTAGAACATTTGTGCTGCCACGGTGATTCCACACAAAAATATGTGGAAAATTTGTTTTTTTCAGCTAAATTTGAGGTTTGCAAGGGATTCTGGGTAGGGAAACGTTGGGGGTCCACGCAAGCCATACCTCATTGGACTCCCCAGGGTGTCTAGTTTTCAAAAATGTGTGGTTTGGTAGGTTTCTTTAGATGGTGGCGTGCCCGGGGCCAAAAGCCCAGGTGCCCCCCCCAAAACCAGGTAGTTTTGTTATAGGTAATTTTGAAGTCTCAACAGTACGATTTGGGCCATTTCCTGTTGCAGCCACTATGCCTACCCACACAAGTGAGGTGCCATTTTTATCAGGAGACCTGGGGGAACGCTGGGTGGTAGGAAATTTGTGGATCCACGCAGATTCCAGAACTTTCCCACACAGAAATTTGAGAAAAAAGTGATTTTTTTTCAGCGAAATTTGAGGTTTGCAGGGGATTCTGGGTAGGAGAATGTTGGGGGACCCACGCAAGCCATACCTCGCTGGACTCCCCCATGTGTCTAGTTTCCAGAAATGTGTGGGTTTGGTAGTTTTCCCTAGATGGCCGCCGAGCCCCCGGCCAAAAACTCATGGGACCCCCCCTTGCAAAACCAGGTTGGTTTGTGATAGGTAATTTTGATGCCGCCTCATTAGGTTTTGGGCCGTTTCCTGTCGCGGGCACTAGGCCTACCCACGCAAGTAAGGTACCATTTTTCTTGGAAGACTTTGGGGGACGCGGGATATGTGGAATTTTGTGGATCCACGCAGATTCCAGAACTTTCCACCACAGAAATGTGAGGAAAATTGTTTTTTTTTACACTTTTTTAGGTTTCCAAGGGATTCTGGGTAACAGAACCTGGTGAGAGCCAGTCAAGTCACCCCATACTTGATTCCCCTGGGTGTCTAGTTTTCAAAAATGTATAGGTTTGCTAGGTTTCCCTAGGTGCCGGCAGAGCTAGGGTTCAAAAACTACAGCTAGGCACTTTGCAAAAAAAGGGTCATTTTTCACTGTGAAAATGTGGTGTGTCCACGTTGTGTTTTGCGCCGTTTTCTGTCGCGGGCACTATGCCTACCCACACAAGTGAGGTACCATTTTTCTTGGAAGACTTTGGGGAACGCGGGATATGTGGAATTTTGTGGCTCCACGCAGATTCCAGAACTTCCCACCACAGAAATGTGAGGAAAATGTGGTTTTTTTGACACTTTTTTAGGTTTGCAAGGGATTCTGGGTAACAGAACCTGGTGAGAGTCAGTCAAGTCACCCCATCCTGGATTCCCCTGGGTATCTAGGGGCATATTAGCAAGACCGGCGATAAAATTATCGCCGTTTTAGCGGCAGGAAACTGCCGCTAAAACGGCGATAATTTTATCGCCGGTCTTGCTAATATGCCCCCTAGTTTTTAAAAATGTATAGGTTTGCTAGGTTTCCCTAGGTGCCGGCAGAGCTAGGGTTTAAAAACTACAGCTAGGCAGTTTGCAAAAAAAGGGTCATTTTTCACTGTGAAAATGTGGTGTGTCCACGTTGCATTTTGCGCCATTTCCTGTCGCGGGCACTAGGCCTACCCACACAAGTGAGGTACCATTTTTCTCGGAAGACTTTGGGGAATGCAGGGTGGGTGGAATTTTGTGGATCCACGCAGATTCCAGAACTTTCCACCACAGAAATGTGAGGAAAATGTGTTTTTTTTGACAATTGTTTAGGTTTGCAAGGGATTTTGGGTAACAGAACCTGGTGAGAGCCAGTCAAGTCACCCCATCCTGGATTCCCCTGGGTGTCTAATTTTCAAAAATGTATAGGTTTGCTAGATTTCCCTAGGTGCCGGCAGAGCTAGGGTTAAAAAACTACAGCTAGGCACTTTGCAAAAAAAGGGTCATTTTTCACTGTGAAAATGTGGTGTGTCCATGTTGTGTTTTGGGCCGTTTCCTGTCGCGGGCACTAGGCCTACCCACACAAGTGAGGTACCATTTTTCTCGGAAGACTTTGGGAAATGCGGGGGGGGGGCAATTTTGTGGATCCATGCAGATCCCAGAACTTTCCACCACAGAAATGTGAGGAAAATGTGGGGTTTTTTTACAATTTTTTAGGTTTGCAAGGGATTCTGGGTAACATAACCTGGTGAGAGCCAGTCAAGTCACCCCATCCTGGATTTCCCTGGGTGTATGGTTTTCAAAAATGTATAGGTTTGCTAGGTTTCCCTAGGTGCCGGCAGAGCTAGGGTTAAAAAAACTACAGCGAGGCACTTTGCAAAAAAAGGGTCATTTTTCACGGTGAAAATGTGGTGTGTCCACGTTGCGTTTTGGGCCGTTTCCTGTCGCGGGCACTAGGCCTACCCACACAAGTGAGGTACCATTGTTCTCGTAAGACTTTGGGGAACGCGGGGTGGGTGGAATTTTGAGGATCCACACAGATTCCAGAACTTTCCACCACAGAAATGTGAGGAAAATGTGTTTTTTTAAACAATTTTTTAGGTTTGCAAGGGATTCTGGGCAACAGAACCTGGTGAAAGCTAGTCAAGTCACCCCATCCTGGATTCCCCTGGGTGTCTAGTTTTCAAAAATGTATAGGTTTGCTAGGTTTCCCTAGGTGCCGGCAGAGTTAGGGTTCAAAAACTACAGCTAGGCACTTTGCAAAAAAAGAGTCATTTTTCACTGTGAAAATGTGGTGTGTCCACGTTGCGTTTTGCGACTTTTCCTGTCGCGGGCACTAGGCCTACCAACACAAGTGAGGTACCGTTTTGCTCGGAAGACTTTTGGAAACGCGGGGTTGGTGGAATTTTGTGGATCCACACAGATTCCAGAACTTTCCACCACAGAAATGTGAGGAAAATGTGTTTTTTTGGACACTTTTTTAGGTTTGCAAGGGATTCTGGGTAACAGAACCTGGTGAGAGCCAGTCAAGTCACCCCATCCTGGATTACCCTGGGTGTCTAGTTTTCAAAAATGTATAGGTTTGCTAGGTTTCCCTAGGTGCCGGCAGAGCTAGGGTTCAAAACTACAGCTAGGCACTTTGCAAAAAAAGGGTCATTTTTCACTGTGAAAATGTGGTGTGTCCACGTTGTGTTTTGGGCCGTTTCCTGTCGCGGGCACTAGGCCTACCCACACAAGTGAGGTACCATTTTTCTCGGGTGACTTTGGGGAATGCGGGGCGGGTGGAATTTTGTGTATCCACGCAGATTCCAGAACTTTCCACCACAGAAATGTGAGGAAAATGTGGCTTCTTTTACAATTTTTTAGGTTTGCAAGGGATTCTGGGCAACAGAACCTGGTGAGAGCCAGTCAAGTCACCACATCCTGGATTCCCCTGGGTGTCTAGTTTTTAAAAATGTATAGGTTTGCTAGGTTTCCCTAGGTGCCGGCAGAGCTAGGGTTCAAAAACTACAGCTAGGCACTTTGCAAAAAAAGGGTCATTTTTCACTGTGAAAATGTGGTGTGTCCACGTTGCGTTTTGGGTCGTTTCCTGTCACGGGCACTAGGACTACCCACACAAGTGAGGTACCATTTTTCTTGGAAGACTTTGGGGAACGCGGGGTGGGTTGAATTTTGTGGATCCACGCAGATTCCAGAACTTTCCACCACAGAAATGTGAGGAAAATGTGTTTTTTTGGACAATTTTTTAGGTTTGCAAGGGATTCTGGGTAACAGAACCTGGTGAGAGCCAGTCAAGTCACCCCTTCCTGGATTCCCCTGGGTGTTTAGTTTTTAAAAATGTATAGGTTTGCTAGGTTTCCCTAGGTGCCGGCAGAGCTAGGGTTAAAAAACTACAGCTAGGCACTTTGCAAAAAAAGGGTCTTTTTTCACTGTGAAAATGTGGTGTGTCTGCGTTGCGTTTTGGGCCGTTTCCTGTCACGGGCACTAGGCCTACCCACACAAGTGAGGTACCATTTTTATCGGGAGACTTAGGGTAACACAGAATTGTAGAGTAACTGTTATTACCTATTGACTTCCGATGCATTTCTGCCTTCCAAATGAAAGACAATGTGTAAAAAATAAGTCATTTTGAAAAATGACCTATAATTCTCATGCTAGAATGGGTATTCCCAATTTCGGAAATGTGCAAATATCTGCTGTTTCTAAACTCTATATTTTGTTCCCATTTCATAAATACATAGGTGTTTTTCATACCGATTTTTCTATGTATACATTTTCCCAGAATAATTGCTATATACCCGGTACATAATAAAAAACCATTGCAAGTCGCTGCTCAGTTATTGGCTCTGGGCTCGTTGGGTTCTTGGTGAATGTTAGAATTGGGGGTCTCTAGTTGGCACAGGTAGGTACTTGTGACAAATAGGGACCCTCGCCTCTAGTCAGGGTAGGGGGTACACTCCTAAAATAACCCCTGCTCACCCCCTTGGTAGCTTGGCACGAGCAGACAGGCTTATCTCAGAGGCAGTGTGTAAAGCATTTGTGAACACATACAGTAATCTAGTGACAACACTACAGATGGACACCACACAAGGTTTATATCAAAAATAAGTATTCTTTATATAGTTTTAACACAAGACCATAAACGACAAAAATCCACAATACTGTACTTAAAATGGTAGGTTTAGCTTAGTTCTTTTCAGATCTTAAAATGCGACACTTTGAGTCAATGTACCTTACGATGCGTCACGTTTCTACAACGGAAGTGTTGCAGAGATGGAGATGCAACAAAGTTCTGGTACAAAGAAATAAAGACGTCAAGTTCTTCCTGATGCGGCACGCTTCTCCGATGTTGCGAGAAGTCTCGACTCGATGCGTCAGCTGCAGCGGCGACACCCTTGTTCCGTGATGCGACGACAGCGGCTTTGGCGGCGACACTCTTCTCCGACGTTGCGAGACGCTTCCGCTCGATGCGACGACTGCAGCGGCGACACCCTTGTTTCGTGATGCGACGGCAGCAGCTTCGACGGTGGCACGCTTCTCCGTGGATGCGAGGCGCTTCTCTCGATGCGGTGCAATGCGACAGCTACAGCGGCGAGATCTACGATGCGACTGCAGCGGCTGCGACGGCGACACGCTTCTTCCTCGTTGCGAGACTCTTCTCCTGATGCGGTGCAATGCGACAGCTACAGCGGCGACATCTACGATGCGACGGCAGCGGCTGCGACGGCGACACGCTTCTTCGGGGTTGCGGGACGTTTCTCGAGATGCGGTGCAATGCGACAGCTACAGCGGCGTCATCTCCGTGATGCGACGGCAGCGGCTGCGACGGCGACACACTTCTCCCTCTTGAGTCGCGCTTCCAGCTCCTTGCGACACGCAGTCCCTTCATAAGGCCCAAAACATCAGCAGGCACTTCCAAAGGATTCTTGGGGAGCTGGTGGTTGAAGTCTGTTGTCCCTGAGACTTCAGCAGGAGGCAAGCTCTTTTCTCAAGCCCTTGGAGATCCTTCACAAGTTGAATAAAAGTGCACACAAAGTCCTTTCTCCTTCCTTTGGCAGTCAGGCAACCACTGCAGGCAGATCCCTCTAGCTTAGGGATAGTCTTCTCCTCAGTTTCTTCTTGGTTCCGCTCCTCAGCAAAGGTTTCTTCTTGTTTCCCAAAGTGATCTAATTTCCTAGGGTTCTGGGTCCCCTTTTTATACACAGTTTCTCTTTGTTCTCTGAAGGCAGAGAGGCCTCTGCCTAGTCCAAAACCAGTTCTGGTCAGTCCTGGAGCACTTTGTTTTTCTGACTCCTTCTTTACTTTCAGAATGTGGGGCAGAGTGCTCAGCCGCCCGACAGGAGGTGGAGCCAGCATTGTGGAAGGCAGGCACAGCCCTATTCAGACCCAGGTGCAACTCCTCCCTCCACTCTGGATGCAGATCTTTCTATTCAGCCCTGCGCTGACTCACCCTGTCTCCTGTAGCCACCCCCAGCCCCTGTCACTCAATCTCCAGACAAGGAATACACAACCTAGCAGAGGCAGGCTTGGAAGTTTAGGCAAGAAAATACCCACTTTCTAAAAGTGGTATTTTCAAACACAGAATGTTAAAACCAACTTCACTAAAAGATGTATTTTATCATTCTGAGTTCAGGCATACTAAATTCGTTTTTCTACCATGTTCCCTGGGTCAGTTCTGACTATAAGGTGTAATAGTCAGTCTGCCCATTCTGGCCTATGGGGAGCAGGTAGCCTTGCAATAGTGAAAAACGAAAATGGCTGTAATTCACTATTAGGACATGCCACACACACCAGGGCATGTCCTACCTTGTACTTACAATGCACCCTGCCCTAGGGCCTACTTTAGGGGTGACCAACATGCAGTAAAAGGAAGGTTTAGGGACTGGTAAGTGGGTGTACTCACCAAGTCGACATGGCAGCCCTAGGCTGCACACAGGCTCTGCAATGGCAGGCCTGAGACACATTTTACAAGCCGCTTCTGTGGGTGGCGCAACCAGTGCTGCAAGCCCACCAGCGGCATTGGATTTACAAGCCCTGGGCACACTGAGTGCACTGTACTAGGGACTGACAAGTAAACCAATCATCCAATCATGGAGTCACTAATCCATCACACAATTTATAATGGGGAGAGCATATGCACTTTAGCACTGATCAGCAGTGGTAAAGTGCCCAGAGTCATAAAACAGCCAACAACAGGTCAGAAAAAATATAGGAGGAAGGTAAAAAGTTTAGGGATGACCCTGCAAAAAGGGCCAAGTTCAACACAACCCCCTTCCATCCAAAAACGCAGGGGAGACCAATCACTACCCTGATGGGCTTCCCTGCTTTGGGCGATAGAACCTGGACCCTGGCCCACAACAGCAGGGGCATACTCCAGTTCTACGCCAATCTAAACCTATTGGAATCCCTCTGTCCATACTCTCAGGGTCCACCAAGCTAATCCATGGGGAACCCTTCTCCTCACCTGTGGACACCATCTGTGCAGCACCTAACCTTAACGTGCTCACAGGTGTGTCCCAACAGACAGAAAGCAAGCCACAGTGGCCACTGACAGTGGTCAGGGATGAGACCCAGGCCTTATGCCTCTCAGGGCTCTCAAACCTCTGTGGCGTCAGAGAGCGGGGGGCAGTAGCCCCAGGTGCTTGGCACCCTTTGTCCATTCTCCCTCCTGTCAGGTCAGGTATGACATCCTGACACTGATCTACCAGCCCCGGGCCTGTACCGGGCCGGGCGGCTGGACTCTAGACTGGGGTGGGCTTTCCCACACCTGGTCCTCCTCCTTGGGGCTCTGTACCCTCCCACCTGGAGCAGTACCCCCTTCCAGAATTGTCAGGGCACCTGTGGCCGGTGTCCTGCACAATTCGCCCACAAGTTCAGGGGTTCTATCCTGCAACTGGGCGTCCAGGTCAGGGGGGACACCCTGAACCTGGTCCTCCAATCTAGGGTCTAAACCCTCCAGTTGAACCGGGGTCAGAGGCGAGGACTCCCTCCCTCTGCACCCCCTTCCAGAGTACTGCCCCCTCCCATCAGGAGCGGTACCCCCTTCCAGAATTGTCAGGGCACCTGTGGCAGGTGTCCTGCACAATTCGCCCACCAGTTCAGGGGTTCTATCCTGCAACTGGGATCCCAGCATAGGGTCTGTACCTGTCACGTTTCTCCTTCCGTTTCCTCGGGATTGCGCTGATGCTCAAGAGGGGTCCACCTCTCGACGGCCCCAAGTCCGGAATAGAAATATACACGGACTGGTGGGATAGTCAAGTGGGGGAAGGAAAGGGTAGGAACAGCGTGGAGGGAGACCTGAGGATAACAAAGTAACACAATATAAGTCTATGTCCGGGATTCAAACAGCACAGCTAAAAGAAGCACTATCAGTGTGATTCGCCCCAAAGCTTAGAACACGTTACCTGTAAAATAAGAGGGTGAATGATCACTGTCAGAAGAGAGCAGAGGGTGGTTGCACTTTCCCAACACGAACTATTAATAAGAGAGAACATATATTGGACATAATTCCTGCATATCATAACATCTGATGTCCTGCACATAAGAGAGAAAAAATCCCCCTACTTCACCTACCAAAGGTTTACATGTGATGATGCTTGATATGCAAGGCAGAGACGTTCTGCACACCCTCTCTGGTAACTCTCTCCTAGACAAACGTGAGAAAAGAAAGAACAGCCAAACAGAAAAAAGTAACAAAAGGGCCAAGATACAATCAGTGTCTTGTACTTGCCCAAGGTGCCAAGAGCTCAGGGGTTGTTTGGGTATCACAATACCCTAAGCCAATTTCGTGTACTATGGTTCTTTGGTAAATGATAGCTCTTCAGAATAATCCACAACACTTAATAGTGTATCAGTCTCTGTTAGAACATTAATCCATTGAGGAGGATCCCTGGTTCACTTGCAACCAACAATCCCACAAAACAACTGTGAAGTAGTACATGCGGCGTCTGCTCCTCTATCAGAACCAAAATTACCCAATGCAGGTTAAAGAAGTTGTTCACGATAACCCCTAGGGAGGAGAAGCAACTGGCACAAGCCTACTTGCATCGGGTGTTATACACCTCCCCGCATGAGACCGCAGCGGGAAACCGGTCTCTCCAACAGGGAGATGTCGGGTGAAAGTGCCCCCGTTACCCGCTAACACTCCTCTGCAAGAGACCGCCAGAAAAGCGGCTCTCAACCAACAGAGGAGATGACGGGGAAGCGCTAGAGGGGGTAACGACCACCCCAGCGTCTGTGATCTCTGGAATACGGTCCAGAATGGTGCACAACGCACTCTTACCGCCTGAAAGTCCTGTAGTCCGCCGGCAAAAATGCTGCTTCGGGAAGCAGTCTGAATAATCGGCAGCGTTTGGTGTTGCAGCTGCCCTATACCATGTTTCCGGCGTCGCGCCCGAGTCATGTGGGGCGTGACTCGCGCGTTGCTCGCCGGGAGTTGTAGTCGTTAGAGAGGTTCGGTACTTCCTGGTTACACGCTATAGGCAGTCAGTGCACAACCGGAGACTAGTTCCTGACAGGACATCCCCCTCCCGGCGGACACTGACTGTCTCCAGGTTTACCAGGGTATTGACGATGGAACCTAGCCACCAGCCTGGGCGCATGTACAGCCTCAGCTGGTTCCCATGAGTCCTCCTCAGGCCCGTAGCCCTTCCAGGCAACCAGGTACCACAGCTTTCTCCGTACTATCTTGGAATTCAAAATCCCCTTGACCTCATTTTCCTGATCCTGCTGCACCCAGACGGGCATGGGCATTTTCTTCACGGGGCAGTGGGACGGTTTCAACAGGGAAACATGGAAAACGGGGTGTATACGGAAATGAGCCGGTAGCCTCAACTTCACAGCCACTGGATTGATGTGTTTGATCACACGGTAAGGCCCTATAAACTTAGGGTTGAAGACACTGTGTTTCTTAAACCTAATATGTTTCGTCGACAGCCAAACCCATTCCCCTCTCTTATACGTGGGACCA
This sequence comes from Calotriton arnoldi, assembly GCA_963921515.1. Classification (NCBI taxonomy): domain Eukaryota; kingdom Metazoa; phylum Chordata; class Amphibia; order Caudata; family Salamandridae; genus Calotriton; species Calotriton arnoldi. Next base: position 1,916,593 of record CAWUFW010001147.1, on the reverse strand, counting down.
GGTCTACGATGTTTGTCTGCATAGGTCTTGTACCTGTCCTTGGCACGGAGCAGATTGTTCCGTGTCTCAAGCAGGGTTTTGCGAATATGTAGTAACCTCTTGTGTAGGTCGGGAAGCTTGGTGTTGGTACTGGGAAGGATTAAGGGAGTAAAGCGAGGGTGGAACCCGTAGGTACTGAAGAAAGGTGTGTGTTGTGTAGATGCGTGTTTGGCGCTATTGTACGCTATCTCTGCTACCCACAACCACTCCACCCACGCATCAGTGTTGTTGTTAACATAGCACCGGAGGAACTGTTTAAGGGTTTGGTTCAGCCTCTCTGTTTGGCCGTCTGTTCTGGGTGAAAGCTTGTGGAAAGGGAAGAGGCTATTTGTAATTCGGAACACCAGGTCTTCCAGAAGAGAGCGGTGAATTGGGCCCCTCTATCAGAAACGATGACTTTGGGAAGGCCGTGAAGTCGGACTATGTTAGTCAGAAGCAGTCGTGCCAACTGCCCTGCAGAGGGTACTTGCTTGCACGCGACGAAGTGGCCCATCTTGGACAAGTAGTCAATGACCAACACAATTGCTGTGCATCCCTGATCCTTGGGTAACCCCACTATAAAATCCACTGAGAACCGTTCCCACGGTGTATCTGGTGTGGGCATAGGATGGAGTAGTCCCTGAGCCTGTCTGTGGTCGGTTTTCATCCGGGCGCATGTGGAACAGCTCCTCACCCATGAAAGGACGTCCGGGCGGACGGTTGGCCACCAAAATTGTCGTAAAACCCTCTCCAAGGTTTTACTTCCTCCGGTGTGTCCTGCGCACGGAAGATCATGACACCAGGCAAACACAATTTTACGCAAATGTCTGGTAGGAATTAGCACCTTTTGACCTTTCATGGGGAGGCCTTGGCGTAATATCCAATCCGGGTGGAACTTGAGCCAGTTTCTCCAGGTAAAGGACTGTATTCCTTGTCTGAGTTTCTGCAGGAAATCATCCGTTTGTACCACACAGAGCACTCTACTAGGTTCGATGATGGCCCTTTCCAGGGCGACTGGTTGTTGCGTAGGGTTCTCCTGTCTCGTAAGAGCGTCTGCCTTTTTGTTGTCTATGCCAGGTCTGAAGGTGACAATAAAATGGTACTCGGCAAAAACAGCATCCAACGGAGTTGGCGTGGCGTGAGGTGTCGTGCGGCTCGCATAAATTGGAGGTTGCGGTGGTCCGAGTAAACCGTCACCTGATGTGTTGCTCCCAACAACCAGTGTCTCCACTCCAGAAACGCGTCTCGTATAGCTAGCAGTTCCTTCTCTGCAATCGTGTAGTTCTGCTCTGCGGAATTTAGCTTCCTGGACATGAACGCGATAGGGTGAAGATATCCAGTAGTCTCGTGTCGCTGGGATAATACCGCTCCTACCGCCACTTCGGATGCGTCAGCCTCTACTACGAAAGGTAGATCTGGGTTGGCATGCGTGAGAACTTGGGCCGACGTGAAGGCCTTCTTGAGGAGATCAAACGCCTTCTGGGTTTCTTCTGTCCAGAGAAAAGGCGTCCTTTTCCTTGTCAATCTGGTCAGAGGTGCTACCAAATCGGAGAATTGCCGAATGAACCTCCTGTAGAAGTTGGCAAACCCCAGTAGACTCTGGATGTCCTTTACGTTCTGAGGGCGTGGCCATTCGATGATTGCTCTGACTTTCCTTTCTGCCATGACTTGGCCAGATGGGGTGAGCATAACCCCTAGGAACTCCACGGTGGTCACGTGAAAATCACATTTGGTGATTTTACAAAACAATTGGTGGTCACGTAGTGCTTGTAGCACGCGGCCTACATGGATAACGTGTTCTTCTTCGTTTGCGGAATAGATCAAAATATCATCAATATAAACCACAACGAAGTGGTCCAGGTATTCTCTAAGGACTTCGTTGAGGAAGAATTGGAAGGCCGCGGGGGCGTTGCATAGCCCAAAGGGCATAACGAGGTATTCAAACAACCCGTACCGCGTTTTGAAGGCTGTCTTCCACTCATCGCCTTCGCGCATCCGGACCTGATGGTACGCCCCTCTAAGATCCAATTTGGTATAGACGCCGGCTGCTCTCACCTGTTCCAGAAGGACAGGGATCAATGGAAGCGGGTACTGATTCTTGACGGTGATGTTATTCAACGCTCTGTAATCTATGCAACATCTCAGATCCCCATTTGCCTTCGGGATGAAAAAGAGGGGAGAAGCAGCAGGAGACCTGCAAGGGCGAATGAACCCTAAGGCAAGGTGTTTGTCCAGATAAGCCCGCAAGTATAAGTTCTCGGGTGCTGTAAGGGCATATATTCGACCACATGGAACCATGGCTCCTGGAACCAAATCAATTCGGCAATCATAGTCCCGGTGTGGAGGGAGTTCTTCTGCCTTGGTGTCACTGAAGACATCGGTATAAGCCTTGTAGCACATGGGTAAGACCACGTTTCTTTCTGCCGCTGTCGCGATGTGATGTCTGGCTGCCAAAACTTTCGATGGGCTGGTGAGCAGCTGGTTACAGTGGTTCTGGCAATAGGCAGACCGCAGATGCAATGTCTTGTTGATCCAGTCTATGATAGGTGCATGTTTTTGCAACCAGGGAAGGCCTAATATCACTCCGTACTGTGGGGCTTGTATGATGTTAAAAGATAACCATTCATGGTGGTATCCGTCGTAGGTAAGCTCATATTCCGGTGTGATGTGACTGATCGGTCCAGATTCCACCTCCTTGCCGTCGACAGCGTACACCAGTTCAGGGGTTTGTTTGCAGATGAGCTGCACTCCTAACCTCAGTGCTTCCTTTCTGTCCATAAAACACCCCGTGGCCCCCGAATCCGCCATTGCTCTTATGTGTTTTTGTTTTTTGTTCAATCCCAATATCCAAGGAAATAAAGAAGTGTTCTGATTCCCTGTCGGCAAAGAGGTTTACGGAAGGGATAGTACATCCGCCTGAGGGTTTCCCTTCTTGTGCCCTCAAGCGTTGGAGTTTTCCGCCTCTTTTCCTGCTGTTACTGCGGCCACTTGTCCTGGCCGAGACCGTCCGTACTTTGGTTTGACAGGACAGTCACGGAGGTAGTGGCCTTTCTTCCCGCAGTACAGGCATAAGCCCTGTTTGCGTCAGTGGTCTCTCTCACTGAGTGTTAACGACGCTCTCACCGCCCCGATCTCCATCGGTTCGGACTTCGTTGACGCTTGTTCTGTGGGTTGGGCACGTTCATACTGCGGAGTATACCTCTCCTTCCGTTTGTGTTCCCCCTTCCGCTCCCTTAGTCTGTGGTCCAATCGTAGGGTTAGCTCGATGAGAGCCGCACATGTCCGGGGTTGAGGGTCGATTTGGGCGAGGACGTCCTTCAGCTCATCCTTGAGTCCCTGATAGAAGATGGCAGACTGCTTAGATTCTGGCCAGTCTGTCTCCGCTACCAGTCTTCTAAAATTATTAAGGTAACTAACCAGGTCCGAGTTACCTTGTCTGAGCTCCAGCAGGTCCCTGTCTGCTGAGAAGGTTTCTGCCCGACGGTCAAAAGTCTTCTCGAATTCCACTCTGAATTCGTCCCAGTCATAGAGCAAGGGGTTATCTCACCTTACTATGGGGACTGCCCACTGCGCTGCCTCGCCACCCAAGTATGAGATCAGGAAAGCCACCCGTGCCTGGTTGGTTGTAAACATCTTGGGTTTACAGGAAAAGTGGAGCAGCACTTGAGTCATAAACACCTGCACCTTCTTGATATCCCCGTAAAACCTTTCAGGGGGGGCTAATGGTACCTGTACCGGTAGTTCCACTACCACAGGGAAAGATGCCGGGGGTGTGTCCCCCTGCATCAAACGGGTTTCGTTGCATCCTTTCTACCCTAGCCTGTAAGGCCGCTGTTTCCTGCCGTGAGGCTGCAAGCTCGGTTTGTACTAGAACCAGAGCCGCCATGACGTCTTCCAAGGTGGCCATCCCTGACACCAGCACAACCAGGAGGAATGAAATTCGTGGGCCGATTATTCTGTCACGTTTCTCCTTCCGTTTCCTCGGGATTGCGCTGATGCTCAAGAGGGGTCCACCTCTCGACGGCCCCAAGTCCGGAATAGAAATATACACGGACTGGTGGGATAGTCAAGCGGGGGAAGGAAAGGGTAGGAACAGCTTGGAGGGAGACCTGAGGATAACAAAGTAACACAATATAAGTCTATGTCCGGGATTCAAACAGCACAGCTAAAAGAAGCACTATCACTGTGATTCGCCCCAAAGCTTAGAACACGTTACCTGTAAAATAAGAGGGTGAATGATCACTGTCAGAAGAGAGCAGAGGGTGGTTGCACTTTCCCAACACGAACTATTAATAAGAGAGAACATATATTGGACATAATTCCTGCATATCATAACATCTGATGTCCTGCACATAAGAGAGAAAAAATCCCATTACTTCACCTACCAAAGGTTTACATGTGATGATGCTTGATATGCAAGGCAGAGACGTTCTGCACACCCTCTCTGGTAACTCTCTCCTAGACAAACGTGAGAAAAGAAAGAACAGCCAAACAGAAAAAAGTAACAAAAGGGCCAAGATACAATCAGTGTCTTGTACTTGCCCAAGGTGCCAAGAGCTCAGGGGTTGTTTGGGTATCACAATACCCTAAGCCAATTTCGTGTACTATGGTTCTTTGGTAAATGATAGCTCTTCAGAATAATCCACAACACTTAATAGTGTATCAGTCTCTGTTAGAACATTAATCCATTGAGGAGGATCCCTGGTTCACTTGCAACCAACAATCCCACAAAACAACTGTGAAGTAGTACATGCGGCGTCTGCTCCTCTATCAGAACCAAAATTACCCAATGCAGGTTAAAGAAGTTGTTCACGATAACCCCTAGGGAGGAGAAGCAACTGGCACAAGCCTACTTGCATCGGGTGTTATACACCTCCCGCATGAGACCGCAGCGGGAAACCGGTCTCTCCAACAGGGAGATGTCGGGTGAAAGTGCCCCCGTTACCCGCTAACACTCCTCTGCAAGAGACCGCCAGAAAAGCGGCTCTCAACCAACAGAGGAGATGACGGGGAAGCGCTAGAGGGGGTAACGACCACCCCAGTGTCTGTGATCTCTGGAATACGGTCCAGAATGGTGCACAACGCACTCTTACCGCCTGAAAGTCCTGTAGTCCGCCGGCAAAAATGCTGCTTCGGGAAGCAGTCTGAATAATCGGCAGCGTTTGGTGTTGCAGCTGCCCTATACCATGTTTCCGGCGTCGCGCCCGAGTCACGTGGGGCGTGACTCGCGCGTTGCTCGCCGGGAGTTGTAGTCGTTAGAGAGGTTCGGTACTTCCTGGTTACACGCTATAGGCAGTCAGTGCACAACCGGAGACTAGTTCCTGACAGTACCCTTAGACTGGGCAGAGGCCAGGGGTGAGGCTGTCCTCTCCCCGCCCCCCTTACTGGGGTCCTGCACCCTCCCACCTGGAGCGGTGCCCCCAGAAGACAAACTGGTAGGGGCACTGTTAGCAGCTGCCCCTTCCTCCAGGTCAGGGGGGACACCCTGAACCTGGCCCTCCAACCCAGGGTCTGTACCCATAGGCTGGACCTGTGCCTGGCAACCCAGGACTTCCGGGAGGGTACACCAACCCCCCCCAAGGAAAACACACTCCTCTAGAGTTGTGTAAGAATCTGCCTGGCACACCAGGACTTCCTGGGGAGCACGCATGCCCCCCCAGAGGGTAACACATCTCTCAGGTGTTGTGTGACAGTCTGCCTGGCGCAGATCTCCTGACCCCTGTCCATCTGACAGCGCGTGAAGATCCCCCAGGACAGAAGTGGTGTCACCATGGTCATTCACTGGTGACTCAGCCCTTCTGGCTGGTCCCTGACCCACTGGTTCTTCCACTGGGGACTCTCTCCCCCTCTCACCCCTCACTCTGGACTTCTGCACCCTCCCAAGTGGAGCGGCACTGCCAGATACCAGAAATACTGGAGCTCCATTTACAGACGCTCCAGGTTCTCTAAACACTAGGAGATCCTCCTCAACAGGCGGCCCATCAGGACAGCCTAGGCTCCCTACCTGGTGTTCCCTTAAAGAACCATCCAGGCTCTGAGACTGGGTTTCGGGCACCTTGGGACACGCAGCCCCACACTCACTCCTTCTCCACTGAGACAAGACGTGAGTCCCTACACCCCTCCCATTACCACGGGACCTAGCTGGGCTACACTGAACCTCTCCCACCACTCTGGGTTGGAAGACACCTGAGCCACTGCTCTTAGGGTCACTCCCCAATGCCTCTTCTGGCCCTCTGGAATCCACCAAAAGGTCTGCCTCCAATGTGAGCTCCCTGAGGTCAGAGAACCCACACTCCAACAGGTGTTGGCATAGCTCTGGAAAACAGGGACTTACAATATGCTCTCCCAAAATTGGATCACACAGTCCCCCACAGGGGTTAACCAAACTATCCTTCACCTCACCATCCAGTGCCTCGCACACGTACCCCACATCACTCTTCTGAGATTGGCAAGACAGTATCTGACTGTCTCTGTCACTCAACCCACACTCTTCTGGGCGGTCTTCACACTCGCATACCAGGACTTCAACTGTGGGGGAACCACTCTCCCTGCTCTTCCCATCTAGAGTCAGTAGAGTGTCCCTCCTGCTACTAGGACCATGAATCCCTGCGTCAGTTTCCCTATTCCTCTCAGGGACATTGCGCACTACTGGAGCTACCTCATGTCCTTGAACCTCCTGGTGTATGTTAACCCCCTCCAAGTCAGGCGCCACATCTCTGGGTGTGTGTACTACTCCCTCAGCACTAGATAACATAATTTTGCTGCCACCATCTGAGCTGGACTCCCCCTCCAACTCAGCAAAGCTCATGTCCTGAGCTGCCCAAATTTCTTCTTCTTGGGCTAAGGCCCTCTGAGCCTCCTCAAGCTCTCTCAGCTCTTCGTCAATCTCTCTCAGCCTCTGCTCATGAGCCAGAAGCCAGCTATCTTTTCCTGTTTCTCCCTCACTTTTAGGGAATTCCTCCTTCTCAGACTCAACTGGTAGTGTTGCCTTCCAGCTGGGTAACTCATACTGAAATAGGGATGCCTCTAGATCCTCCCTGGACCTTCTCTTCACAGGCAGCCCCTTTCCTTGCAAAACACACGTAGTTCCTTCATTGTGTAGACAAACATGTGCCAGAAGTCGAGTTCCATTTTGCAACAACTAACCAGAGTCATAGTATCAAAAATACCTCCAGGAGGACACCATAAAACAGAAAAACAGTATGTGGTTGCGTTTGGTCTGCACTCACTAGTAGTGTTCACCAATCACTGTACATGAGTCACAAATGCAAGTCCAGAATCCTCACCGCTGACCACCAATGTTAGAATTGGGGGTCTCTAGTTGGCACAGGTAGGTACTTGTGACAAATAGGGACCCTCGCCTCTAGTCAGGGTAGGGGGTACACTCCTAAAATAACCCCTGCTCACCCCCTTGGTAGCTTGGCACGAGCAGACAGGCTTATCTCAGAGGCAGTGTGTAAAGCATTTGTGAACACATACAGTAATCTAGTGACAACACTACAGATGGACACCACACAAGGTTTATATCAAAAATAAGTATTCTTTATATAGTTTTAACACAAGACCATAAACGACAAAAATCCACAATACTGTACTTAAAATGGTAGGTTTAGCTTAGTTCTCTTCAGTTCTTAAAATGCGACACTTTGAGTCAATGTACCTTACGATGCGTCACGTTTCTACAACGGAAGTGTTGCAGAGATGGAGATGCGACAAAGTTCTGGTGCAAAGAAATAAAGACGTCAAGTTCTTCCTGATGCGGCACGCTTCTCCGATGTTGCGAGAAGTCTCGACTCGATGCGTCAGCTGCAGCGGCGACACCCTTGTTCCGTGATGCGACGACAGCGGCTTTGGCGGCGACACTCTTCTCCGACGTTGCGAGACGCTTCCGCTCGATGCGACAACTGCAGCGGCGACACCCTTGTTTCGTGATGCGACGGCAGCAGCTCCGACGGCGGCACGCTTCTCCGGTGGATGCGAGGCGCTTCTCTCGATGCGGTGCAATGCGACATCTACAGCGGCGACATCTACGATGCGACGGCAGCGGCTGCGACGGCGACACGCTTCTTCGGGGTTGCGGGACGTTTCTCGAGATGCGGTGCAATGCGACAGCTACAGCGGCGTCATCTCCGTGATGCGACGGCAGCGGCTGCGACGGCGACACGCTTCTCCCTCTTGAGTCGCGCTTCCAGCTCCTTGCGACACGCAGTCCCTTCAGAAGGCCCAAAACAGCAGCAGGCACTTCCAAAGGATTCTTGGGGAGCTGGTGGTTGAAGTCTGTTGTCCCTGAGACTTCAGCAGGAGGCAAGCTCTTTTCTCAAGCCCTTGGAGATCCTTCACAAGTTGAATAAAAGTGCACACAAAGTCCTTTCTCCTTCCTTTGGCAGTCAGGCAACCACTGCAGGCAGATCCCTCTAGCTTAGGGATAGTCTTCTCCTCAGTTTCTTCTTGGTTCCGCTCCTCAGCAAAGGTTTCTTCTTGTTTCCCAAAGTGATCTAATTTCCTAGGGGTCTGGGTCCCCTTTTTATACACAGTTTCTCTTTGTTCTCTGAAGGCAGAGAGGCCTCTGCCTAGTCCAAAACCAGTTCTGGTCAGTCCTGGAGCACTTTGTTTTTCTGACTCCTTCTTTCCTTTCAGAATGTGGGGCAGAGTGCTCAGCCGCCCGGCAGGAGGTGGAGCCAGCATTGTGGAAGGCAGGCACAGCCCTATTCAGACCCAGGTGCAACTCCTCCCTCCACTCTGGATGCAGATCTTTCTATTCAGCCCTGTGCTGACTCACCCTGTCTCCTGTAGCCACCCCCAGCCCCTGTCACTCAATCTCCAGACAAGGAATACACAACCTAGCAGAGGCAGGCTTGGAAGTTTAGGCAAGAAAATACCCACTTTCTAAAAGTGGTATTTTCAAACACAGAATGTTAAAACCAACTTCACTAAAAGATGTATTTTATCATTCTGAGTTCAGGCATACTAAATTCGTTTTTCTACCATGTTCCCTGGGTCAGTTCTGACTATAAGGTGTAATAGTCAGTCTGCCCATTCTGGCCTATGGGGAGCAGGTAGCCTTGCAATAGTGAAAAACGAAAATGGCTGTAATTCACTATTAGGACATGCCACACACACCAGGGCATGTCCTACCTTGTACTTACAATGCACCCTGCCCTAGGGCCTACTTTAGGGGTGACCAACATGCAGTAAAGGGAAGGTTTAGGGACTGGTAAGTGGGTGTACTCACCAAGTCGACATGGCAGCCCTAGGCTGCACACAGGCTCTGCAATGGCAGGCCTGAGACACATTTTACAAGCCGCTTCTGTGGGTGGCACAACCAGTGCTGCAAGCCCACCAGCGGCATTGGATTTACAAGCCCTGGGCACACTGAGTGCACTGTACTAGGGACTGACAAGTAAACCAATCATCCAATCATGGAGTCACTAATCCATCACACAATTTATAATGGGGAGAGCATATGCACTTTAGCACTGATCAGCAGTGGTAAAGTGCCCAGAGTCATAAAACAGCCAACAACAGGTCAGAAAAAATATAGGAGGAAGGTAAAAAGTTTAGGGATGACCCTGCAAAAAGGGCCAAGTCCAACACAACCCCCTTCCAGCCAAAAACGCAGGGGAGACCAATCACTACCCTGATGGGCTTCCCTGCTTTGGGCGATAGAACCTGGACCCTGGCCCACAACAGCAGGGGCATACTCCAGTTCTACGCCAATCTGAACCTATTGGAATCCCTCTGTCCATACTCTCAGGGTCCACCAAGCTAATCCATGGGGAACCCTTCTCCTCACCTGTGGACACCATCTGTGCAGCACCTAACCTTAACTTGCTCACAGGTGTGTCCCAACAGACAGAAAGCAAGCCACAGTGGCCACTGACAGTGGTCAGGGATGAGACCCAGGCCTTATGCCTCTCAGGGCTCTCAAACCTCTGTGGCGTCCGAGAGCGGGGGGCAGTAGCCCCAGGTGCTTGGCACCCTTTGTCCATTCTCCCTCCTGTCAGGTCAGGTATGACATCCTGACACTGACCTACCAGCCCCGGGCCTGTACCCGGCGGCTGGACTCGAGACTGGGGTGGGCTTTCCCACACCCGGTCCTCCTCCTTGGGGCTCTGTACCCTCCCACCTGGAGCGGTACCCCCTTCCAGAATTGTCAGGGCACCTGTGGCCGGTGTCCTGCACAATTCGCCCACCAGTTCAGGGGTTCTATCCTGCAACTGGGCGTCCAGGTCAGGGGGACACCCTGAACCTGGTCCTCCAATCTAGGGTCTAAACCCTCCCAGTTGAACCGGGGTCAGAGGCGAGGACTCCCTCCCTCTGCACCCCCTTCCAGAGTACTGCCCCCTCCCATCAGGAGCGGTACCCCCTTCCAGAATTGTCAGGGCACCTGTGGCAGGTGTCCTGCACAGTCCGCCCACCAGTTCAGGGGTTCTATCCTGCAACTGGGATCCCAGCATAGGGTCTGTACCCTTAGACTGGGCAGAGGCCAGGGGTGAGGCTGTCCTCTCCCCGCCCCCTTACTGGGGTCCTGCACCCTCCCACCTGGAGCGGTGCCCCCAGAAGACAAACTGGTAGGGGCACTGTTAGCAGCTGCCCCTTCCTCCAGGTCAGGGGGACACCCTGAACCTGGCCCTCCAACCCAGGGTCTGTACCCTTAGGCTGGACCTGTGCCTGGCAACCCAGGACTTCCGGGAGGGTACACCAACCCCCCAAGGAAAACACACTCCTCTAGAGTTGTGTAAGAATCTGCCTGGCGCACCAGGACTTCCTGGGGAGCACGCATGCCCCCCAGAGGGTAACACATCTCTCAGGTGTTGTGTGACAGTCTGCCTGGCGCAGATCTCCTGACCCCTGTCCATCTGACAGCGCGTGAAGATCCCCCAGGACAGAAGTGGTGTCACCATGGTCATTCACTGGTGACTCAGCCCTTCTGGCTGGTCCCTGACCCACTGGTTCTTCCACTGGGGACTCTCTCCCCCTCTCACCCCTCACTCTGGACTTCTGCACCCTCCCAAGTGGAGCGGCACTGCCAGATACCAGAAACACTGGAGCTCCATTTACAGACGCTCCAGGTTCTCTAGACACTAGGAGATCCTCCTCAACAGGCGGCCCATCAGGACAGCCTAGGCTCCCTACCTGGTGTTCCCTTAAAGAACCATCCAGGCTCTGAGACTGGGTTTCGGGCACCTTGGGACACGCAGCCCCACACTCACTCCTTCTCCACTGAGACAGGACGTGAGTCCCTACACCCCTCCCATTACCACGGGACCTAGCTGGGCTACACTGAACCTCTCCCACCACTCTGGGTTGGAAGACACCTGAGCCACTCCTCTTAGGGTCACTCCCCAATGCCTCTTCAGACCCTCTGGAATCCACCAAAAGGTCTGCCTCCAATGTGAGCTCCCTGAGGTCAGAGAACCCACACTCCAACAGGTGTTGGCATAGCTCTGGAAAACAGGGACTTACAATATGCTCTCCCAAAATTGGATCACACAGTCCCTCACAGGGGTTAACCAAACTATCCTTCACCTCACCATCCAGTGCCTCGCACACGTACCCCACACCACTCTTCTGAGATTGGCAAGACAGTATCTGACTGTCTCTGTCACTCAACCCACACTCTTCTGGGCGGTCTTCACACTCACATACCAGGACTTCAACTGTGGGGGAACCACTCTCCCTGCACCTCCCATCTAGAGTCAGTAGAGTGTCCCTCCTGCCACTAGGACCATGAATCCCTGCGTCAGTTTCCCTATTCCTCTCAGGGACACTGCGCACTACTGGAGCTACCTCATGTCCTTGAACCTCCTGGTGTATGTTAACCCCCTCCAAGTCAGGCGCCACATCTCTGGGTGTGTGTACTACTCTCTCAGCACTAGATAACATAATTTTGCTGCCACCATCTGAGCTGGACTCCACCTCCAACTCAGCAAAGCTCACTGTCCTGAGCTGCCCAAATTTCTTCTTCTTGGGCTAAGGCCCTCTGAGCCTCCTCAAGCTCTCTCAGCTCTTCGTCAATCTCTCTCAGCCTCTGCTCATGAGCCAGAAGCCAGCTATCTTTTCCTGTTTCTCCCTCACTTTTAGGGAATTCCTCCTTCTCAGACTCAACTGGTAGTGTTGCCTTCCAGCTGGGTAACTCATACTGAAATAGGGATGCCTCTAGATCCTCCCTGGACCTTCTCTTCACAGGCAGCCCCCTTTCCTTGCAAAACACACGTAGTTCCTTCATTGTGTAGACAAACATGTGCCAGAAGTCGAGTTCCATTTTGCAACAACTAACCAGAGTCATAGTATCAAAAATACCTCCAGGAGGACACCATAAAACAGAAAAACAGTATGTGGTTGCGTTTGGTCTGCACTCACTAGTAGTGTTCACCAATCACTGTACATGAGTCACAAATGCAAGTCCAGAATCCTCACCGCTGACCACCAATGTTAGAATTGGGGGTCTCTAGTTGGCACAGGTAGGTACTTGTGACAAATAGGGACCCTCGCCTCTAGTCAGGGTAGGGGGTACACTCCTAAAATAACCCCTGCTCACCCCCTTGGTAGCTTGGCACGAGCAGACAGGCTTATCTCAGAGGCAGTGTGTAAAGCATTTGTGAACACATACAGTAATCTAGTGACAACACTACAGATGGACACCACACAAGGTTTATATCAAAAATAAGTATTCTTTATATAGTTTTAACACAAGACCATAAACGACAAAAATCCACAATACTGTACTTAAAATGGTAGGTTTAGCTTAGTTCTCTTCAGTTCTTAAAATGCGACACTTTGAGTCAATGTACCTTACGATGCGTCACGTTTCTACAACGGAAGTGTTGCAGAGATGGAGATGCGACAAAGTTCTGGTGCAAAGAAATAAAGACGTCAAGTTCTTCCTGATGCGGCACGCTTCTCCGATGTTGCGAGAAGTCTCGACTCGATGCGTCAGCTGCAGCGGCGACACCCTTGTTCCGTGATGCGACGACAGCGGCTTTGGCGGCGACACTCTTCTCCGACGTTGCGAGACGCTTCCGCTCGATGCGACAACTGCAGCGGCGACACCCTTGTTTCGTGATGCGACGGCAGCAGCTCCGACGGCGGCACGCTTCTCCGTGGATGCGAGGCGCTTCTCTCGATGCGGTGCAATGCGACAGCTACAGCGGCGACATCTACGATGCGACGGCAGCGGCTGCGACGGCGACACGCTTCTTCGGGGTTGCGGGACGTTTCTCGAGATGCGGTGCAATGCGACAGCTACAGCGGCGTCATCTCCGTGATGCGACGGCAGCGGCTGCGACGGCGACACGCTTCTCCCTCTTGAGTCGCGCTTCCAGCTCCTTGCGACACGCAGTCCCTTCAGAAGGCCCAAAACAGCAGCAGGCACTTCCAAAGGATTCTTGGGGAGCTGGTGGTTGAAGTCTGTTGTCCCTGAGACTTCAGCAGGAGGCAAGCTCTTTTCTCAAGCCCTTGGAGATCCTTCACAAGTTGAATAAAAGTGCACACAAAGTCCTTTCTCCTTCCTTTGGCAGTCAGGCAACCACTGCAGGCAGATCCCTCTAGCTTAGGGATAGTCTTCTCCTCAGTTTCTTCTTGGTTCCGCTCCTCAGCAAAGGTTTCTTCTTGTTTCCCAAAGTGATCTAATTTCCTAGGGGTCTGGGTCCCCTTTTTATACACAGTTTCTCTTTGTTCTCTGAAGGCAGAGAGGCCTCTGCCTAGTCCAAAACCAGTTCTGGTCAGTCCTGGAGCACTTTGTTTTTCTGACTCCTTCTTTCCTTTCAGAATGTGGGGCAGAGTGCTCAGCCGCCCGGCAGGAGGTGGAGCCAGCATTGTGGAAGGCAGGCACAGCCCTATTCAGACCCAGGTGCAACTCCTCCCTCCACTCTGGATGCAGATCTTTCTATTCAGCCCTGTGCTGACTCACCCTGTCTCCTGTAGCCACCCCCAGCCCCTGTCACTCAATCTCCAGACAAGGAATACACAACCTAGCAGAGGCAGGCTTGGAAGTTTAGGCAAGAAAATACCCACTTTCTAAAAGTGGTATTTTCAAACACAGAATGTTAAAACCAACTTCACTAAAAGATGTATTTTATCATTCTGAGTTCAGGCATACTAAATTCGTTTTTCTACCATGTTCCCTGGGTCAGTTCTGACTATAAGGTGTAATAGTCAGTCTGCCCATTCTGGCCTATGGGGAGCAGGTAGCCTTGCAATAGTGAAAAACGAAAATGGCTGTAATTCACTATTAGGACATGCCACACACACCAGGGCATGTCCTACCTTGTACTTACAATGCACCCTGCCCTAGGGCCTACTTTAGGGGTGACCAACATGCAGTAAAGGGAAGGTTTAGGGACTGGTAAGTGGGTGTACTCACCAAGTCGACATGGCAGCCCTAGGCTGCACACAGGCTCTGCAATGGCAGGCCTGAGACACATTTTACAAGCCGCTTCTGTGGGTGGCACAACCAGTGCTGCAAGCCCACCAGCGGCATTGGATTTACAAGCCCTGGGCACACTGAGTGCACTGTACTAGGGACTGACAAGTAAACCAATCATCCAATCATGGAGTCACTAATCCATCACACAATTTATAATGGGGAGAGCATATGCACTTTAGCACTGATCAGCAGTGGTAAAGTGCCCAGAGTCATAAAACAGCCAACAACAGGTCAGAAAAAATATAGGAGGAAGGTAAAAAGTTTAGGGTTGACCCTACAAAAAGGGCCAAGTCCAACAGTGAACCTACAAGTCCTATATATCCCCACAACCATAAAGGTCCAGTGGATGTAACGGTATATTGCTTTCAAACAGCTGTCATAATTAGAAGCAGTCACAGGTGAAAACGTTGACACAAATGGCTGTTTTTTTCAACTAATTTTCAATTTTTCCTATATTCAACGGTTAGTTTCTATAAAGAAACCTTGAAGGATATACACAAATGACCCCTTGCTGAATTCAGAATTTTGTCTACATTTCTAAAATGTATAGATTTCCAGGATCCATTATTGCTTTCATACCCATTTCTACCATTAACTGGAAAGAGGTTGAAAGCACAAAAAATAGCAAAAATAGGCTATGTCCCAGAAAAATGCCAAAACTGTGTAAATTTTTTTGGTTTTCTGACAAAAGTCTGCTTGTCCCTGAAAGCTGGGAAGATGGTGATTTCAGCACCACAACCCCTTTTTTGATACCATTTGCAGGGAAAAAACCAGATGCTTTCATCTGTAGCCCTTTTTTCCCATTTTTCCCCAAAAAAACAAGATTTAGCTGTATTTTGGCTAATTTCTGGGTCCCCTCCAGGGGAATCCACAAACCCTGGGTACCTTTAGAATCCCCATGATGTTGGAAAAAAAGGACGCAAATTTGGCGTGGATACCTTATGTGGTCAAAAAGTTACAGGGACCTAAGCGCGAACTACCCCAAATAGCCCAAAAAACGCTTAGCACAGGGGGGGAAAAGGCCTAGCAGCGAAGGGGTTAATTTAATACGAAAGGGAAAAGGCATGAAATTTTAACCAGCTGTTGCCACCTATATTTTAAATAATTTTAATATTGTATACTGTTTGAGGATGTACAAGCACGTTTTTGCACTTGCACCTTATTGATTTCTGCCTTGATCTAATACTACCCAAATGATAGAAAATTATATAACAGCATCAGTATTATATTCTATATTTTATATTTACAATCGTTGTATCCGCTATTTATCTTAAAACAAATTATGAGAATTTTGATTGTCACTGGAAGATTATGGGTATTATTATGCATGCATTGATTGTACAAACATGCATCTATTATGTTTTTTTAAACCGAATAAAGATTATTGAATTGAATTGAATTGAGTAAGGTAATCAGTTAACACACATGTTAAATTAATTATTTTATTAATCCTGCTATTTCTTCATATCCAAGTACAGTTTTACGGTGGTGGTACTTCAACATTTCTCAGTTTCAGTTTGTTTTTCAAGATGTTTGCAACTTGCACATTAGAGTTGCGTTGTCATAATCAGTTTTTGTGTTGTGTTCAGCTTTTATGCTGTAACACATGCAACATCCATAACAAAAGTTCCTTTTAGATCAAAACAGGACCTCACATATGAGATATGGTAGTCAGTCACAGAGATTATTCACAGTAATATTTCTGAGCCGCTGCCATATTACAATATTGAAAACACATATCGGTATCCTGAATATTAGCTGGAAACACATTAAAAATGTTGACCAGTGTGCCTATGCAGTGTCAGTGAATTGGCCAAAGAGGACTTGAAAAAGCTGAAATTGGATCATAAATTCAAAGCTGTTCTGAACAGGGGTCCCAAAATACATTTGGCCCAGGGCCCCAGAAATCCTTAAGATGTCCCTGGTTCTCAGATGACATGGAAACAACATCCACATAGGTATACAGTCACATTCTATATTTTCACAAGCCCTCAAGAACGATTTGGACCCTTTGGGCATCCTGAGTAGTAGTAGCATGGTTCAATTTGCTGATGACTTGCTGGTAGTATCTGATTCTGTGCACCATTGAAAATGTGATTTCCTGTACCTGCTCTTCAAGCTGACAAAGCATGGGCCCAAAGCCTTTGGGGGAAAATTACAGTTCTTTTTGCCTTTATTTGATATTTCGCTCACAACATCTCTGCAGGAGAGAGGCAAACATTCTGCTGATCACATCCCATCTATCCTTACATCACTGCTTCCTGTCACTATATCTCAAAAGCATATTCTTTTAGGAAGGTAGGCTACTGTGATCAATCAAGTAACATTATCAAAATTGTGAAACTTTTACTGGCTCTTGCGAAAAAGGATACCCGTGATCCTTAGCCCTGGCCCACAGAAGCAAAACAAGCCTTTTTATCACTGAAAAAACGTGTTATCCTCCTTTAGGTTTGTTGGTTTATACAAAGACTTTCACGCTCTACTCTCATGAAAAGTAGGGCTTCATCTTCAGAATGTTTATCCACAACATGACGACACTGGTTCCTTATTATTCTTCTGCTCTTGATGCTGTTTACTCCATACCTTCAGGCTGCAACTGCTGATCTCTGAATCTAATCTTATCCGAAATACTGTTCCTTTCTGCTTCACATAGTACCTTGGAAAGATGGCCTATGCTAAACCCAGACTCAATGTTTCCCACATCCCTAAATGGAGAATAACATGACTATTTACTCACTTCTGACCTTGTCACAAAACCCTTCATAGGGCTCAATAACACACCTCTGCCTAACAATGATGTATATTAAATTGATGATTCTTGCCTTACAAAGGATGAAGGAAAGTTAGCTGGACAATACACTGGGTGCACCTTACTTTAAATAGTTGAGAGTTGTTTAGTATAAATACATTCTGCTCAAGTTGCTGAACTAGTTGCTGTTGCCCGTGTTTTTACCTTAGCAATACAGAGAAGTGTCACCTGTCATAGTGATTCAAAATATTCCTTTCGGATTTCTCATGATTTTGGACTTCTATGGTTGCAAAGGCTTCCACTGGTTGTACCCCTATAGAGAATAGATCCTATTGTTGCAAATTCAACTTTTCTGCCCAGATCTTGGTGGCTTTAGAACTGTGCACCGTTTACCACTGCTAAACAGTGATAAAGTACCTGTCCTTCCCTTCTAAAACATGTGCTGTAGAATGAAACTCCAGGTATGGCCATCTTAACTTCCCTATAATTCCAATGTAAGTAAATGTAAGCCTGTTTTTATATAGCGCAGCTACTCACCCTTACGGGTCTCAAGGCGCTGGGGGCCGTCGTGGAAATTAAGTGAGCTATTGCCCAGAGTCACATGGTGCTGAGCTGAGCTGCCGCCGGAGCCGGGGATCAAACCGTGAACCCTGTGCTCCAAAGTCAGCTGCCCTGGCCGCTGCACCACACCTCTCCACCAATGTAAATGATGCTTTAAGTTCACCTACACCTATGGCATGGAAAGATAAATGCCATATGTGGGCTGCACAAATATGATAACAATATATGTCTGCCAGGATCATCACTGAGCTCTGACTGGGCCACAGGTTAAATGCACTGCAGTGACACATGTCAGGGAAAAATGTCTTTGTCATGTAGGAAAAGCATCTTTTCATATATTCATAAGTCAATCCTAAAGTGTGCCTTATAAGCCCACGTGGCAGGGAGCATTATATAAAAATTGGTCTCACTATTTATTGGGGTTAGTGTGTAATCACAGAGCTATAAAAACCAAAAGCTATTTCCCTCTACAGGCCTGGCTCGGCTTGTCCCTAAATAAGCCTATGTGTGATTAAAATGTTTATTGTCCACCTCCGCTTAGGAAGGGGCTAGAGAAAAGCTTCAAAGTTATCTCCTGTTTAGTTGTAAAAAACTGATGTAATAGTGAAATCCGAGTTTTGATAACTTAAGCAAAAATGCCACTTTGTAAAAATGTACTTTAAGCTGCCCGAGCGAAAACTAGCTGAAAATTAAATCTGCCACAAATCCTACCTTCAGGGTTGGAATAGACATACTTGGCTGTGAGAGAGTTAATGACTTTGGCTCAGAGACCAATGGTTTGTCTCTGAGCCAATGGATTTTAACTATTGACCTATCAGCACAGGTTAGCTATCTGGGAGTGGACATCAACAGAACTGGAGATGTGGAGTTGCCAAAGAGGTCTTCTATTCTTCCCCAGGACCCTCCTAGACAGTTAGGCCCCAGCCACAGTAAGAGGAAAAAATAGTTTTGACAATGGCAAGTAGGGGAATGGCCAGGAAGCTGATGAAAGGCCTCTCTGGTAGCTGCTGGTCTCTTCCATGTTGGAACAGGGGATCCTGGGCCATTTTAAAGTAAGGTATAAGGAGGTAGTGTGACTGTGAGAAAATAGTTGAGATTGGGTGGTAGATTTTCTCCAGTCACTGGCTAGTGGACACGGTAAATCTGACACCTCAACCACTACCCCCTCAGAACATTCCTGTACCTGGGAATACCCCATTTGAAGAAGAAGATCCTGGTGTTAGGAGAATCCGGACTTCTCCCTCCTGCTGGAAGAAGAGGATTCATACAAGGACTCAAGGAACTCCTGAATCCTGCTGCCATCCAGGAACTGGAACTGCTCTCCAAGGGTCAAGTTGTTGTCCTCCTGTTTACCTGTTTACTTGCTTCAGAGAAACAAAAAGCAGAAGGATTCCTTACTCCAGGAAGGCCCATCTGACTTCAGAGGACTAGTCTCTGCAAGAGGCCTGGCTGGAGAGAGACCTGGTGCCCAGAAGCCTGCCCAGAGAAGCTAAGGCCTGCAGGACTGACCAGAAGAAGCTTTCAGAGGAATTTGAGACTAACAGCCTGATTTAGAGTTTGGTGTATGGGTTGCTCCATCACAAACATGATGAATATCCTGTCCCCCATATTTCAAGTTGCTAGACCTGGCATCCTTGGCGTGGTTTTCCACTAACTTTTTTGCCTTCAGATCTCCTGTTTTTGCTGACTTTGTTTTTGCTGGCTGTAGGATTCTGCGCTAATCAGTGCTAAAGTGCTTTTGCTGTTTCCCTAAAACATGGTAACATTGGCCTATACCCAATTGGGATATTTAATTTACTTGTAAGTCCCTAGTAAAGTGGCACTACATGTGCCCAGGGCCTGTAAATCAAATGCTACTAGTGGACCTGCAGCACTGATTGTGCCACCCACTTGAGTAGCCCTTTAAACATGTCTAAGGCCTAACATTTCAGAGCCTGTTTTTGCAGTTTTAAACTGCCACTTCGACCTGGTAAAATAAACCTTTTGCCAGGCCCAACCATTCATTTTTAATACATATAAGTCACCCGGAGGGTAGGCACTGGACAGCCCAGAGGGCAGGGTGCAATGTATTTAAAAAGTAGAACATGTACCTTGAAGCTTTGCATGTCCTGGTAGTGAAATACTCTTTAATTAGTTTTTCACTACTACACAGCCTACCTCTCCCATAGGATAATACTGGAGTTGTCTTATCACATTTTATACGTGTAATTTCCAAATGGGAAGAGATAATCAGTTCATGTTTGGTGTCTCTGGAATCACAATTTAAAATCCTAACTGAGGGTGAAATCTGATTTTAAATTGTAATTCTGAAATTGTCACTTTTAGAAAGTTGCCATATTCTTGCCTCAGCCATTTGGTTCCTGTAGCCTGTCTCTGTGTCACATGACTGGGTGTGGGTGACAGTTGGGCTTTGTGTATTCCTCCTAGATAGCCACACACAATGGAAGCTTAGGTGTGACTGGATGGGACATCACTGGCAGGATGGGAATGAGGAGCTGAGCCCAGCCCCACTTACACGTGAATAGGCTGTGTACTGACTCCAAACAAAGGGCTGCATACTGCCTGTAGTTAGTCTGGAACCAGGGCCAGGAATGCATGGCATCTGAGCACTTCAAAGGCAAGCCTCTAGAAGCTTCGCCCTACTTGAAAGGCACAACTGTGTATAAAAAGAAGGACTTGACACACCAACTCTTCAGTACACTTCTGGACCTGTGGATACTCTGCCAGGAAGAATGACTGATGTGCTGCTACAAGGACTGCACTCTGCTGGACTGCTGCTCTAATGAAACTGCTGCCCTGCTCTGCTGACCAGCTGCCCTCTTGCGTGGGGAAGAAGAACTGGACCTGATACCTCATGTTGAACCCAGGACCCCAGAGTGACTCAAAGGGCTAGCCTGCAGGCCTCCTGATCTGAGCCTCAAGGACATAAAAGGCTCCCTAACCAGCTTCTGGACCTAGCTGCAGTGAGTTCCTGACCCCCGACTAGTGCCTTTCAGGTACTGGATCCTTGGTGTGGCTCACAAACTCATTGGCTCATTTGGGTTCTTTACGACCGTGAATGGGACCGTTCACACCAGAACTGCGCCAATTACATCAAAATCTAGTGCGAGGCGCTGCCAGCCCATCCCTTCGCACAGCACCATCGACAGCCCTTGAGGGATTTCCAACACAAAGCTCCAGCTCGCCCGTCTGTCCGCGACGCCCGTCCTGATCTTCGTGTCACGCTGACTGCCTGGTCCTGTGATGCTCTCCTTGCTCCTCGCGTTCCCCTCCAATACAAATGGGACTCTCGGCACAAAACTTGAGAAAGTAAAAATTCAGCAGGAGTAATCTGGGTCTGTATGCGACCCGCGCTCCATCGTGGTAGGCCTGAATGTTTGACTTTGACCCGGTCCATCGTGACCAGATAGCCGCGGTTGGTGATGTATGCTTTTAGACGCTATATTGGAATTTATTCTTTACAATTTCATAACTCTGATTCTACTGATTGGATTTTTGTTGTTTTGGGCTTGCTTTATTTAATACATTCAATTCTATTTTTCTAACTTGGTGCGGGATCTATTTGTGTGATGTTTTCACTGTTTTACTGTTTGAAGTGTTCCACAAATACTTACACATTTCCTCTAAGTTAAGCCTGACTGCTCTGTGCCAAGCTACCTGGGAGTTGTGCACAGGTTAATTTGGGGTTGGCTTGTGCCTTACTCTGATTAGGATTTTGGTTGTTGCTTGACTTGGGCTCACATCCCCGTCAACCGGTTACCCAATTTCTAACACAAGTGTATTATTTTCTATGGCAAAGAGTAGCAGAATATCCATCAGTTTGTGACATAGCAAACCATATGCCAAACACTAAATCAGGCCCTAAGACTGAACATAAAACCTTTGACTGGGACAACCTGCTTGGTGTATCCAACTTCCGCTTCATCGCAGTCGGCCTCAAATTGCACCTAGGTCCCCTGTCCACCATGAACTGTTGTTTTTTCACAGTGCTTAACTTTTACTAGGCGCCTTTTGCTTTGAAACTTCAAAAAATATAGTCTCTGGTTCCCCTTAACATATTTTGTTGAGATTGGTGTATTTTTGCTCTCTATTTTTCTAAATTGAGTTGGTGTGCTATGTTCTTTCCTTTGAAATTGTTGGTACTGCTCAAGCGTCACATGCACTTCTTGTCTGTTGCTTTTACCATTGCTACAAGGGGATTAGCAGAGATTCTTTAGAACTATGTTATGACCTACCCAGAATAGGTTTATTGAATTGGCAGGGTGTCACGATGTACCTGGATGTCCCATGACCGGCGAGGAGGATGACAAACTATTTCCCTCTTACGTGTCTCCTCTGATTTATAGTCCCCACCCGACACGAGTCTACAAGACCAACACTGTCCCTTTAACAATGGTTACTTCCTGGATGCCCATGCAACCCATGTTACCTGGACACGTGAGCCAATCAGGAGCCCCACTGAGAGCGCGACCGCCTTGATAGGCAGCCTGTCCCTCGATGACGACGGCAACGTTTGGAGACCGAAGAAGGACTCCGAGTGCGACGCCCCGGAGAACTGCAGGAACCGTTCGTCAGCCAAGGAAAACCCCGAGGATCGAGGAGAAGACCGTCGGGAAACCGTCAATGGAGGAGGCATCTTTGTGCAGCCAAGAAGGGAGCCGGACCCATTTGGCCCAACGAGCTGTCCCGCCACGCTCCAGGAGGAGCGTGGCTGTCTAAGGTACGTGCTCGCTTCTGCAGCCTATTTCAAGTCGGCACTAACGCCCCTAGCACCTCTCCAGCTGAAAAGGGAGAGAACAACCCCTAGCGCTGCATTCAGGAGGGTACCTATAGAGCTTCGTAACAGGGAAACTGGGCGCTCCCCCCCCCCTTTTCCAACCCTGGCATATAGCGCGACACTGGTGATGGTTTAAACGGGTGTGTTCTGAACCCCCCTTCATCCCCAAAGTCCCTACACCCCTCTAAATAACAGGACGTATTCCTCACAAAGGCATTATCTTCTTTTCTTGATGGTCACCCCATAAGGAAGACATTCAAGAGGACCAATCCCTGAGGAGCCTTATTCAAGAAGAAGGAGGGGAACTTTGTCTCTGTGCCATTATATAAAATAAAACACAAGTTCAAAGTGTTAAGTAGCTCTCCTGTCGTTACTCAAGTGCCACACAGGGGTACCCGCTTCCATATTAATAGCCCCATTTCTGACACCTATGTAAAATGGTGTTTTGATGCTCTCCAACTGCCAGGATATAGTGATTATTAAGTGTGCCTCCAACCAATCCACCTAAGATGACGTATCTAGGGGAATGCTCCTGTTGATGCAAAAAATTTTGCTCTGTCTTCCAATTCCGATGTGACCTTTTGTATATCCTAAATTACTGAACACGTCATGCCCACATTACAGGTTCTTGCCACCACTCAAGAGCAAGTGCCAGAAAATGAACAGATGGTTTGGACTGGCACAGGTATCTCAGACATTCAGATGCGCTGTGGTGATACAAGTATGGTAAATGATTGCTCCTATGATATTGTTACCCAGCTTAGTCTGTCTGCATCATGGTATTGCACACATCATTTGAGATGATATGATCTGTGCCATAGGCACTCACTGGTTTCCGCTGTGTTTTCAACAACCATTACTGAATCTGAACCGTCACAAGATGGCAGGCTTTTGGTGATAATACGCTTATTCGCTAGGACTAAATACAAAGGAATTCTTCATAATGTGATGTGTTGCCTGCTTTAATCATTTTTACATTTGGTTCATTCTCTCCGGGTGTGGTAAGAGAGGTACATGGGACATAGCTCTCTCTTGTCACTGCTCAAGCCGGTTAACTTGCATACCTGTGTGAGGGCCAAGGGTGATCAACCGAATCATGATAGGAAAGACCATGATAACACAACAGAATGCTGTGTTCATATTCCTGACACCTCCCTAGAGATTTGCACACTAAAAGTGTAAAAAACTACAAAAAGATGGAAAAGGGCACGATGTCTTTCTTTTGGTGAACACTGAGCTGTTTGATGAGATACGTGGTTGTGCAGTAAAATGCTTATGCCAAAGTTTCGACTAAAACGACTCATAACTGCCTTATTTTCCCCTCATGCTAACTCTGCTTACAGGATGCTCATCTTCCAGGTGATGCGAGCTGCGTCGAGGCATTAATTCTGAAAATTAACTTGCTCAGCCTAAACCACTTACTTTGTTGTTACTTATGAAGGCGAGCTAGAATCAGGTAGGAGCACTTCTAAGCATCGGCTTGTGCTTTTGGTGAGAATTTAGTCATGTGATTGATACACTAATTGTGGTAGGGTATGTGTTTCCATTTTATCATGGGTAGCTTGTCTTCCTTGCCAGTGTAGGCGAGCCCTGTGCCAGTTTGCTCAACGAGCATTATGTAGTTTGGCTAGTTAGTCTGCACTATGTAATACTCTCATAATACCCCAAAGATGGTCCTTGGATTCACAATAATAAATTCTTAGCTCAGTCCTGATATTGTGGCTAAGAGCAGTTAGGCTTTACTAGAGGAACATTTGTTAAGCATTTCAGAGTACAGACATGGACGATAAGTAATTGACACAACTCGATAGAAATCGGACACCCATTTATAAAAATAAAGGAGATTTTTATATTAATTTACACATCAAAATGAACACAATCGGATACATATAACTGGAGTTAATGAATTCTTTTTATTTTTTTTACTCTTTTTATTAGAAAGAAAAAACAAAAAATAGCTCGTCGTTACAGCAGGTGGTACAGCAGCTCACTGAGTCAAAAGGTGATGTACATTACATTAGGTATCCTTAAGTTCTTGGTTACAGGTTATTTTGTATTGCTCATTCCCCTTCATAACTGTGGTTGAGCCTCCCCCTCTCTTCCCCTGCGCAGTTCTACTGTGGGAGAGATGCAAATTTCGCCCCATACGCATTCCACAGTGCCCACTTTCAATCCCATTTTTTCGGGAATCCTCTATTTTTGAAGACGTCTTTTTCTGCTATTATGGATCTATCCATGTCCGTTTCCCACCACCCAATTGATGGTATGTCCCCTACTCCCCACTTTTGAGCAATGTTACGTTTGGCTAGTGTCAGCTCCGAGGAGACCCAGGATTGTTCAGTGTGGGTTAGATCAGTAGCCTCCCATATATTCAGTATGCAGAGCTGCGGGGAGATGGTGATTTTTTTACCCCCCACCTCCTCCAGTTTGGACGTGACTTCCTCCCATAATGGCTTAATAGCGGGGCAGTCCCAGAGCGTGTGAAAGAATGTTCCCTCGTGGGTACACTGTCGGGGACAGTCTGTATTTGTTCTCTTCCCCATTTTGACCAGTGTTCCCGCTGCGAGATAAGCTCTGTGCAGGATTTTAAATTGAATCAGTTTCAGTCTCATGGGAATGGCTACCTCACGTGTGGAGGACAACGCGTCCTGCCATTCCTCGACCTTTAGGTCACCCACGTCTGCTTCCCATTGTTGTCTAAGGCATATGAGTGGGTCAGGTCGGTTGTTGGTCAGTTTCCTATAGGTTAAGAAGGGTATTGCTTTCTGGGTCATTGGATCCAGTAGTAACCTGTCCTCTAGTGGAGATGCCCCCGGGAGAACCTCCCCAGTGGGAATAGCAGCCTTAAGGGCATGACTAATTTGTAAATAGCTAAAAGTTTCGGAATGTGCCAGTTGATATTCTGCCTGCAGTGTAGAAAATGAGATCAACCTGTCCCTTTTCCACAAATCCCCCACTGATGAGATGCCAATTATGTCCCATCTATCAAATCCAGGGCAAGAGCTCAGCCTACCAAGTTGTTCTGACTCCCAAAGTGGTGTTGCTTGCGTTATTTTCTTGTGCCAGACTAGTTTTTTGTTAATTTGGTGTCAGATTGCTATGGTGTGGGCCGTGGGGACAGTGAGGTGATGGTGTTTGGGATTAGTGTACAGAGCTCTACGGTATCCACCATGGCCCATTAGCCACTTGTCCATTTGATAACTCGGCTCGGTTTGCGGGCCGTGGACCCACTGATTTATAACTGCCAGTTGGGATGCCCAGTAATATTGTTTTAGGTCCGGCAAGGCAATCCCCCCATCATACCATCCCCTCACTAATTTCTGCGTTGCGATGCGAGGAGTCCTCCCATCCCACAATAGATTCCTCACCGCACTCTCAATGTTAGTGAAATATGTATCTGGGACCTTGCAGGGGGCATTCTGCAACACATACAGAAAATGAGGCAACGCCAACATTTTGAAAAGGGCCGCCCATCCCAGAAGGGTCAGGGGGAGGGCCCGCCAGTGCCGCACATCGGCATGCAGGCAGGTCAGTGGGCTCTGAAGGTTAATGTTGTAAAAGAGAAGTGGATCAGGGGTCACGGAGATTCCCAGGTAGCGGAATCCTTCGGTTGCCACGGAGACCTTACAGTCTGTTAGTAGTTTTGACATAGGACTGTGGATCAAGTATAATATAGATTTAGCCCAGTTTATGGTATACTCAGAGTGTTTGCCGAAAATTGAAAATATGTGAAGAATACGATGAATCGATGCGGTCGGGCTGCGACATATAATAATATGTCATCCGCATAGAGGGAAATTCTGTCTTCATGATAATCTGTCCACTTTAAGCCTCTAATCAGGGGGACCCCCCTCACCCACGGCGCCAGCGGTTCCAGCATCAAAGCAAAAATGAGAGGGGACAGCCTTGTCGGGTTCCCCTTCCCAGTTTAATTTGTCGGGACGTGTGGCAGTTGACCACAATTTGCGCTTTCGGGTCGGTATAGAGGAGTTTAATTCATTTTATGTAGTTAGGGCCAAAGCCTATGCGCTCAAGGACGGCGAATAGGTAGGGCCATTCGATAGTAGTGACAAAAGAGCTGCATGCACTTGGATCGTACCCGTCCTACCTAAATCCCATGCAGGCGGCGGAGATTGAGAGCAGTGTTTCGACCCAGCATAAAGCCAGATTGATCGGGATGCACTATCTTGTTGATTATGGGGATAAGCCTGTTGGCTAGAGCTTTGGCCAGGATTTTAGCCTCTGCAGTGAGCAGCGAGATAGGCCGGTATGAACTACATTCCTCCACTGGTTTACCCTGTTTGTGTATCACCACTATCGAAGCTAGTCTAAGCTCGCTTGGAAGAGCACCTTTTTGATAGCTTTCCAGAAACATGTCTCGGAGGAAGGGTGTTAACTTAGAGGTCATTAGCTTACAAAACTCAATTGGGAGCCCATTAGGTCCCATAGCTTTTCTGGAACGTCTACCTTGTATTGCCACTTGTAACTCCTCCTCTGTTAGATCTCCCTCCAGAGACTCTCGCTCCTCGGGGGCAAGGCAGGAGACTGGGATAGTAGCCAATAAGTCACAGGAATCAAGGGCAGAGGTTGTGGTAGCGGGTGTATATATTTTATCAAAGTAGGAGGCGAATGTCTCTGCTATCTCTTGTGGGTCCTTCAAGTCCTCCCCCCGCGCCCCCCTTAAGAGGGGAACCCAACGATGGGCCTGATCTCGTCTCTCCAGCCAGGCCAACAAATTGCCTGCTCTCTCCCCTAGTTCATATATCCTATGTTGTATAGCTTTTTGTTTGGATTTGGCTGCGTCTGTCAAAAGCTGCATATAGTCTTGCTTCTTAGCACCTAGGATTTGTCTGGCTGACTCATTGTACGTGAGTGCTATTTTCCCCTCCTCTATCAGGATCTCTCTTTCTGGTGTTTCTTTTTTATGCCCTACCCTTAGAGTGAGAGCTCGGCCTTTGATAACGTCCACAAATGCTCCCCACAGGATTTGCGGTGAGGCCACTGTGCCAGCATTTTCGTTAAAGTATAAATCAGTGTCCCTGAGCAATTCTGTTTTTATATGTGGAATTTTTAGCGACCATGGGTTAATTGTGAGAGTTGTGCGGCTGGGCTGAGAGTCCAGCACCATCCGGACTAAGACTGGGGAATGATCGGAGATACCTCTCGCCAAACACCTGGCCTCGGTAAAACTAGGGATGTCCTCTGCATGCGTCAGTAGATAGTCTATATGTGACTGACTATCATGGGCTCCTGAGTGGAATGTGAACTGGCAAGCCGTCGGGTTGAGATGCCTCCAGATATCCACAAAGCCAAATGCCGAGAGGAAGTCCGCCAGTTTTGATCTGTCATGTGGGTCACACCTGGGGGGGCGACGATCCATCTGTCCATTGACGGTCAAGTTAAGTGTTGATTGTTGCAGGGCTGGGGGAAAATATACAGATAGCACGTTAAGTGGCTTCCTCTCCCATGTTCCGGCCGCTGCTGCGAATCTACCCTGTACGTCCACCCATATTCTGTGTACTCTACATGGGCAGCTCTTGCGGATAAGAATGCCTGTCCCACGGGAGCCAGAGGTGAACTCTGCATGGGCTATTAGTCTGTATCCCCATCTATCTAGGGCCTTGCAGGTATTACCAACTAGATGCATCTCCTGTAATAGGACTATCGCAGGTGCCTGGTGCTTTAAATACTGAAGGACGATCCCCAGTTTGAGTTTGTCTCTAAGTCCATTCACATTCCAGGTGAGGAATTGGAGAGCTCTTTCCTTTCTACTATCCATAATGATGTTTGTGTGTCAATCGGACTGCTGTTTATTGGGTTATGTGGAGTTATGGATTTTAAAAGGAAAAATAAATCAAAGCAATTCAACACCGCAAAACGTTAGCATTGCGGTCAATGGTAAAAAGCAGTAGTGAGAATCGGTCATTTGCATGTCTAGCTGCGTGGAACCTACTGGGGGGTAAGGTGATGTGGGTCCCAGGACCAGGCCATGACAGTGAGTTAGATTTTACCTGGCTCGTCGGGCCTGAGTGCAGAGTTGCTCGGGCTGTCTCTGGTGCTGAAGCGAGAGCTGCGGGGGAGTTGGTTTTAGCATGCAGACGGTGCTGGTGAGGAAACGGATGCAACAAGATGACAACTGGGGCACAAGGGTGGTCGGTTGAAGGTGCTGTGGATTTCCCTCATGTTGCAGCTTCAAGTAAAGGTGGTGGTTGCCGGACTGGACACCAAGAAGCATTGGCAGTGGTAACGTCAGCGATTAGATACTTCGACATCCGGAGGTCCGGAGGAAAGCGGTAGCCACCTGAAACTTGCAGGAGGTTAGGACTACTTTTCCCACAATGCACTGGACCATTTACTTTTGTGCAATCCCTCGGAGGGCTCGATGGCAAGCGATTCTTTGGTTCTGGTATGTTGTTTTACCTGCGGACTGCAGGGGACTACTGCCACTAGTCCGAGGGAGTTGCCTTTGGCTCTGAAAGGGCTCCCTCTGTCTTGGGGAAGTGGTCTTTGGTCCCGTATATGTCATAGTCATGCAGTTTCATAAAGGCTGTATTGTATTACCCTCCATGGTGCAATTGTCCTGGAATCTGCGATCAATCCTGTTTTTGTTACTCCTACTTGATGCCGTTTTTGCATTTATGTCCCTCCTTCCATCCTAAGGTAAAGCGCTCTGATATCCTTCGGGATCTTGTTCGCGCTATATAAAACTTTATAAATAAATAAATAAATAAAATAAGGCTGCCACAGGTGCAGAGTCAATCAATCAATCTCGCCTTTGTTCGGTGCAGGACCGGTTTTCGCAGACACGGTTCTTTTCTTTGTCCTTTGTTGCAAGTTGAATCAGAACTGAGGTTCTGTTGCCAGGGGTGACCTTAAATCGATGTTATAGTGGCATTAGAGGTGTGGGTGCAAGTGGCCAATGGGCGTCTAGCCCCAGCGTCTAATCCCCCATGAGGTAACTACATCCGGGGGTGTATCACCTTTTCTATGCAGAACCCTCTATTGCACCACTTTTAAAAATGGCAGAAACCTTCCTTGGCTGCACAGACCAGTTAGCCCACCCTAGGGGTGTGGCTAGCATTCCGAGGGTGCACACCTCCTGACTCATAATTTCCCCACCTTTCTGGGTGAAAATGTGCCTGGGGGCAGGAGGAGGGCTGTCTCCTCCTTTGGGAGGCAGCCTGGGTGCACTTCAGAGGCAGTGAAAGCTTTGAAGCTCACCATCTTGATGTGCCACTTCATTAGCCAGCCTGTCAGGGAGGGAGGTGTCACCTGCTTCCCAGGCAAGCCTTTGTGTCTGACTCCTGGAAGAGTTCACACCCCTTAGCAGGGGGTCAGATCCATGTCTTGGAAGCAGCAGCTGAAGGCTGTCAACCAGAGCAAAGGAAAGGCTGGGCAACCAGGTGGGCAGCCTCTAAGGTAGCCACCTGGGTGCATGTCACATCAACCCTGGCATGAGAATCATGTCAGTGGTGATGAGACAAGTTGTTTGATACTAGAGGTGGGCGGAACTCGCGGAGTGAATGTTACATAAAAACTGGGCGAGGTTCCATGGAGTTCCGCGAGCGGGTGGAATTCGGAACGTTGCGCTGCTCGTGCTGATTTTTACAGCCGAGAGCTTGTCGGCGCTGCAAAATCAGCACCAAGCCATGCACCAGAGGGCACTTCTTCTTTGCTGCTGCTTGAGTAGATTTTATGCTCGTGGGCAGCTTTCTCACCACGAACGGTCACGACCTGCCGCTACTGCCCACGTTGAGAAAATCTCACTGAGTGCCGTTCGAGCATCCCAATATCACGCAAGGGGACGCAAATTCTTGCTCACATTCACCAACTTAACTTAACGTTGGTGAGCCACGCGCAAGAAAAAAACTCCACCACGCGGCGGTTGGCAGAGTTGTGCCGGAACTCCGCATTACAAGCGTAGCACAGAGATGGAAAAACTCTGCGAACTCAGTCGGCAGAGCGGAATTTATCTCCCACCCCTATTTGATACCAAACATGACATATTTCAGTGGAGCCATACTGGATCTGGCAAACTCGGGGGTGCCCAGGTGCCAGCCCATTTTATCTTATGGCCCCCTGATCACTTATAGTAGTCCTTAATGGAAAGGGCTACTATAGGGACATATAAGCTTGCACTTTTATGTCCACATCTTTAATATAATGCACCCGGCCTCCTGGGCTCAGGAGGTCTACCTTAGGGGTGACTGTCATATATTAAAAATAATGTTTTGACCTTGCCACACATGGTGAGGGCAAAATCGAGTTTGAGCAGTTTGCACTGCTCATGCAGTCTCCAATGGCAGGACTGCTGTCATCTGTTTACTTGGGTCACTCAGGGGGGCACCAACAGTGCTTCAGGCCCAAGTGACCCCTTTAACTCCCAAGCCTTGGGTGCCACTGGTACCATTTACCAGGGCCTTATAAGGAGGTTAAAGTCCTTGCCATTTGGGGTTACCAATTCACACGTATCAGTTTTAGGGAGGGAGCTTTGTCACTGGGGCTGAGGCAGCAGGTTCCACTGCACTTTCAGAGCCATAACCATCAGCATTTGGGTGAAAAGTGGGGGGAGACCATAGAAAAAGGGCACTTTCCTACATGACCCCCCCTCCAGACAAAAAAGTTAATGAACAACTAACCTATCCCCTAGTAGTTCTCATCATCTAAGTGGAAAAACCTGGAAGGGCCATCTGTATTGGCATGGGTAGTCCCTGGTCTGTGTTTCACTGAAAAGTCCACACCCTGTAGGGAAATTGACCACCTCAAAAACTTGGGGTTCTCTC
This sequence comes from Calotriton arnoldi, assembly GCA_963921515.1. Taxonomy (NCBI): domain Eukaryota; kingdom Metazoa; phylum Chordata; class Amphibia; order Caudata; family Salamandridae; genus Calotriton; species Calotriton arnoldi. The sequence continues at coordinate 1,885,277 of CAWUFW010001147.1, read as the reverse complement.
CTCTCATCAGCATCAGCCATCTGAGAGGCTCTGTGGTTGGTTTGAACCTTGAAGTGATTCTCAAACAAATAGGGTCTTAGCTTCTTCAGGTACCAAACAACAGCAAAGTCTTCGCTCTCAAAGGCACTCCAACGCTGCTCTCTGGGGAGGAGTCGCCTCCTGATAAAGGCAACTGGTTGATCCTGGCCCTCATCATTTGTTTGTGACAACACTGCCCCAATCCCATGTTCAGAGCGTCTGATTGGACAATTAACTCCTTTCCATAGTCTGGTGTCTTTGGTACAGGTGCTGAGCACATAGGCTCCTTCAGGGTGCCAAAGGCTTTTTGGCATCCTGTGATCAAGATGGCCTTCATAGGCTGCTTTTTGGAGGTAAGCTCAGTGAGTGGGGCCACAATGGCCCATATCCCTTCACAAACCTCCTGTAATACCCAGTCAAGCCAAGGAAAGCCCTGACTTAGGTCTGGGTTTTGGGAGCCTCTCAATCCAGAATGGTCTGGTTTTTGGGTTGGAGAGGTTGCACTTGGCCTCCACATGCAAGGTGGCTGAAGTAAACACCAGAACTGTGTCCTATCTGGCACTTACTGGTCTTGATAGTTAGGCCTGCCTGCTTCAGGGTCTGTAATACTTACCTTAGGTGGACCACATGATCCTCCCAGGTAGTATACAGCTATATCATCGAGATATGCTGCACTAAAGTTGTCCAGATCTGAGAGAACTCGATTCACCTACTTTGGAAAGTGTAGGTGCATTTCTTCAGACCAAAAGGCATCACTTTGAATTAGAAGTGGCCCCCAGGGGTTGAAAATGCTAATCTGTCCTTTGTTCCTTGGGTGGGTCCAATTTGCCAATACCCTGATGTTAAATCAAAGGTACTCAAAATTGTGGCTGCACCCAGCTTATCAATAAGCTCATCTGCTCTTGGTATGGGGTGTTCATCAGTTTTAGTGGCTGCATTTAAGCCCCTGTAATCCACACCGAACCTCATCTCTGGTTTTCCACCCTTTGAGTGAGGTTTGGGGGCCAGTACCATTGGCCTAGCCCAGTGACTGTCAGAGGGTTCAATCACACCTAGCTCTAGCATATTGCTGACCTCAGCCTTGATGCAGACTTTGACTTGATCAGGCAGTCTGTACATCTTATGTTTGACAGGGAGTCTGTTACCAGTGTCTACATCATGGGTACATCATGTTGTCTTACCAGGGGTCAAAGAAAAGAGCTCAGCAAACTGGTTGAGGACTTGTCTGCAATCAGATTGTTGTGGTGCAGTAGGAGAGTCTGATAAAACAACACCATCTACACAACCATCTTGTGGGCTGCTTAACAGTAGGTCAGGTAGGGGCTCACTTTCCTTCCCCTGGCCTCTATTAGTGACCATGAGCATAGTCATGTCAGCTCTGTCCTGGTGTGACTTTAGGTGATTTACATGGAGAACTCTGTGAGGACTCCTAGGGATGCTGAAGTCTACCAAGTAGGTGACTTACCCTTTCTTTACCAAAATGGGAGAGGGCCCAGTCCAGTTGTCCTGGAGGGCACTGGGAGCCACAGGCTCCAACACCCACTCCAACTGACCTGGTTGGTATTCGACCAGTGCTGACATTTGGTCATACCTGTGCTTGAGAAGCTCCTGGCTGGCCTCCAGATGCTTGTTTGTCCATTTCATGCACTCAGCCATGTCTAAAAGCAGGTCCAGTACATAGTCCACTATGTCTTGTTTGGACTCGTTGAGAGGTTTCTCCCAGCCTTCCCTCACCAAACTTCGAGGACCCCTTAAATGATGGGCAAACTGAAGCTCAAAGGGGCGAAAGCCAACCCCCTTTTGTGGCACCTCTCTGTATGCAAACAAGAGGCAAGGTAACAAGACATCCCATCTCCTTTTGAGTTTTTCAGGGAGGCCCATTATCATGCCCTTCATGGTTTCGCTAAATCTCTCAACTAAACAATTTGCCTGGAGGAGACAGGCAGTGGTGAACTTGTAGCTCATGCCACATTCATCCCACATCACCTTTAGGTATGCAGACATGAAATTTGACCCTCTAGCAGAGACCACCTCTTTAGGAAACCACACTCTGGGAAAGATACCAAGAAGGTCCTTTGCCACTTCAAGAGCAGTGACAGTCCTAAGGAAAATTGCCTCTGGGTATCCTAGTGAATTGGTCCAATACCACTAGAATAAACCTGTTCCCAAATGCAGTTTGAGGGTCAAGGGGATCAAGAATGTCAATCCCTACCCTCTCAAATGGAGTCCCAACCACTGGAAGTGGAATTAAGGGAGCCTTTGGTTGTCCCCCTGTCACGTCACTGGCTAGACAGGTGACACAGAAACGACAAAACACCTTTACTTTTTAAGACATATGGGGTCCAAAAAAATGGACAACCAGCCTGTCCTAGGTTTTGGTTTGTCCCAGATATCCAGCTAGGGGGATGTCATGTGCTAAGGTCAGAATGAACTCTCCGTATATTTGGGGGACCACCATTCTCCTGGCTGCCCCTATTTTGGGGTCCCTGGTCTCAATGTACAGAAGCCCATCTTCCCAGTAGATTCTGTGGGTGCCAGTGACATCGCCCTCTTCTTGCCTTGCAGTTTGCTTCCTAAGGCCTTCAAGAGTTGGCCACGACTTTGCCCTTTTCATAGGTCCTCTCTGGAGGGTCCCCCTGCACTTAGGAGCCCCGCCAGATAAGGCCAGACTCCCTCAGCTGCTGTTCCCTCCTCAGGCACCAGGGCTTCTCCCTCCGGGGAACTCTCCCCCTGGCCGTGTGACCTCTTTGAAGCTGCCTTAGCAGACACCTTGCCCTTTCTCTTCCATTGGGAGCCTTAGCCCATTAGTTCAGGCTACAAGTTCCCGTGACTTCCCTGTTGTGTTGCTTGTGCTCTTGTGGTAGCACACACCCACTCAGGGAGGCCCAGTATTTCTGCATGGGCCCTCCTTTTCACTTCTGTCCAAGCAGAAGTTCCCAGATTATTTCCCAACAGACACTCCACTTGGATGGCAGGGGACCCACCCACCTTGTTTGTGCCAGTAACCACTCCCCACCCTAAGCTTACCAAGGCCATTGGATGGAAGTTAGTCTCGTTGTTAGCATTGGTTACCTGGTGACTAACACCAGGTATCATTTGTTCTGGGGAAACCAGTCTAGCTGCCACCATAGTGACACTGGCACATGTATGCCTCAGAGCCTCTACCTCAGTCCGATTGATCTTTCGCCTTTGTCTATACTTCTCCACACTTGGAGGTAAGACAGTCAGGGCCTCAATATCCACCCCACCCAGGGAAACTAAAGTGTCCTCATTGTAACCTCTGGACTCCCCATGGTCCACTTCCACCCCCACTCCTATGTTAATCAATCCCTTGGATTGTCCACCACTGGGAGACTTTTTGGAGCATGATGCAACCCCTTTCTTTTGTCCTGGCTGATGACAGTCATGGCATACCCCAGAAGCCTTTGCTGGGTCCTAGTCCCTGATACTACTTTCCTTTCATCTGGGAGAAGTCTCAGGGCCCACTCCCCTGAGGGTGCCTTTTGAGAACTCCTTCTTTTTATCCCTGTTGTTGCTCACATCTTTCCCCTGCTTGGAAGACGGAACACCCTTTTTGTGGTCACTCCCACTATGTGTCTTTCTATACAGACTGGACCCATTTGTCCGCTATCTTCCTCAACTCTATGGGAGAAGACAACTTGGAATTCACCAACTGCTTATGCAATTTCTCTAGGGTACAATTAGTCAAAATGTGCTCTTTCATAATTACATTATATAGCCCATCATTAGTGTCCACCTTATTTCCTTTTATCCAGCCTTCTAGTGCTTTGCCTGAAGAGTTTAAAAAGTCCACTCATGTATGGTTTTGACCTTTATGGGTGTCCCTAAACTTCAATCTGTATTCCTCTGTGGTGAGTCCAAATCCTTCTATCAAGGTGTCCTTCAAATGCTGATAGGACTCAGACACATCCTCATCAATGGTCAGCAGCCTATTTCTGCCCTTCACTGAGAAAGACTCTCCCAATAGAAAGACCCAGTGCTGGCGTGCTATCCTACTCATTTTGCAGGCCCTCTCAAAGGCTGCAAACCCCTTATCAATGTCATAACCATCACTAAACGTATGGATAACCCTGGGGATCTTAGGGTTAAAAGATTCTTCTTTATCCCTATTAACATTGCTGCCACCATTATCTTTGGGCTTAAAGCCTATCTTGACCCTTTTTTCTCCAAGGGCTAGTCTCCTTACCTCGATTGCAAGTTTTCTCTCCTCGGATGAGGGGAGATCAAGCTCTTCCTCAAGGCTTACTACTACCTTACCAATGGGAAGTCTACTAGAGTGACTTCTGTCAATTCCCACTGGTGAACGGGGTCTGGGAAAGGGTGGAGAGTTTTAGCCTTCACCTTGTTCCCCATCTCCCTCAATTTGGGCTAGGGCATCATCCTAACTCTCTTCAGGGTCCTCTTCTGAGGAATGGTCCTCCCTAGCTAGTTTCTATCTCTTGTAGGAGCTGAGGGCTTTTTGAGGTCCTCCTTTCTGGCTTTAGCTCTATAGCCAATGCCCTTAGCTGTGCACAGCACTCTTAGATCACTGATCTTAAGAGCTAGGATGACAGACAGGTCAAGATTCTTGTCAGCCTCCATTGTGCCTAACCTTTTACCTGAAAGTTGGGACCTTTTTAAAACTTTGCAAAAACTTTAAAACTTTTTCCTAACTTTCCAAGCCTTTTTACATTACTTTTGGAATAGGGATCTACACAGGGCCCTAAAAATTCCAATAAACATTTTTTGAAAAAATTATGATTTTATTTTTTGTTCTAAAGTCAATAGGGGATTTCTCATGCAAACATCACTTATGACCACATGGTATTGAGAAACACAAGCTCAGAATCCCATCACTGTAACACCAGTGTAGGAAAGTGGAGTATTATGTAGTGTGGCTGGTTAGACTCACTATGTAATACTCTTACAATACCCCAAAGATGTCCCTTGGATTCACAATAATAAATCCTTAGCGCAGTCCTGGTAGTGTGGCAAAGAGCAGTCAGGCTTCACTAGAGGAACATGTGTTAAGTACCAACAAGGACGATAAGTAATTGACACGACTCAATAGAAATCCGACATCAATTTATAAAAATAAAGAAGATTTTTATATTCATTTAGACATCAAATCGAACACAATCGGATAAATATAACCAGAGTTATGGATTTTGAAAGGAAAAGTAAATGAAAGCAATTCAATACTGCAGAACTTTAGCACTGTCGTCAATGGTAAAAAGCACTAGTGACAATTGGTTTCGTGGAACCCACTGTGGGGGTAAGGTGATGTGGGTCCAAGGACCAGGCCACGACAGTCAGTTTGATTTTACCTGGCTTGTAGGTCCTGGGTGCAAAGTTGCTCTGGCTGTCCCTGGTGCTGAAGCGGGAGCCGTGGGAGAGCTGGTTTCACTTTGCAAACAGTGCTTGTGAGAAAATGGATGCAAACAGTCACCAACAGGGCCACTGGGGTGGCCAGTTGAAGGTGCTGCAGAGTTCCCTTGTGTTGCAGTGTTGAGTAAAGGTGGTGGTTGCCAGACTGGCCACCAACAAGCCTTGGCAGAGGTAATGACAGCACAACCACACCGCTGACATCTGGCATCCACAGACACCAATATCGCAGCACGCAACCTCCATCGATGGATCTCTTTCTGACCCACTAGCGCCCCTCAAGAAAGCACTCGGCAAGCAACACTCCAAGAAAGCCAGTTGGTTCACTGCCAGCATCCATGAGTCCGGACGCACCTGTAGACAGCTCAAGAAGAGATGGAGGAACAACAAAACCCTGGAAGGCCACGCAGCCTTCAAAGCCGCCGCCACCGCACCCCACCTCCTCCTCAAAACTACAAAGAAAACGTCCCTCCAAGACAGAATCAATGCCAATGCACACAACAGCAAAGAACTCTTTGCCATCGTCAAGAAGTTCGCCAAACCCAACAGCGAGACCGTAGAAGTCCCACCCTCCCAAGACCTCTGCAACAAACTTGGCACCTACTTCCATCACAAGATCAAGCAAATCTACAACAGCTTCAAAACCCAAGACCCACTCATTACTCCTGCAACCACCACACGCAATGATGCTGCCCCCCAACAGATCCTGCTCAACTGGACCCCATTTACCATGAACGACACTCTAAAGACCATGAAGAGCATTCACTCTGGAGCACCCTCGGACCTTGGCCCACACCACATCTTCCATAGAGCCGCCACCTCCATCGCCCCCGAATTATGCCACACCATCAACTGCTGCATCGAGACTGCCACCTTCCCCGATGACTGGAAACACGCCAAGATCAACCCCCTGTTAAAGAAACAATCCGCCGACCCAACAGACCTCAAGAATTTCAGACCCATCTCCCTGCTCCCCTTCCCAGTCAAGGTCATTGAGAAGCCCATCAATGCCCAACTCTCTGAGTTCATCGAAGCCAACCACGTCCTGGACTCCTTTCAATCCAGCTTCCGAAGCAACCACAGCACCAAGACTGCTCTCCTCGCCGCCACCGATGACATCCACTCCCTCCTCGACCGGGGAGAAACAGCAGCCCTCATCCTCCTGGACCTCTCAGCACCGACACCATCTCTCACCACACCCTAAGCATGAGACTCCACGATGCCAGCTTCCACGACAAAGCCCTGGACTGGGTCCATTCCTTCCTCACCAGTAAAACTCAGAGAGTTAGACTGCTACCGTTCCTCTCAGAAACCACAGAGATTGGATGCCGAGTCCCCCAGGGCTCCTCCGTAAACCCCACCCTCTTCATCGTCTACATGGCCCCGCTCGCTGCCATAGTCAGGAACCATGGACTCAACATTGTCTCCTATGCCGACGACACCCAGCTGATCCTCTCCCTCACCAACGAACCCACACTCGCCAGAAACAACTTCCACAGCAGGATGAAGGCCGTCGCTACCTGGATAAGAGACAGCTGTTTCAAGCTCAACTTGGACAATACCGAAGTCCTCATCCTGGGGCCCAACACCTCCACTTGGGAAGACTCCTGGTGGCCTGCTGTGTTAGGATACCCCCCCACACCCACGGACAATGCACAAAACCTTGGCATCATACTGGACTCCTCGGTCACGCTAAACGGCCAGATCTACACCTTCTCCTTATCATGCTTCCACACTCTCCGTCTGCTTCGAAAGACCTTCAGACGTATCTCCACTGAGGCCAGAAAGAAGGTCACCTATGCACTCATCAGCAGCAGACTTGACTACAGCAATGCACTCTACACAGGCATCGCCCTGAAACGCCTCAGGAAAATACATAACATTCAGAACACTGCAGCCATATTGGCCCTCAACATCCCCCTCCACAGCCACACCTCTGAACACCTGCGACAACTCCACTGGCTCCCAGTCAACAAAAGAGTCACGTTCAAGCTCTTCACACACGCCTAAAAAAGCCCTCCACGATGCTGGACCAGCGTACCTGAATCGCTGCCTCTCATTCCACGCACCCACCAGACATCTCCGCTCCGCCAAACTGGCCCTCGCCACAATCTCTCGGATCTTCAAGAGCAGGACCGGAGGAAGATCCTTCTCCTACCACGCCACCAAAACCTGAAACACCCTGCCTCTCCACCTCAGGCTATCCCCATCGCTAATTCAATTCAGGAATAATCTCAAGACGTGGCTCTTCAACTGAACCTCAGCGCCCAGTAAGACCTGCAGCCCCCATTCACCCCTAGTGCCTTGAGACCCTAGCAGGTGAGTAGTCGTGCTTACAAATACTGATTGATTGATTGAACATCAGCGATTAGATACTTCGATGTCCAGACCGGTAACCACCTGAAACTTGCTGGAGGTCAGGACTACGTTTCCCACAATGCACTGGACCATTTACTTTTGTGCAATCCCTCGGAGGGCTCGATGGCCAGCGATTCTTTGGTTCCGGTACGATGTTTTACATGCAGACTGCAGAGGACTAGTGCCACTATTCCAAGGGAGTCTGGAGTTGCTTTGGCTCTTAAAGGGGTACCTCTGTCTTGGGGAACTGGTCTTTGGTCCGGGATGAGTGGCAGTTGTGCAGTTCCAGAAAGTTTGCCACATGTGCAGAGCATTGCACCTTTGTTTTGTGCAGGTCCTGTTTTCGCAGACAATAGTCTCTTCTTTGTGCTTTGTTGCAAGTCGAATCAGAACTGAGGTTCTGGTGCCAGGGATGCCCCTTAAAAACTTGATTTAGGGGCGTAAGGATGTGGGTGCAAGTGGCCAATGAGCTACTTGCCCAAGTGGCTAACCCACCCCTGATGTGACCGCATCCTGGGGGGGTGTGTGTCACCTTTTCTACCTGGAACCCTCTATTCTACCACTTTTAAAAATGGCAGAAACCTTCCTTGGCTGTACAGAACAAGTAGCCCACCCTAGGGATGTGGCTAGCCTTCTTGGGGTATACACTCCCTTACTACATAATTTTCCCTCTTTCCCAGGTGCAAATGTGCCTGGGGGCAGGGGGAGGGCTGTTGCAGGAGGCAGCTTGGCTGCATATCAGAAGTGGTGAAAGCTTTGAAGCTCTTAGCCTTGATGTGTCACTTCACTAGCCATACTATCAACGAGGTAGGCGTCACCTCCTTCCCAGGCAGGCCGTTGTTTCTGACTTCTGGGAGAGTTCACATCTCCTAGCAAGGGGTCTGATCCCTGTCTTGGCAGCAGCAGCTGCAGGCTGTCAACCAGAGCACAGGAAAGACTGTAGCAACCAGGTGGGCAACCTCTAAGGTAGCCACACAGTGGATGTCACATCAGCCCTGGCATAAGAATCATGTCAGGGGTGATGAGACAAATTGTTTGATACCAAACATGACATATTTCAGTGGAGCCATAATGGAGCTGGAAAACACGGGGTGCCCTGGTGCCAGCCCATGTTATACTATGGCCCTCTGATCACTTATAGTAGTCCTTAATAGAAAGGGCTATTATAGGGACATATAATCTTGCACTTATATGTCCACACCTTTAATATAATGCACCCTGCCTCCTGGGCTCAGGAGGTCTACCTTAGGGGTGACTGGCATACATTAAAAATAGTGCTTTGACCTTGCCACTGCTGTCATCTGTTTACTTGGGTCATTCAGGGGGGTACAAACAGTGCTTCAGGCCCAGGTGACCCCTTTAGCTCTCAGGCCTTGGGTGCCACTGGTACCATTTACCAGGGCCTTATAAGAGGTTTAAAGTCCTTGCCATTTGGGGTTCCCAATTCACATGTATCAGTTTTAGGGAGGGAGCACTGGCACCGAGACCTGGACAGCAGGCTCCAGTGCACTGTCAGAGTCACAACCATCAACACTGGGGCAAAAAGTGGTGTTTGTAGGGGGTGACCATAGAAAAAGGGCACTTTTCTACAGACACTCAGACTACTGTCTGTCATGAGTACTTTTCAGGCTGAGTCCAAATGTGGTATGCAGCTTTCTTCAACACAAGTTGTAAAATATTTGTTGAGTGACAAACAAACAAACGCTTCAATGGAAATTAAGGTTACCATGGATGCAGAGTTCAACAGATGAACCATAGCATGGTCATACTGAGATGGTAGACTTGCACAGCTTGCCAAGCCTTATACTGCCAATTATTCTGAATTCCAAAAAGTAGTATATTTTTTGCACCTATTCAAGGAGTACTTCTATGGGTGCAGATTTACAACTTTTATGCCAAACCAGTCACTGTATTTACATAAGACCCTGATTCAAAAAATTAAAGAGTTAAAACCTCTTAATTGAAATGAAAATGATGAGGAAAATTTGACGCAGACATAGAAGACATGACTCGGGCCCCTAGACCCAACCGCAAACCAAGAATGCATTTGAGGGGTCTCACACCCCAAACACCCCCACTGAAGCTACACCACTGCCCATTCCACCTGGGCCTAGTGGTTCTCTCAGTGAACTCATGGCTATGGTCATGTACAACACAACAACTTTAAGTCCCTGCCCTGGGATCATTTATTTTAAGTGTATTTTTACTCCACACACTCTTCTTCATCTCTGCTACAAACAGCCCTGGTGGTTGAATTGTTGAATTAGTGCATGTGGACCGGGCTCCATGTTTCTAGCATTCAACTTTTACAAATCATTTTATCAATGACTAATGCCCTGTGTACTAAGCCTAAGTTGCAAATAGATGAGGGTGTGTAATTAATTAATAAGCAGAGCCAAGCCAAAACCAAGCTCTGATTCCAGCTTGGCTCTAAGAGCCCGTGCACGAGATGAGCCATGGAAACCTTTGGAATGTATATCATGCAAGAATCAAAAAGTAAAAATATGATCTAATCTCTTGAAAACGTATTTCTTTAACATGCAGAAGTGTTTTACCTTAGTACATCAGATTATATCACTGCATAGAAAACATTTATTAAAAGTTATATTTTTTAGAAACTTTAATGGCTCACCACCCAAGTCAATGCCATTAGTGAACTAAGAGGCAAGTCATTACTCATATAAACACACACACACACACACACACACAAAGTAAAGGGAAAGGAGGATTCAGTGGGACCCTGGGTGCTGCTTGTTTTCCCGTTTTGGAAAAACCATCTGGTTTTTAATACTGCCCTCACACACTAGATAGTGTCATGCTTCATCATAGGGCCGCATCAACATCAAGACGCAGACCAACGTCATTTGATGGAGCAAAAAAAAAAAATTCTAAAAAAAACACAACAATTGAGGGGATTGAATCAAACCTCTATCCCAACCGGGATCGGGATCCTCTCAACACAAAAACGATGATTAAAACTACCTAGGAGAATATTCAATTAATCTTTATTCTTAACTTCGCCTGGCAAGGTTAAAATCAATATCTTGGGGATATACTGTTTTTTTAGTATCCGTACCCCCTTGCATTTAGTGTTATTAGATCAACATGTTTTGCCCTTCCCTGAGCCCCTGACGGGTCTACTGGCCTTTTTCAGGATTAGGACCCCTTGTGCTCCTTTGGGCTCCTTATTACCCTCCCCTATGTACAGAACCTTATTTTCCAGGTATTGATATGGGGATATTTTTCTTATTTTTCTCTCCTTTGATTTTCCCTCTTATCTTGGGAAGATCCTACAAGGGAAATAAATTACTTTAGTAATCTCTACTTCCCTTGTTTAGGTAGCTCCCTACTTTTTATCAAAAGATTCATTTTCTCAAGAAAGACTTTCAGTTCAATTAATATGATTCACTGTCAAATCTTTATTCTACACATGCTCTCACAAGTAAAAACACTTCCAGAACCAGTTTCCTTTTACATCTCGCTGAGTGCGAACTCATTCAACTTGTTCTATTTCGTACAGATTTTGATTAGTTGAGTTCTCTTACCCGAGTTTCATTGCATCAGTCTGAAACCGGGGTAGTGATGGGAACTTCTCCCTTAGTCACACACTGTGGTATAATACAGTACAGCATTAGATTTCCATTCGTTTATTATTCTCACATTAGAATTGTTATAATAAACATTCTGCCTCTATATCTTTATCCTCTGTGTTACGTTCCTTCCCCGAAGAGTGCAATAACTAGATCACCCTCTTGTGTCATCAAATTGACATCTACACTCACCCCTTCCCCTTTCGAGGGGCCTTGTTATACTACTTATTAACCGGGATCACTCCCCATAAGGGGAACCATGCCACCTCCACAGGGTCGGTCGCTGATGTTTCGTTCTCAAGCAGTATGTTTATTTTGATTTCTTGCCCATTTAGTATCTTGTAACCTCTCTTGATTACAAAAATATCTTTGATAAATGAGCCCCCTTCGTTCTTCGCTTGGCGTTCCTTATGAGACCTCTGATGTGGTCGGACTCTAATCTTCGTTCCCGCCTTATAATCCATTTAGATATTTCTACACCCCCCAGTTCGGGTAGACGTACTCACATTTTCAGGGTTGATGCCTCATATAAACCCTAAACATAGTCTAGATTCTTAAAATAGGTGGAGCAACATTAAAGTCTATTAATTCAAACATAAGAGGTGCTTGTACAGAACACATCCTGCTTTTAAGTATTCAAAAGTGCGCTCATATGTTAAAACAAAGAAAAAGTAGGCTCTGGGAAATAAAATATTTGCCTAGCAACACACAGTTTGTGCAAGCAGTGAGGCCAGTATTGATTCCAGGTTATCTAGTTTCACATTCTAAAATTCAGCCACTCCACACACTGCCTCACCACTTCACTTCACCCCACTCAATTGTAATTGTTTTTATATAGCTCTTACTATTCTTGATTATGTGTTGAAGTACTTTGCAGCATGCCCCTTCATTCCACACAATACCACTCAGCCCCAAACCACAGAATGCCACTCCATGCAACACAATGTGACTCCACTCCACTCCAATCCACACTCTTCAACTTCAAGTCACTCCAATGCACACAGTTCCACTCCACTGTACTCAGTTCCAGCCAAACCAACACAGTTTCACTCCACTCCACTCCAAGCCACATAATTCCACTGCATGCCACACAATTCTACACCACACAATTCCACATTACACAATTTCACACCACTCCATGCCACACAGTTCCACTCATAACCACACAATTCCACTCCATTCCATGCCACAGAACTCCCATCCATGCCACAGAACTCTACTCCATGCTACAAAACTTTACTTCACTCAATTCCACTCCATGCTACAGAATTCCTCTCTACTCCATGACACATAATTCCATTATATGCCACACTATTCTACATCACACAATTCCACTCCACTTCATGCCACACAATTCCAAGCCACACATTTCCACTCCATGCCTCACAATTCCACTCCATGCCATACAACAATTTCAGTCCACTCCATACACCACAGAATTCCTCTACACAAAACACAACTTCACTCCACTTCAATCCACACAATTCCACTCCATGCCACACAATTCCACTCCAAGCCACACAATTCCATGCCACACAATTCCACATCGCACAATTCCACTCCACTTCACATAGTTCCACACCAAACAATTCCACTCCATGCAACACAATTCTACGCCACACAAGTCCACTTTAAGCCACACAGTTCCACTCCTCGCAGCTCCACTTTATGCCACACAATTCCACTCCATTCTCACTACACAATTCCACTTCACTCAATTCCATTCCAGGCTACACAACTCCACTCAACTCCACTTCACTCAACTCCACTCCAGCCCACGTCACACAATTCAACTCCACTCCATGCCACACATTCTATGCCACACAATTCCACTGCACTTCACATCACACAATTATATGGCAAACAGTTAAACTCCATTGCATGCTACTCATTTCCACATCAGACAATAAAAATATCCATGTGATGCAATTCCACTCCACTCAACTCTACACCACACAGTTGTGCTCCCCTCCACTCCACATCACATAATTGCAATCAATGCCACACAATTCCTCTCCAAGCCACACAATTCCACTCCATGCCACACAATTCCACTCCACCTGACTCTACTCCACTCCACACAATGCCACTCTATTTTACTCTAACCCAAACAATGCCACTCTACTCTACTTAATTCCACTCCACTCCACTCTGTACCACACAGTCCCACTTCACTCCAAGCACTACACAATGCTGCTCTACTCCACACCACACAATGCCATTCCACTCCACTCAACGCCACACAATGCAACTCCATTCGATGACACACAGTGCCCTGCCATACCACACAATGCCACTCCACTCAACACAACACCCCTCCCCACTACTCCATGCCACATAATGTCACCCCACCCCACTCCACTGCACTCCTCCCCACACAATGCCACTCCACTCCATGGCACACAGTGTAACCTCACTCACCACAATGCGGCTTCACTCAATGCCATTTCACTTAATGCCATACCATTCCACTCAGTGCCATTCCAATCCACTTCATGCCACTTCACACCATACAATACCACTCCACTCAATGCAACTCCACTCCACTCTATGCCACACAATACCACTCTACTCTATTCCACTCCACACCACACATTGCCACTACACCCCAAGCGCTACACAATGCCACTCCACTCCATGCCACACAATGCTGTTCCACTTCACTCACCACAACACAATACCACTCCATCACACCAGTGCCACTCCATACCACAGAATGTCACTTCACACCACACAATGAAACTGCACTCCATTCAACACAATGCCACTCCACTCTACTCCATACCATACAATGCCAGTGCACTCCACTCCACACAATGCCACTCCACTCAATACCACTGCACTTAATGCCACACCACTCTACTCAGTGCCAATCCATTCCACTCAATGCCACTCCGCGCCACTTAATGCCACTTCACTTCACACCACTCAATGCCACTCCACTACACTCCATGCCAGACAATGCCACTCCACCCCACAAAATGCCACGGCACCCCATGCCACACCACACAATGGCACTCCACAGCGAAGAATGCCATTACACTCTTGCCCCACAATACAATACTACTCCACTCCATAGAATGCCACTCTACTCCACAACACAGAATGCTACTTCATTCCTCTCCACACCATGGCACTCCATTTCACGCAATGTCACTTCACTCCCCTTCACTCAGTGCCACTCCACTCAATGTTAATTGTTTTTAAATATCTCTTACTACCCCTGATGAGGCATTGTAGTGCCTTGCGACATGCCACTTCACTCCACTCCACTCCACTCATCACAATACCAGTCTACTCTCTGCCCCATAATGCCACTCCACTCCACTCCACTCCACTCCAATGCCCATAATTCCACTCTACTCTACTCAACAAAATTCCACTTCACCCCACAAATTTCAATCCACTCCATTCCACACATTTCCACACCACTCCATGCCACACAATTCCACTCCACGCCTCACAGTTCCACTCCATGCCAAACAATTCCACTCCAAGCCACACAATTTTACTTACAACCACACAGTTCCACTCCACACAATTCCACTCGACTCCAATCCACTCCACTACACACTACAGAATTCCACTCCACTCCATGCCATGAAATTGCATTCCACTCCACTCAACACAATTCCATTCCACTTCACACAATTCCACTCCACACCACACAATTGTACTCCACACCACACAATTGTAATACACACCGCACAATTCCACTGTACATCACACAATGCCACTCCACTCAACACAATGCCACTCCATTGTATGCCACACAATGCAACTCCTCTCCACACTGCACAATGCCACTCCACTCCATTCTACTCTACTCCACACAATGCCACTACACTTCACACCACACAATGCCACTTCATTCCATTCCAATGCACACCATGCCACAAAATGCCACTCTACTCTACTCCATTCCAATCCACACCAGAAAATGCCACTTCAAGCTAAACAATGCTATTTCACTCCATGCCACAAAATGCTATTCCACTCTACTCACCACCACACAATGCCTACCACACTCCATGGCACACAATGCCACTCCATGCCACACAATGCCACTCCACTCCACACCACACAATGCCACTTCACTTCACTCCACTCAACACAATGCCACTCCAATCTTCTCCATGCCACACAATTCCACTCCATTTCATTCCACACAATGCCACCTGACTCCATGCCACACAATGTCACTCTACTCCACTCAATGCCACTCCACTCCACTCAATGCCACTTCACTCCACACAATACCACTCCACACAATACCACTGCACTCACTGCCACACAATGCCACTCCATTCCACTGCACTCCACTCTACACACTAGCGCTCCAAGCCACTCCAATGCACAAAATTTCACTCCACTCAATTCCACTTCAAGCCACATAATTCCACTCTACTTGATGCCACATAAAGTTATTCCACTCTCCTCCAAGCCCCATAATTCCACTCCATGACACACAATTCCATGACTCACAATTCCAAACCACTCCAGTCCAGGCCATAAAGTTCCACTCCACGTCACACAATTCCACTCAATGCCGCACAATTTAGCACTCCACCACACAGTTTCACTCCACACAATTCCACTCTTCTCCACTCCACGCTACAGAATTCCACTCCATGCAACACAATTCCATTCAATGCTTCTACACACAATTTCACTCCATGCCACACAATTCTACTCCACTCCATGCCACACAGTTCCACTCACCACCACATAGTTCCACTCTACATAATCCCAGTCCATGCTACAGAATTCCACTCCATGCAACACAATTCAATTCTAGCTTCTCCACACAATTCCACTCCATGCCACGCAATTCTACTCCCCTCCATCCCACACAGTTCCACTCCACGCCACACAATTCCACTCCACAACACACAATCCATTCCATTGCATGCTGGACAATTCCACTCCACACAATTCCATACATCACAATTCCACTTACTCCATGCTACACAATTCCACGCCACACAATTCCACTCCACTTCACACAATTCCACTCTTTGTCAAACAATTCCCCTCCACGTCATAGAGTTCGACTCCATGCCACACAATTCCACTCCACTCCAATCCACACAATTCCAATAAGCATTTAGCACGATATAACCACAGGCTGTGCAGTCACATAAACATATTCTTGCTTCTCTTTAAGTTCCAAGAACTGAAACCCACATGGGGTGGTTTCCGCTTATTGTGTATGGAAACTGCTAAAAGGTAATTAGTTTCTAAGCTATCATTTTGCGGTTTTTCAACATAATATCGCTGCTTGTGAGCTGTACTTCAGACCACAATTTTCAGCCTCCATGAAGGCGACTGATATCCCCAGCTGTTTTGCCAATTGTGTCTTGGTTTCTCTATCTCAGATTTTGCTCCATTAAATTGGTGAGCTCACTAGACAGAAGTTCTGATTGGCCTCACCGATTGCCACTATTCAGAATACCGCCTACACCCGTTGAGTGGATTGCGCATCTTAAAAGAAGGTAAGCAGACATCGATTTCATTAAAGTTCTGCCCATTCCCGGGGCAGGTAGGACTCGGAGTTGGCATCGTTAAGGTGAGGACAGTGTGGACTTCATTCCTTTTATAAGTCGACATTTGCCATTGTAATATAAATGATTTTGGTATTCACATGCAAGATTGTGTATGAATTGTATGACACAATATTTATCCATCCCGGTGGTAAGTCCGGAAGGTACAGGGAACTAGATTAAACAGTCAAAAGTGGTCAAAGGCAGAGTAGGGCTTGAGACTGGGTCTCCCAGTGTAATCAATCAATCAATCAGGGGTTGGTGAAGTGCAGCTACTTACCCGCAAGGGTCTCAAGGCACTGGGGGGATAAAGAGGGGTGTATGTTCTGTCATTGCAGCAAAGGGACGTCTGTGCCGGTGTCATCGGACTTTATCCTGAGTAAGAATAGAACACTCGAGTCACTTTTGCAAACCCAGACCTTAATTCTGAAAGTCATAATTTGTAGCTACAAATAGTGAATTTTTTTTCCCTCTATGAATGCGGAGGGAAGTGACAAAAGATTGTTGCCCTAGTATGTAGTTTTGAATTGATGAATATGTATATGTACATGTAAATAGGAAGGTGGCCACAGAGTAATGTAATTCTGAAATTTTATGTCACCTAGTATATAACTTAGGAACAAGTTAACAGATTTCCTATCTTGTGAGGGACAGTGTACAACGTTAAAAAAGAAAGTTTAAGTAATTGATTGAGTTAGACAAATGTCTCAACAGCCTGCGAATGATCAATCATAACAGATCCCGAATTAATTATCCAATTTTATAATGGTCAGGCTGCTGCCCTATCCAACAGTACTGACCCTACTAGACCATCAATACCAGTACCATGTAATAACCCCTTAATGGAAGAAATTTATGAACGCTTAGGTATTGAAAGTATATCACCTTTAAGTCTCCGGACAACATACTTAAAAAAATTATATTTATTGATTTTCTTATGATATGGGAAACAGTACATAATCAAAACCAACCAAACGATATAGCAGCTGAATATGCAAAAGAAAAAAAAGTAAAGCATAGGCTAAAAACAATTCATGCATTAATTTACAATGACTTCATATTTTACCAGCCTAATAGCCTTAGCAGCACAAAATACAGTACATTGACAATATAGCAGCGTAATATATCTTCAACGAGGCGCCAGCTTCTTTACTTATACAAGACCAGCACTCTCCTAGCATCAAGAGAATAAAGGCTTAGCCAAAATACTCACATATTAAAATCCAACAAAATGTAGACTTAATCTGTTAACGGTTAAAGTGCAGTAGACTAATAAAGTGAAATGGTGAGGTAATCTTAAAGTCACATGGTTATCTCAGCACAAAGATGGAGGAAATACAGTACATTATAACAAGGCAGCTGAATATGTATCCAGGAAGGTACTAAAACAATACATAGAGCTCCTTCCTAACAGCAAGTATATTATACATTAAAAAATGAAAGGACCCATAAAGTTCAAGTACAAACTAGATCAATTCCCCCAGCCGCCCTTGGGTATCTCTTCACCATCCTCCAGCTATCCTTGGATGCTAGCACAGATAGTATGATCCCAAATTAAAGGTCTCGGATACGGAGGACCAGATTAGGGCGCCCCATCTCCATGCTCTCCAGCCCATGCATTCATATAACCCTCTTTCTATGTTATACATGGCCAGAAAGCATGACCTCCACTCTGCTAATGTAAGAGGATCTGGGACAATATACAATGACGTGATAAAAGTTGATCCGTTAGACAATTAGATAAACCGACCAAAGAGTTGATTAAAAACATTTCTAAAACTGGGTGTTCGTACCACTACAACATCCAGCAAGGACATTGGGGGTGATTACGATGTCGGAAGGCCCGCCACCGCCAGCCGTGCGGTGGTGGGCCCTCCACCATAGAACAGCAATTTTCACCCCACCACATTAGGATGGCCGGGGGGAATCAGACCGTGGCAGGCGCAAAGACCACCCGCCACGGATCCGCCACATGCAATCGTTCTGATTGCCTGGTGGAGCGGTCAGCATCTGTAAAATGGTGGCGGTGCCTAGCAGGCACCGTCCGCCAAATTACAATGCTGGTCGCAGCCAGCCTTTCCGTGGGGGGTAAACTGCCATTGGAAGGCTGGCAGGGATTGGTTTTGGGGGCCTGTTGCGGGCCCCCCTTGTGTTGGGGGGCGGTGGTAGTGCACTGGGGGGTACCCATGGTACCCCCTACATTTCCCTGCACTAAGTGGCAGGCACCGCGTGGTGCCTGCCACGTAGTGCAGGGAAATGCACCACATGCATTTTTGAAAGTGCGGCGGGTGCTGCAGCCAGCAGCACTCGCCGCAATGGTAAAGATGCAAGATGCGACAGCCATGGTGGCAGTCACATCGTGTTTCTACATGCGGGACCGCCGACATACAGGCGGGCGGTCCCAGGCACCACCACGATGGCGGGCAGACTCAAGTCCGCCCGCCATCGTAATGACCCCCATTGTCATTGATATCAAAGTGTTGTAGTAGTGTAGTGGCCTCATGAACACCATAACAAATAGGGACAATACCAACTATTATCCCCATGATGGAACTTTAACTGCACCCCCTCTGCATTAGGGACTAGAAGAATTAGTGAACATTATTGACAGGAATATAGATAACTATCTTGAGGATGCACAGTCAGAGGAAGAATTATTGAACAGTATAGACAGAGATATAGATAATTATCTTAAAGGTGATTTTGAGCAGGACTTTCATACAGCTACAATAGAGGAGTTTGTTGCAAATTCGACAAAACCTGTTGCGGTTGTCCAACCGATGGTGGGGGAACCTCTAAAAGTCTCTCAAAAGAACTGACTTATCCCATCTATGAGTATTGAGGGAAGTGACCAAAGTGTAATCTATCATAATGATCAAGGACATATAGTGAAACATTGGCCAAACGCCTGATGACCTCCATACTACTCGATATAGGTAGAGACAAGGCACAACAAGACATTAACAACATTTTTGGTAAATATTAAGTAAATACAAAAACATTTTGGAAGTGGTGAAGCGCCCTGCCTGAAACAGGGCAGGACAAATATAAAGTGAACCTTCATTTATAAAAATATTCGTTTTTAACTCTTCATGTGTATTGAACTCATTTTAAAATTTCAGTGGGACCGTGGGCAGCCAGTGTGTTGTTCCATCCCCAAACTAATAACAATCTTGCCCCTAATATTTGAAATTCTAGTTAGCACACTCCTCCTGGACATTCAAAATTGTGGGATTTTAGGACATGAGTAACCCACAAACACCACAAGTAGTCTCTACATTCATAATAACATTTGTAGTGTCCATTGTATTGGGCAACAATCCACTTAGGCCACCCATAAATGCACCCACCCAAGAAATATGTATGGATGAAGTTCTGCAGAGATTAGGGATAAATATGTCTGACGTTCACCTTCACTGCCTAACGGCAATTTATGTGACATCCAGAAATACCCCTAAAATTAATAAGGGTCTACTTATGGTAAATGATACAATAGAAAGTGCAGCAAAATACTTTATAAATAATAAAACTAGGGAGATTGAGTATTTCGGTAAAAAAACAAAGTTAGGACAAAATATTTGACTTAGGGCCGGAATTAGAACTTGGCAGTACTACCGATATCCTGCTGTGGTGGCAGTCCCAAGTACTCCGTCAAGCTGACGGCGGTCCGTCCGCCCTATTTAGATGTATGCTGGCTGAATCTCTTTCTGCTTCAAGAGTGTTTACTTACCGCTGTCGATATGGCTCACTCCAATGCTGGCGAATAGTACTCCGTCAGGGCGGCGGGATCGTGCCGAGCCGATTTTGATGTCACAGTTGTGCTGGCGGTCTTCTAGCGGTGCGTTGCCAACGGAGTAAATCTGTTGTGGGATGCGGTCAACATTGGAATATTTCTGTCACTGTAGACTGGATGCTAGCATCACACACCTGATGTGTTTTGGCTAATTGTTTGCACATGCATACCACACTATAAAACACACTCCATTTTAGACCATGATCCTTTGCCATTCCACAGCACCACAACTAATGCACTGTTGCAGTATCTGTGGGAATGTCACAACCAACTTTAAATGGTGTGCTACAAAAAGTTCTTTCTACAATGATGAGACACAACAACATATTCAAACACTTAACTGTGCATTTGGCCAATGTGAAGGGGAACGACTATGCTTTTGGTTCGCTACCACATGTGGTTAGATCAAATCAAGCAGCACATATTGGTTTGGTGTCACCAGTTAACATAAAACAAGTCAAATGCAACCTTAAAAACTTCCATTCAATCACTGTGCAAGTTGTCTCAGTACCAGATATTTACACTCAAAGGGCCCGAATCCGATCTCGTGCGGAAAGCAAACCGAACGACTCGTGTCCGGAATGCTTTCCGTACGACTCATGTCAGGGGAGTTCGACCGAACAAGTACGATACATATGAATGCATCCGGATACGATTGGGTTGGACTCCCATTGACTTTAATGGGAGCCTGTGTATCAAACGCGTACACAGGCTCCCACTGACAAAAGGGGTGGTTGGGGATCATCGTGCACCCTGTGGCGGGCAACCCTTGGTGCCTGCCACACTGTGCATGGTCTAAAAGGGGGGACTCATGGGTACCTCCATGGGCACGAATCGGAGGGCCCTGGGTGAAGGGGGGCCTGCTATGG
Source organism: Calotriton arnoldi (assembly GCA_963921515.1). Classification (NCBI taxonomy): domain Eukaryota; kingdom Metazoa; phylum Chordata; class Amphibia; order Caudata; family Salamandridae; genus Calotriton; species Calotriton arnoldi. The sequence goes on along the minus strand of CAWUFW010001147.1, from coordinate 1,863,721 downwards.
GCCCCCAAAGACCGATTCCGGCAGCCTTTTCGATCCGGGCAAAAGGAATCGTAAAGGCTATCTGAATCGTTCATCGTACTTGCTCGCTTGGAAAACCTACTCCATAGAGCTGTACAATTCGGCTCCGGAGGGCTCTATCTCTCTGTATGCCTTACGGAAATGATTCGGTCAGCGCGAAGGGTTTCCAGGCATAGTACTTGGTTGTTCGGAATTGGGAACGAGCCAGTCGGAAACAAGGGCTCCGGATCGGTTTAGGTAAAACCAAATCCGATTCGGAGCCCTTCCGACCGAGATCGGAATCGGGCCCTAAGTCTGTGTGTGTCTTCCACAGGAACAACCCATGGCCCCTTTTGTACTTTGAAACAGCACCATTAAACGGCAAATGTCTCAACTTTGAAATGTCTAAATGAAGATGACATGACAAAGATACCTAAAACAGGGTAAAACATAAAGAGTGAGTAACAGACACATTGCAAAGTCATCTTTTTGATGGCACAGTTCAAAAAACACAATCAGAGATAAGCAATGAAAATTAACACAAAAGTCAATGTGTCAAAACTTTGCTCAACAATGACCTGTGACCTGGATTTCCCTGAACTTTCCCTTCCTAAAATATGTCCAGCACATACTTTTTCCTCATTACATCAATAGTGGGTTTAACAGGTAATGTGATATTATGTAAAGAGATACTTACACTCATGTGAAGAAGTTGTCAATGACATGACATACGTCAACTCTTTCCTCCTCACCGCTATCATCTTCATTTGACATTTCAGGATCCTCACCCCGTGGCTCTGCATGGTCTCCATCCTCTACCTTGTAAGGGATGTTCCTTCTCAGGGCTATATTGTGCAGCATGCAGCAGGCCATGATGATTTGGCACGCCTTATCGGGTGAGTAGAGGAGGTTTCCACCAGTTTTGTCTAGACTGCGAAACCTGGCCATTAGACGCCCGAAAGCCCGCTCTACTGGCTCCTTCCGTGGGCCTCATTGAAGCGGACTTTCCTTGGCTTTGCTCCATTCCTCAGCGGTGCCACAACCATGGTCAGTTAGGATAAGCTGAGTCTCTTAAATGGAAAAAAAGAGAAGTGCCAAGATATGTAACACTATTTCAGATGATTCACCTTGAAATTACCCAAACAATATTATGTCAGATTGTACTTACCAACAAGCCAGACCCTCTCATGTCCAAGTTGTGACATTTGCAGGGGTATACTTCTGTTCCATAGTACAAAGGAATCATGGACTGATCCTGGGAAATGCACGCAGACACCTGTGATGTATAAATCAGCTAAGCAGACAACTTGCACATTGATTGAATGGAAGTTCTTCTGATTCCGTCAGACTTGATCCCTGGCGGGTGGTGGTACTAAGGCAATATGTGTGCCATCAGTTGCTCTAAACATATGTGGTAGGCGAGCCACACCGTAGAAATCACCCTTCACATTCACAAAAACCTCATGCCATGGAAATTGGATGAAGCTGTTGATGTGTCTCATCATTGACGAAAGAACTTCTTATAGCACACCACTGAAAGTTGGTTGTGACATTCCACCAGATACTGCCACAGTGTATTGGAATGATCCTGTGGCCACACAATAAAGTACTGCCATGCTTTTCACAATTGTTGTAATAGATGTGGGATTTCTTTTGTGAGGCAGAGGATCTGGCTCCAGCTGATGACATGAATCCAGTATAGTTTGTCTATTCAATCTGAACTTTTTGATAATTTCCTGTTCTTCCATGGTGGCAAAGTCTGGAAATGCGCAGTACATTTGAGCCTATCATCTCCTCACTTTCCCAGGGTTCAAATGTCTGCATTGGAAGAATTGTGAACATTTTAAAACATTTCCCACATATTTGTTTTTTATTATTTAAACAAATGTAATGTGCAAAAAATATACATGGTTTCACAACATATTTTAAGCTAACATTTTTTGGGGTAATTTTTACTTCACAAATGTCATTTTGTAGCTGTCAAAATTTGGAATTTGAAATAATGTGTAAATAATACATTACAAATGTATTATTTACACATTCTTTAAAAAAACAAAAACATTTTCAACCTAAACACCATCAGCGGAGGTGTACACAACACCACGCCTGAGTGCCCTTCGACATTTGAATTTATAAACAAAGTAGGCACCATTTTGAGTGGTGGTGACACACTCAACAGTCACAAACACACTATTTGACCTTCTAAAATAGAGGGCACCTGACCTCGCCATCAGGACCTTTGTAATCAGACGTCTGCGGTGGAAGTTGACAGCTAAATAGGTGTTCAACTCCATGACACACACAGCCATAGGTTAACATGTAAGAAAGCAACATACGATGGCCAATGGCTGTGTCAATCTCCACAGAAGATCGCGTACTTCACGTATATGTATGCGGCAGTTCCAAAAAAGCTCACTTGCCTCCTAGCACTGCAGCCATCAAGACCTCCTCCACTTTTGCTGCTGTTTGTGATCTCTGGGAGCAACAATGCCAGGTCAAGCAGGTGAGAGGGCCACTGCCTTCTCACCAGATGAGCTGGAATTACTGGCACAGGAGGTGCTCTCCCTGTATGGCCAGGAACAAGTGCATGTATGAAATGTATATGTGAATCTGTATGTTTTTTTTTCCATTCACACAAGCTACAATTAACCCTGGGCGGAGCTGGCGTAGTGCCACTACGCAGAGTTCCACGGAGTTATGAAAAAAATCAGTGGAACTCCGCTCCACTCTGCCACCCACCTCCACAGAAGCAGGGCCCGGGGCCTGGGCTCCGGCACCAATGTCCTGTGGCCAGCCGAGGGTCCATGTGCCCAGGATGGGGGTCCCTCGTGCCCAGGCAGGCTCCCAGATCCCCCCGGCCTGGCTGGGTTGAGAAGCAGGGACCGGGCCCGGGGCCTGGGCTTCGGGCAGGGCCTGGGGTGCCGGAGCCCCCGTCCTGTGGCCTGCCAAGGGTCCGTCTGCCTGGGACGGGGGTCCCTTGTGCCCAGGGAAGGCTCCCCCCCTCCCCGGCCTGGCTGGGCTCAGAAGCGGGGACCGGTTCCAGGGCTTGGGCTCTGGCAGGCCCTGGGGTGCGGGAGCCCATGTCCTGCGGCCAGCCGAGGGTCCGGGTGCCCGTCACAGGGGTCCATCGGGTCAGGGCAGGCCTCCCCGCTTCGCCTGCATGTCAAGATGCCTGCGGGCCCCGGGTCAGAGTTCCGTCTGGGGCCCCCCTTGCAGCCCCGTGCCCGGGAACCAGCTAAGGGCTATGATGAGCCCCCGGGAAGCAGAGCTCCCGAGCCCTCCAAGGGAAGGCGGGAGCCCTTCCTTTAAGGCGCAGGGAGGGCTGATGGGCGTCCTTTGGCTCCGGACAACTGGTCATGCCTTTTCCCCTCGGCCATCTGGTCGCACGCAATGCTTTCCAATGGGGCAACCAGATGGCCGGGCTGCCCTGTAAGTCTTGATGAGGGCTCGTTTCCCTCCCCGATCCCAGCCAGGACTCCGGGAGGTCGGGCGCGTCCGCGCCTTGGGTCCCCTCTGTCACTCGGTGCACACGGGTTACCGGAAAAGGGGGTACCCTTCCTCCGAATTACTAGGAACAGGGTACGCCGGAACCCCTTGCGGGCTGGGGGCTCTCAGCTGGCGACCAGATGGGCTAGGGCCGAGCAAACCCCCCCCCTGTCTGGGGCTCCGTCCTCCGGCCCGCCTCCTGGCAAAGTGCGTGGGACGGGCTCCATCGGGCCCGGGCGGTCCTCCCTTGGGCGTCCGGTACCCGAGAGCTCCATCCGGGCACTCCCTACACTGGGCTCCATCCTCTGCTCTGCCATGGGCCTGGGGCACTTCGGGCGTACCCCAGCTCAGCTTGGGTTCAGGAGCTCCGGCAGGGGCCCTTGGTGGCCCTGGGGTGGCGGGTGTCCTCCCCACCCTGGGCTCTGTCCTCAGGCCTGCCGCGTGGCTGGGCGCCCGGGCCTTGGGGAGGCCCCCCCTGCGCGTGCCGGCCTGAGACCTCCGGCCAGGCCCAGGGAACGGGCTCCGCCCCCCTCCTCCGCCATGGTCCCAGGACGGGGGTCCGTCAGGCCCGGGCAGGCCTCCCTCCTGCTTTGCCCGCCTGTCAAGGTGCCTGGGGGACCCCGGGTCGGAGGTCCGTCGGGGACCCCGGGTCGGAGGTCCGTCGGGGACCCCCGTCCGCAGCCCCGGGCCCAAGGCCCAGCCGGGGTCTCCGAGCCCCCGGGACGCAGAGCCCCCGAGCCCTCCAAAGGGCAGGCGGGAGCCATCCCGCGAAGGCTCGGGGCGGGCAAATTGGCATCCTTCGGGCTGGGCCATCTGGTCGCGCCTTTCCCCTCGGCCATCTGGTCACGCGCAATGCTTTCCAATGGGGCGACCAGATGGCCGGGCTGCCCTGGAAGGCCCGATGAGGGCTCGTTTGCCTCCCTGATCCCAGCCAGGGCTCCAGGAGGTCGGGCACGTCTGCACCTTGGGTCCCCTCAGTCTTGCGGTGCGCACGGGTTACCAGCAAGGGGGGGTACCCTTCCTCTGGATTACTAGGGACAAGGTACTCCAGAACCCCTCTCAGCCTAGCGGTCCTCAGCTGTCAGCCGGACGGGCCAGGACAACCCCCCCAGCCCAGGCCTCCGTCCCCCGGCCAAATGTGTGGCGTGGCGGGGTTCCGTTGTGCCTGGGGAGCCTCCCCCTTCTTGGTTGGTTTGAGGAGCTCCGGCCGGGGCCCCTGAGGGCCCCAGAGAGGGCATCCTCCCCACCCCGGGATCTGTCCTCAGGCCTGCAGCATGGCAGGGTGCCTGGGATGGGGTCCCACAGGCCCGGGGAGGTTTCCCCAGCGCCTCTGGGCCTGGGAGCCCTGGCTGGGTCAAGGGGCCCGCCGGGCCTCGAGTTGGGTGCTCTTGCCCTGGGCCCCGTCCCCCGGACTGCCGCTATGCCGAAGGCCCGAGACAGGGTTCGTCACACCTGGGGAGCCCCCCTGCTTGCCTGGGTTCAGGAGCTCCTGCCGGGGCCCCTGAGGGCCCCGGGGAGGGCGGCCTTCCCACCCCAGACTTCATCCTTGGGCCTGCCGTGTGGCAGCGTGCCTGGGGCGGGGTACCACGGGCCCGGGGAGGCTTCCCCTGCACCTCTGGCCCCAGGAGCCCCGGGCGCTCCCACCCTGGGCCCCGTCCTCTGGCCTGCCATTCCGCCAAGGGCCCAGGACGGGGGTCTGTCGGTCCCGTGCAGGCCTCCCCCACTTCGCCTGCTTGTCAAGGTGTCCACGGGCCCCGGGTCGGAGGGCCCGTCGGCTCCCCCTTGCAGCCCCATGGCTGAGGCCCAGCTGGGGCCCGGGCCTCTGGCCTCCCATGCCCCGCGCCGCTCACTTTTTTGTTAGGGCACAGAGCGACCAGATAGCCGCCCTTCGAGCCCGGCCATCTGGTCGCCTCTTTCCCCTCAGCCATCTGGTCGCACCTAACCCCTCGGCCATCTGGTCGCGCGCAATACTTTCCAATGGGGCGACCAGATGGCCGGGCTTCCCTGGAAGTCCCGATGAGGGCTCATTTGCCTCCCCCGATCCCAGCGAGGGCTCCAGGTGGTCAGGCATGTTCGCGCCTTGGGTCCCCTGCGTCACCCGGTGCTCACGGATTACAAGAAAGGGGGGTATTTTTCCTCCGGATTACTAGGGAGAGGGTCAGTCAGACCTCCGTGAGGTCTGGCGATTCCGAGACAGGGGAAGGCAGGACCCGGGCCTGCCCGTCGGGGCCCCCAGGGGCCCGGGTCCGCGCCTGCCTTTTAGCCCCTTTCCAGATGGGCCTTTCCTCCGAGCCTGCTCGCCCCGGCAGCGGGCAGGGACCTGAAGCCGGCATCCCCCACGCAGGGCGGCCTGCCAGGGGAGGCCCCAGCCATACTCCAATCGATTGGGCACACTCGGTCCATTTAGGGATGGACTGCTTGGCCAGCCTCGGCTGTTGTTTCAAGCAAAGAGCTTCCACCCCGCATGGACCGTCCGACTTGAGGGCCTGGCGGGAGGCCCTTCACCCTACCCAGCAGAGCGAAGGCCGAGCGGCCCCGGCAGCTCGCGCCCCCCAGTGGTCCAACCCGAGCTGAAGGGGTCGGTGGTGCCAGGCCCTCGGACGCTGCCGCCCGGCAGGACCATAGGCCCCACGACATCACCCCCCTCCGCCCAGCGCATTTCTGCAGCAGCTCGGAACGACCGTTCCGAGGGGTGCCGCCGCCGGCAGGCTTCGGCAAGCCTGCGTCTCACTCAGGCTGTGCCTCGGCCCGCCTCTCCCTTCCGGGGGAGACGGCTGGGCCCACCGGTGCCCGTGCGACCGCACCTCTCCACCCCTCCAGTGAGCCCTCCTGCCTAGGCGGACGGGCTCCTTCCGCTAGCAGGCTCCCGAGAGGGAGGGGTGTGCGAAGGTTGCTGGTCGGGGAGACGGGCACGCGGCTCCCAAACCACCACCCTGTCAGCAGGTGCGGCTACTTGGTTGATACTGCCAGTAGCATATGCTTGTCTCAAGGATTAAGCCATGCACGTGTAAGTACACACAGTGAAACTGCGAATGGCTCATTAAATCAGTTTGGTTCCTTTGATCGCTCCATCTGTTACTTGGATAACTGTGGTAATTCTAGAGCTAATACATGCCGACGAGCGCTGACCTCCCGGGATGTGTGCATTTATCAGACCAAGACCAATTCGGGCTCGCCCGGCCGCTGGTGACTCTAGATAACCTCGGGCGATCACACGTCCCCGTGACGGCGAGGATACATTCGGATGTCTGCCCTATCAACTTTCGATGGTACTTTCTGTGCCTACCATGGTGACCACGGGTAACGGGGAATGAGGGTTCGATTCCGGAGAGGGAGACTGAGAAACGGCTACCACATCCAAGGAAGGCAGCAGGCGGGCAAATTACCCACTCCCGACTCGGGGAGGTAGTGACGAAAAATAACAATACAGTACTCTTTCGAGGCCCCGTAATTGGAATGAGTACACTTTAAATCCTTTAACGAGGATCCATTGGAGGGCAAGTCTGGTGCCAGCAGCCACGGTAATTCCAGCTCCAATAGTGTATATTAAAGTTGCTGCAGTTAAAAAGCTCGTAGTTGGATCTTGGGATCGAGCTGGCGGTCCGCCGCGAGGAGAGCTACCGCCTGTCCCAGCCCCTGCCTCTCTGCGCCCCCTTGATGCTCTTGACTGAGTGTCCTGGGGGTCCGAAGCGTTACTTTGAAAAATTAGAGTGTTCAAAGCAGGCCGGTCGCCTGAATACTTCAGCTAGGAATAATGGAATAGGACTCCGGTTCTATTTTGTTGGTTTTCGAACTGGGGCCATGATTAAGAGGGACGGCGGGGGGCATTCGAATTGTGCCGCTAGAGGTGAAATTCTTGAAACCAAAGTCTTTGGGTTCCGGGGGGAGTATGGTTGCAAAGCTGAAACTTAAAGGAATTGACAGAAGGGCACTTCCAGGAGTGGAGCCTGCGGCTTAATTTGACTCAACACGGGAAACCTCACCCGGCCCGGGCCTGGACACGGAAAGGATTGACAGATTGATAGCTCTTTCTCGATTCTGTGGGTGGTGGTGCATGGCCGTTCTTAGTTGGTGGAGCAATTTGTCTGGTTAATTCCGGTTAATTCCAATAACAAACGGACTCCTCCATGCTAACTAGTTACGCGAGCCCCAGCGGTCAGCGTCCAACTTCTTAGTGGGACAAGTGGCGTTCAGCCACACGAGATCGAGCAATAACAGGTCTGTGATGCCCTTAGATGTCCGGGGCTGCACGCACGCTACACTGAACGGATCAGCGCTGAACCCCGTTCGTGATAGGGATTGCAATTATTTCCTATGAACGAGGAATTCCCAGTAAGTGCGGGTCATAAGCTCGCGTTGATTAAGTCCCTGCCCTTTGTACACACCGCCCGTCGCTACTACCGATTGGATGGTTTAGTGAGGTCCTCGGATCGGCTCCGCCGGGTCGGCAACAGCCCTGGCGGAGCGCTGAGAAGACGATCAAACTTGACTATCTAGAGGAACTAAAAGTCATAACAAGGTATCCGTAGGTGAACCTGCGGAAGGATCATTAGCGGCGGAGTGGCCCGAGCGACGGACGGCGCCAGCCCGAAACCCCTGGCCACCTCCTGTGAGCACACCCTAGGCACAGGGCCCAGCCCTGCCCTCGCGCGCCCCAGCCGGCGGAGCAGTCCGTGGCCGCATGGGGTGCTTGGGTGAGGACCGGGCCTCGGCAGGCCTTCCTCCACCGGGGAAGGACCCGACTGACTAAGACACAGGGGACGGGGGGTGGCCCCCGGCCCCTGTCCCTCTCTCTGGGAGGAGCACAGTGGTGGGCCCTCCCGAGACAGAACCCACGCTCACCCGGCACGACCCCTGTGGTAGGGGGGAAACCAAATGGCAGTGCCTCCCCGGGCTGGGACCACCCCACCCCCCTGAAAGGCCCTGCCACCCCGGGCCCTCCCCCGCCCGAGTCCCAGCCCGACCGAGCTTCGGGCAACCGAGGAGCAGCCCTTCTCGTGCAGTAGGGTGGCCTGGAAGAGAAGGAGCCGAGGGCCTGTGAGGAGACCCCCGACTGCACTCGGTGGGAGGCGTGCGGGATGGGGAGCCACCTGGCTCTCCCCTTTCGGCGCCACTGACCCGGGCACGGGTGGGGTGGGCTACCAACCAGCCTGCCGGCACGGCTTGGGGCCGCCCGGCGATGGACAGCTGATGTGCAGGTGGGGCGACCCTCCCTTGTTGCCAGGTACCCGGTTTGAC
>CAWUFW010001147.1:1837500-1847500 GCA_963921515.1 Calotriton arnoldi | reverse complement strand
AGCTTCTTTACTTATACAAGACCAGCACTCTCCTAGCATCAAGAGAATAAAGGCTTAGCCAAAATACTCACATATTAAAATCCAACAAAATGTAGACTTAATCTGTTAACGGTTAAAGTGCAGTAGACTAATAAAGTGAAATGGTGAGGTAATCTTAAAGTCACATGGTTATCTCAGCACAAAGATGGAGGAAATACAGTACATTATAACAAGGCAGCTGAATATGTATCCAGGAAGGTACTAAAACAATACATAGAGCTCCTTCCTAACAGCAAGTATATTATACATTAAAAAATGAAAAGACCCATAAAGTTCAAGTACAAACTAGATCAATTCCCCCAGCCGCCCATGGGTATCTCTTCACCACCCTCCAGCTATCCTTGGATGCTAGCACAGATAGTATGATCCCAAATTAAAGGTCTCGGATACGGAGGACCAGATTAGGGCGCCCCATCTCCATGCTCTCCAGCCCATGCATTCATATAACCCTCTTTCTATGTTATACATGGGCAGAAAGCATGACCTCCACTCTGCTAATGTAAGAGGATCTGGGACAATATACAATGACGTGATAAAAGTTGATCCGTTAGACAATTAGATAAACCGACCAAAGAGTTGATTAAAAACATTTCTAAAACTGGGTGTTCGTACCACTACAACATCCAGCAAGGACATTGGGGGTGATTACGATGTCGGAAGGCCCGCCACCGCCAGCCGTGCGGTGGTGGGCCCTCCACCATAGAACAGCAATTTTCACCCCGCCACATTAGGATGGCCGGGGGAATCAGACCGTGGCAGGCGCAAAGACCACCCGCCACGGATCCGCCCACATGCAATCGTTCTGATTGCCTGGTGGAGCGGTCAGCATCTGTAAAATGGTGGCGGTGCCTAGCAGGCACCGTCCGCCAAATACAATGCTGGTCGCAGCCAGCCTTTCCGTGGGGGTAAACTGCCATTGAAAGGCTGGCAGGGATTGGTTTTGGGGGCCTGTTGCGGGCCCCCCTTGTGTTGGGGGCGGTGGTAGTGCACTGGGGGGTACCCATGGTACCCCCCTACATTTCCCTGCAGTAAGTGGCAGGCACCGCATGGTGCCTGCCACGTAGTGCAGGGAAATGCACCACATGCATTTTTGACAGTGCGGCGGGTGCTGCAGCCAGCAGCACTCGCCGCAATGGTAAAGATGCAAGATGCGGCAGTCACATCGTGTTTCTACGTGCGGGACCGCCGCCATATAGGCGGGCGGTCCCAGGCACCACCACGATGGCGGGCAGACTCAAGTCCGCCCGCCATCGTAATGACCCCCATTGTCATTGATATCAAAGTGTTGTAGTAGTGTAGTGGCCTCATGAACACCATAACAAATAGGGACAATACCAACTATTATCCCCATGATGGAACTATAGCTGCACCCCCTCTGCATTAGGGACTAGAAGAATTAGTGAACATTATTGACAGGAATATAGATAACTATCTTGAGGATGCACAGTCAGAGGAAGAATTATTGAACAGTATAGACAGAGATATAGATAATTATCTTAAAGGTGATTTTGAGCAGGACTTTCATACAGCTACAATAGAGGAGTTTGTTGCAAATTCGACAAAACCTGTTGCGGTTGTCCAACCGATGGTGGGGGAACCTCTAAAAGTCTCTCAAAAGAACTGACTTATCCCATCTATGAGTATTTAGGGAAGTGACCAAAGTGTAATCTATCATAATGATCAAGGACATATAGTGAAACATTGGCCAAACGCCCGATGACCTCCATACTACTCGATATAGGTAGAGACAAGGCACAACAAGACATTAACAACATTTTTGGTAAATATGAAGTAAATACAAAAACATTTTGGAAGTGGTGAAGCGCCCTGCCTGAAACAGGGCAGGACAAATATAAAGTGAACCTTCCTTTATAAAAAATATTCGTTTTTAACTCTTCATGTGTATTGAAATCATTTTAACATTTCAGTGGGACCGTGGGCAGCCAGTGTGTTGTTCCATCCCCAAACTAATAACAAACTTGCCCCTAATATTTGAAATTCTAGTTAGCACACTCCTCCTGGACATTCAAAATTGTGGGATTTTAGGACATGAGTAACCCACAAACAACACAAGTAGTCTCTACATTCATAATAACATTTGTAGTGTCCATTGTATTGGGCAACAATCCACTTAGGCCACCCATAAATGCACCCACCCAAGAAATATGTATGGATGAAGTTCTGCAGAGATTAGGGATAAATATGTCTGACGTTCACCTTCACTGCCTAACGGCAATTTATGTGACATCCAGAAATACCCCCTAAAATTAATAAGGGTCTACTTATGGTAAATGATACAATAGAAAGTGCAGCAAAATACTTTATAAATAATAAAACTAGGGAGATTGAGTATTTCGGTAAAAAAACAAAGTTAGGACAAAATATTTGACTTAGGGCCGGAATTAGAACTTGGCAGTACTACCGATATCCTGCTGTGGTGGCAGTCCCAAGTACTCCGTCAAGCTGACGGTGGTCTGTCCGCCCTATTTAGATGTATGCTGGCTGAATCTCTTTCAGCATCAAGAGTGTTTACTTACCGCTGTCGATATGGCTCACTCCAATGCTGGCGAATAGTACTCCGTCAGGGCGGCGGGATCGTGCCGAGCCGATTTTGATGTCACAGTTGTGCTGGCGGTCTTCTAGCGGTGCGTTGCCAACGGAGTAAATCTGTTGTGGGATGCGGTCAACATTGGAATATTTCTGTCACTGTAGACTGGATGCTAGCATCACACACCTGATGTGTTTTGGCTAATTGTTTGCACATGCATACCACACTATAAAACACACTCCATTTTAGACCATGATCCTTTGCCATTCCACAGCACCACAACTAATGCACTGTTGCAGTATCTGTGGGAATGTCACAACCAACTTTAAATGGTATGCTACAAAAAGTTCTTTCTACAATGATGAGACACAACAACATATTCAAACACTTAACTGTGCATTTGGCCAATGTGAAGGGGAACGACTATGCTTTTGGTTCGCTACCACATGTGGTTAGATCAAATCAAGCAGCACATATTGGTTTGGTGTCACCAGTTAACATAAAACAAGTCAAATGCAACCTTAAAAACTTCCATTCAATCACTGTGCAAGTTGTCTCAGTACCAGATATTTACACTCAAAGGGCCCGATTCCGATCTCGTGTGGAAAGCAAACCGAACGACTCGTGTCCGGAATGCTTTCCTTACAACTCATGTCAGGGGAGTTCGACCGAACAAGTACGATACATATGAATGCATCCGGATACGATTGGGTTGGACTCCCATTGACTTTAATGGGAGCCTGTGTACCAAACGCGTACACAGGCTCCCACTGACAAAAGGGGTGGTTGGGGATCATCGTGCACCCTGTGGCGGGCAACCCTTGGTGCCTGCCACACTGTGCATGGTCTAAAAGGGGGGACTCATGGGTACCCCCACGGGCACGAATCGGAGGGCCCTGGGTGAAGGGGGGCCTGCTATGGGCCCCCAAAGACCGATTCCGGCAGCCTTTTCGATCCGGGCAAAAGGAATCGTAAAGGCTATCTGAATCGTTCATCGTACTTGCTGGCTTGGAAAACCTACTCCATAGAGCTGTACAATTCAGCTCCGGAGGGCTCTATCTCTCTGTATGCCTTACGGAAATGATTCGGTCAGCGCTAAGGGTTTCCAGGCATAGTACTTGGTTGTTCGGAATTGGGAACGAGCCAGTCGGAAACAAGGGCTCCGGATCGGTTTAGGTAAAACCAAATCCGATTCGGAGCCCTTCCGACCGAGATCGGAATCGGGCCCTAAGTCTGTGTGTGTCTTCCACAGGAACAACCCATGGCCCCTTTTGTACTTTGAAACAGCACCATTAAACGGCAAATGTCTCAACTTTGAAATGTCTAAATGAAGATGACATGACAAAGATACCTAAAACAGGGTAAAACATAAAGAGTGAGTAACAGACACATTGCAAAGTCATCTTTTTGATGGCACAGTTCAAAAAACACAATCAGAGATAAGCAATGAAAATTAACACAAAAGTCAATGTGTCAAAACTTTGCTCAACAACGACCTGTGACCTGGATTTCCCTGAACTTTCCCTTCCTAAAATATGTCCAGCACATACTTTTTCCTCATTACATCAATAGTGGGTTTAACAGGTAATGTGATATTATGTAAAGAGATACTTACACTCATGTGAAGAAGTTGTCAATGACATGACATACGTCAACTCTTTCCTCCTCACCGCTATCATCTTCATTTGACATTTCAGGATCCTCACCCCGTGGCTCTGCATGGTCTCCGTCCTCGACCTTGTAAGGGATGTTCCTTCTCAGGGCTATATTGTGCAGCATGCAGCAGGCCATGATGATTTGGCACGCCTTATCGGGTGAGTAGAGGAGGTTTCCACCAGTTTTGTCTAGACTGCGAAACCTGGCCATTAGGAGCCCGAAAGCCCGCTCTACTGGCTCCTTCCGTGGGCCTCATTGAAGCGGACTTTCCTTGGCTTTGCTCCATTCCTCAGCGGTGCCACAACCATGGTCAGTTAGGATAAGCTGAGTCTCTTAAATGGAAAAAAAGAGAAGTGCCAAGATATGTAACACTATTTCAGATGATTCACCTTGAAATTACCCAAACAATATTATGTCAGATTGTACTTATCAACAAGCCAGACCCTCTCATGTCCAAGTTGTGACATTTGCAGGGGTATACTTCTGTTCCATAGTACAAAGAAATCATGGACTGATCCTGGGAAATGCACACAGACACCTGTGATGTATAAATCAGCTAAGCAGACAACTTGCACATTGATTGAATGGAAGTTCTTCTGATTCCGTCAGACTTGATCCCTGGCGGGTGGTGGTACTAAGGCAATATGTGTGCCATCAGTTGCTCTAAACATATGTGGTAGGCGAGCCACACCGTAGAAATCACCCTTCACATTCACAAAAACCTCATGCCATGGAAATTGGATGAAGCTGTTGATGTATCTCATCATTGATGAAAGAACTTCTTATAGCACACCACTGAAAGTTGGTTGTGACATTCCACCAGATACTGCCACAGTGTATTGGAATGATCCTGTGGCCACACAATAAAGTACTGCCATGCTTTTCACAATTGTTGTAATAGATGTGGGATTTCTTTTGTGAGGCAGAGGATCTGGCTCCAGCTGATGACATGAATCCAGTATAGTTTGTCTATTCAATCTGAACTTTTTGATAATTTCCTGTTCTTCCATGGTGGCAAAGTCTGGAAATGCGCAGTACATTTGAGCCTATCATCTCCTCACTTTCCCAGGGTTCAAATGTCTGCATTGGAAGAATTGTGAACATTTTAAAACATTTTCCACATATTCTTTTTAATTATTTAAACAAATGTAATGTGCAAAAAATATACATGGTTTCACAACATATTTTAAGCTAACATTTTTTGGGGTAATTTTTACTTCACAAATGTCATTTTGTAGCTGTCAAAATTTGGAATTTGAAATAATGTGTAAATAATACATTACAAATGTATTATTTACACATTCTTTAAAAAAACAAAAACATTTCCAACCTAAACACCATCAGCGGAGGTGTACACAACACCACGCCTGAGTGCCCTTCGACATTTGAATTTATAAACAAAGTAGGCACCATTTTGAGTGGTGGTGACACACTCAACAGTCACAAACACACTATTTGACCTTCTAAAATAGAGGGCACCTGACCTCGCCATCAGGACCTTTGTAATCAGACGTCTGCGGTGGAAGTTGACAGCTAAATAGGTGTTCAACTCCATGACACACACAGCCATAGGTTAACATGTAAGAAAGCAACATACGATGGCCAATGGCTGTGTCAATCTCCACAGAAGATTGCGTACTTCACGTATATGTATGCGGCAGTTCCAAAAAAGCTCACTTGCCTCCTAGCACTGCAGCCATCAAGACCTCCTCCACTTTTGCTGCTGTTTGTGATCTCTGGGAGCAACAATGCCAGGTCAAGCAGGTGAGAGGGCCACTGCCTTCTCACCAGAGGAGCTGGAATTACTGGCACAGGAGATGCTCTCCCTGTATGGCCAGGAACAAGTGCATGTATGAAATGTATATGTGAATCTGTATGGTTTTTTTTCCATTCACACAAGCTACAATGAACCCTGGGCGGAGCTGGCGTAGTGCCACTACGCAGAGTTCCACGGAGTTATGAAAAAAATCAGTGGAACTCCGCTCCACTCTGCCACCCACCTCCACAGAAGCAGGGCCCGGGGCCTGGGCTCCGGCACCAACGTCCTGCGGCCAGCCGAGGGTCCATGTGCCCAGGATGGGGGTCCCTCGTGCCCAGGCAGGCTCCCAGATCCCCCCGGCCTGGCTGGGTTGAGAAGCAGGGACCGGGCCCGGGGCCTGGGCTTCGGGCAGGGCCTGGGGTGCCGGAGCCCCCATCCTGTGGCCTGCCAAGGGTCCGTCTGCCTGGGACGGGGGTCCCTTGTGCCCAGGGAAGGCTCCCCCCCTCCCTGGCCTGGCTGGGCTCAGAAGCGGGGACCGGTTCCAGGGCCTGGGCTCTGGCAGGCCCTGGGGTGCGGGAGCCCATGTCCTGCGGCCAGCCGAGGGTCCGGGTGCCCGTCACAGGGGTCCATCGGGTCAGGGCAGGCCTCCCCGCTTCGCCTGCATTTCAAGATGCCTGTGGGCCCCGGGTCAGAGTTCCGTCTGGGGCCCCCCTTGCAGCCCCGTGCTGGGACCCAGCTAAGGGCTCTGATGAGCCCCCGGGAAGCAGAGCCCCCGAGCCCTCCAAGGGAAGGCGGGAGCCCTTCCTTTAAGGCGCAGGGAGGGCTGATGGGCGTCCTTTGGCTCCGGACATCTGGTCATGCCTTTTCCCCTCGGCCATCTGGTCGCACGCAATGCTTTCCAATGGGGCAACCAGATGGCCGGGCTGCCCTGTAAGTCTTGATGAGGGCTCGTTTCCCTCCCCGATCCCAGCCAGGGCTCCGGGAGGTCGGGCGCGTCCGCGCCTTGGGTCCCCTCTGTCACTCGGTGCACACGGGTTACCGGAAAAGGGGTACCCTTCCTCCGAATTACTAGGAACAGGGTACGCCGGAACCCCTTGCGGGCTGGGGGCTCTCAGCTGGCGACCAGATGGGCTAGAGCCGAGCAAACCCCCCCCTGTCTGGGGCTCCGTCCTCCGGCCCGCCTCCTGGCAAAGTGCGTGGGACGGGCTCCATCGGGCCCGGGCGGTCCTCCCTTGGGCGTCCGGTACCCGAGAGCTCCGTCCGGGCACTCCCTACACTGGGCTCCATCCTCTGCTCTGCCATGGGCTTGGGGCACTTCGGGCGTACCCCAGCTCAGCTTGGGTTCAGGAGCTCCGGCAGGGGCCCTTGGTGGCCCTGGGGTGGCGGTGTCCTCCCCACCCTGGGCTCTGTCCTCAGGCCTGCCGCGTGGCTGGGCACCCGGGACACAGGCCTTGGGGAGGCCCCCCCTGCGCGTGCCGGCCCGAGACCTCCGGCCAGGCCCAGGGGACCAGGCTCCGCCCCCCTCCTCCGCCATGGTCCCAGGACGGGGGTCCGTCAGGCCCGGGCAGGCCTCCCTCCTGCTTTGCCCGCCTGTCAAGATGCCTGGGGGACCCCGGGTCGGAGGTCCGTCGGGGACCCCCGTCCGCAGCCCCGGGCCCAAGGCCCAGCCGGGGTCTCCGAGCCCCCGGGACGCAGAGCCCCCGAGCCCTCCAAAGGGCAGGTGGGAGCCCTCCCGCGAAGGCTCGGGGCGGGCAAATTGGCATCCTTCGGGCTGGGCCATCTGGTCGCGCCTTTCCCCTCAGCCATCTGGTCACGCGCAATGCTTTCCAATGGGGCGACCAGATGGCCGGGCTGCCCTGGAAGGCCCAATGAGGGCTTGTTTGCCTCCCTGATCCCAGCCAGGGCTCCAGGAGGTCGGGCACGTCTGCACCTTGGGTCCCCTCAGTCTTGCGGTGCGCACGGGTTACCAGCAAGGGGGGGTACCCTTCCTCTGGATTACTAGGGACAGGGTACTCCAGAACCCCTCTCAGCCTAGCGGTCCTCAGCTGGCAGCCGGACGGGCCAGGACAACCCCCCCAGCCCGGGGCTCCGTCCCCCGGCCAAATGTGTGGAGTGGTGCCTGGAATGGAGGCCCGCGGGCCCGGGAAGCCTCACCTGTGCCTGGGAGCCACAACGGGGTTCAGGGGCCCCAGGCTCAGTGTCCTGGCCTGCCGCTCCACCAGGGGCCCGAGACGGGGTTCTGCTGGGCCTGGGGAGCCTGCCCCTGCTTGGCTGGGTACAAGAGCTCTGAAGTGGCCCCCCGAGGGCCCTAGGGAGGGCGCCCTCCCCACCCCGGGATCCGTACTCGGGCCTGCCGCGTGGCAGGGTGCCCGGATGGGGTTCTGCGGGCCCCGGGAGGCCCCACCCTGCACCTCTGGGAACAGGAGCCCAGACGTGGTCCAGGGGCCCCGCTGGGCCCCAGCGAGGGCGCTCCTGCCCTGGACTCCATCTCCCGGTCAGCTGCTCCGCCAGGGGCCCGGGACGGGGTTCCATAGTGCCCGGGGAGCCTCCCCTTGCTTGGCTGGGTTCAGGAGCTCTGGCCGGGGCCCCTGAGGGCCCTGGGGAGGGTGTCCTCCCCACCACAGGCTCCGTCCTTGGGCCTGCTGTGTGGCAGGGTGCCCGGGATGGGGTCCCGCGGGCCCAGGGAGGCTTCCCCTGCACCTCTGGGCCTGGAAGCCCCGGCTGGGTCCAGGGGCCCCACTGGGCCCCAGGTCAGGTGCTCCAGCCCAGGGCCCCGTCCCCCGGCCTGCTGCTCTGCCAAAGGCCCAAGACGGGTTTCGTTGTGCCCAGGGAGCCTCCCCCTGCTTGGCTGGGTTCAGGAGCTCCGGCTGGGGCCCCTGAGGGCCCCGGGGAGGGCGGCCTCCCCACCCCGGGCTCCGTCCTTGGGCCTGCTGCATGGCAGGGTGCCCGGGACGGGGTCCCGGATGCCCGGGGAGACTTCCCCTGCGCCTCTGGGCCTGGGAGCCCCGGCTGGATCCAGGGGCCCCGCCGGGCCCCGGGTAGGGTGCTCCAGCCCTGGACCCGTCCCCCAGCCTGCCACTCTGCAAAAGGCCCGAGACGGGGTTCCGTCGTGCCTGGGGAGCCTCCCCCTTCTTGGTTGGTTTGAGGAGCTCCGGCCGGGGCCCCTGAGGGCCCCAGAGAGGGCAGCCTCCCCACCCCGGGATCTGTCCTCAGGCCTGCCGCATGGCAGGGTGCCTGGGACAGGGTCCCACAGGCCCGGGGAGGTTTCCCCAGCGCCTCTGGGCCTGGGAGCCCTGGCTGGGTCAAAGGGCCCGCCGGGCCTCGAGTTGGGTGCTCTTGCCCTGGGCCCCGTCCCCCGGACTGCCGCTATGCTGAAGGCCCGAGACGGGGTTCGTCATGCCCGGGGAGCCCCCCCTGCTTGCCTGGGTTCAGGAGCTCCTGCCGGGGCCCCTGAGGGCCCCGGGGAGGGCGGCCTTCCCACCCCAGACTTCATCCTTGGGCCTGCCGTGTGGCAGCGTGCCTGGGGCGGGGTACCACGGGCCCGGGGAGGCTTCCCCTGCGCCTCTGGGCCCAGGAGCCCCGGGCGCTCCCACCCTGGGCCCCGTCCTCTGGCCTGCCATTCCGCCAAGGGCCCAGGACGGGGGTCTGTCGGTCCCGTGCAGGCCTCCCCCACTTCGCCTGCTTGTCAAGGTGTCCACGGGCCCCGGGTCGGAGGGCCCGTCGGCTCCCCCTTGCAGCCCCATGGCTGAGGCCCAGCTGGGGCCCGGGCCTCTGGCCTCCCATGCCCCGCACCGCTCACTTTTTCGTTAGAGCACAGAGCGACCAGATAGCCGCCCTTCGAGCCCGGCCATCTGGTCGCGCCTTTCCCCTCAGCCATCTGGTCGCACCTAACCCCTCGGCCATCTGGTCGCACGCAATACTTTCCAATGGGGCGACCAGATGGCCGGGCTTCCCTGGAAGTCCCGATGAGGGCTCATTTGCCTCCCCCGATCCCAGCG